>CM050164.1:132282254-132504754 GCA_027410445.1 Discoglossus pictus
CGCCCTCGGATCAGGCCTCTACCCCTCTGATCCTTAACATTCCATCCATATATCATATGATGGAACAAAGTGTCACCGTTAATTTGTTAATGGTTTTCTTGGCTCTCATTTATCCTATATATCTCTTTTATCCAATATCGTCACTCTATATTATACATTTGGATATATTTGCCTCTTTCTTATGATTCACTTACCTTATATTAGGTTTCTTAATTTAATTATCTATTTATATTTATATTATTATGTCTATTCTAAATTTTTGGTCACATTATGGCAGCTCATCACATGTGTATTATGTGGGCACATATCATTGCATAAAGAGCCCCATCTTGTGACATTTCTCTTTTTGAATTAATTTGACATGAGGCATTTTATTCTATATCTGTATTATATATTATAAGTTATATTTACTAATTTATGTGTAAGTCCCTGCCAACATGCTCCCATTTTTTACTATCTTGTCGTGATCTGATTGTGGGACACGCCCCTAACTCACCCCTTTGAGGAGATTGTTTACTTCCAGGGAAAGGGGAGGAACAGGCAGGCAACGCCATATTAACTAAAGTCATGTAACTGCCATGAAAGCGTCACATGATGCAGGGAACCATGTGAACAGGAAGTGAAAGCCTGTGACCCGGAAGTGACGTGTAATCACTTCCTGGTTCACTTTCCGGCGCCAAAATGATCCAGAGAGGCTATTTAAACATGTACCACTCCCTGTGCCTCACCTATTAACCACTGAAGAAGTCCAAAATTGGTCAAAACGCGTTTAGTTGCACATATATTTGCTTATGTTGGGCATATATATATATATGTTTTTTACTTTTTTTTATAGTATTATATTACCTATCTGTTTTTTGGTGTATACTATTACCACTTTACTACAAATGTCAGTTTTTCTGGACAGGTCTCATTTAGACATTTAGGTCTGACCTGCAACAGTATTACTAGTTTTTGATATCTATGTAAAGTTATATATATATATTACTTTTTAATAAAGCCATCTTCAATGTTTACCTACCAGTACACATATGAGTCATTTTTGGTAGTATAGCTGCAATATATTTACCCAACTGGGACACTACATGTGGAGATTGCAGACCTAAAACACCCACATATATGATATTTGGGTGGATTCCCTCTTTTCCACTCCTAAGAATAGGAGCTTTCTGATTAACAACGGACTATTCGAGACTCACCACAGACGTAAGGATTACTTACGTATCCATGATGATCCGAGGATAAAGTCCCCCTGATGTGCCTTCCACACCTCATGTGCTGAGGTCACCAACTGTGAGTTTTTTACCTTCTTTAGCTCAGTATTGACTTTTACAAAGGATTATACCAGTTACTTTGCACTAGGAGGTTTGCATTTTTGCTGAGAGCACTACGTGAACAATGCTCGTGTAGAGGGCAGCACAACTCCTGCAGTATCTGGACAATAATACAGCACAAGATTTCACCACAGACATCCTAACAGATGTGTAGACACTCATAGAATCTACAGGACTGGACACTTTACCACGGGACTTTGAGATAAGACTTTTTTATGTACTCCCTTTAATCATATTGAGTATATCACATGGGAATACGTATATAATGGGAATACATATATAATTTGAAGTTGGCTATTTAGGCCTTACTTTGGCACTAATTTCTTCCATTCATTATGTTGGGTATACACCTATTTACATCTACTTAGATTTGCCAGCGCTTCCAGTGTGTGTATACACTACCTTCGGGGACGTGTACACTATATTTGCTGTAACTTGGAATAAATATTTGCATTTGGATAGAAAACTTGAAAAAATATAGAGGGCAATCTAAAAATGAGAACATATTACATTTTCTTTTGACATGGAATCAGCAAAAACATATATAAAATAAAGCAAACAGTGTACTAAATTCAAAAATGTTTTCATGATGCTGTAAACTAACTGGAAAACTATCCACAATAAATCTCTGTCCTGATATCTCTTCCTTCCTCTTATAGTACTTTGTTGTTGAATTTTTCATCACAAGGTCTCATAGAAAAAAACTTCAGCACTTAAATTGTAATTTGCTGAAAAAGCAATTGGATTGTCACTGTAAAGGTGAACTGGCATGTGAGGGAAGGAAGTATTTGGTTCTGAATTCCTTGTGTAGAGCTTTAGTGTGAGTTTACAAAACATAAAAATTGTTTTTGTTTTGTTGGTAAAGTGGCACTATTTTTCTAATTCTATGGGGTAGTATTTCAGTAGAGTTCACATAACCTGTGACCAACTGATACTGCAGACATATAAATAGTATATAAGGCATAACTGAGAGTCTTTTAGACACTCTTAGTTTATGTGCCCCCTGTGATCTTACTACATTTTGTCTTCTTTTATATTTTTTCTAGAATTGTTTTAAGAAAGCAGCACTGTCTTACATAATATGTTTTTACCTGTGGTTAGACATAATTTTTTTCGACTTTTCTATATTTCTTTTTTTTGGTAACATTTGAGGAAATTTACTAGAAGAGCTGCAAAGAGTTATTTATCTATTCTTTAAGAATTATGTATTCAAGCTAGGTCTTTGCACCTGTAATGGCTGCAATTGCTCATGAAATGTAAATACATTTTTATTTTGTTATTTGACACATACCACATTCTCCACACATGCTCAGGATGAGGCAGAGGTACCATACCTTTTTATTTATTAGCTGCACAATGCACAGGAGACTTCCATCCTTTTTCCAATTTTACTATAATTATTTCCAGTAAACAAATAACACACCAAAGTATAAGTAAAAAATAAAGAGCCCTAGCTCTGTCAAAGCACTACCTTCACTTTCAAAGTTCCTCACTACCAGGCCCACTCTTAGTTAATCCTGGGAGTGGGTAAAAACAATACACAATCCAATAATTTTATAATTAGCTTACTGTCCTTGAAGTCCACATTTCAAGTCTGTGGTCTTGCCAATCAGCTTCATACTTCAGTATCTTTGTCTCTTGGCAGCTCATCTGCAGTTTCAGTGGCTACAATTGACAGTCCATATCTTTAGCACACCAACATGGACACTTTTACTCTGGTATCCTTTTTGCAGCTCCACTCAGGCAACTGGTTGCAGATTCCATGACTCTTTCTCTGTCTGTCAATTACAGTCTTCACACATAAAATGGCTTCCAAGTTTCACACAAGTTCTCAGACTGCTGTCCTGCAGGCCATAGCACAGTAACTCTATTAACTGTAAGCAGCAATCCTTTCAGTGGCCTTTAAGTTTGTCTCTTAAAAGCTGTGCTCACCTGAGCTAATCAGAGCTCCACCAGGTCTTAACTCTGTGCATATATATATATATATATATATATATATATATATATATATATATAATTATTTTATTTTTTTCTTTAAGGTAGTGCATGTTTGCTGATTGAATTAAATTATTCATAGTAAATACAGCAGAACAATGAAATTACGGAAAGGAGGTTTCATCTTCACTAAATAAATTATAGTTTAGAGAGCAGATGCCTTTATATTTGTGACCTTTCACATAGAAGATTAGTTAATAAAACCAGTGAGAATGTGAATGTGATTTAGTGATCAGGAAGGAGTTTACTTTCTCTAATGAGGCAAAATTAGTGAGTGGAGTTTTTTGGATTAACATAAGTAAAATGAGCTATACAAGGGTTAAACTTGATGGACTTGGTGGATATGACTTGTTTTTAACTGCTGTATTGCTATGTAACTAAATATTGCCAAAGCGAGAGAGGAAGTGTGGTGTAACTATGGGACATGTGCCTGAGGTTATGTGGTGAAAAAATATTTTTTCCGGTTGCCTCTTTTAAGCATAAAATATAGCGAGAATGTTTTTTCATTGATGAATAAAGATTCTTTAATAGATAATCTTTAATTAAATTGTCTTGTCAGAGAGGAACATATTTTGTGTAAAAAGATAACTGACCCCCCCCAAAAAAAAAAATCAGTTAAATTGTTTTGAAAGATGTGTATAATGATAATTTCAGATTTTTTACTCTAAAGAGATTTCTGCAATTGCTTCTTTTAAAGGACTACTGACAAACAGCCATATTAAATTGCAATTTGGCCAATTGAATAGGGCTCTATATAAGCACAGAGCATATTTTTTTACAGAAGTTTTTAGTTAGTGAACCTTAGACCTTGCTTTTGGATAGAAGTTCACTAACTAAAACCTTCTGTAAAAAAATATGCTCTGTGCTTATGCAATTGGCCGAATCACAATTTAATAAGGCTGTTTCTAACCGATTCCATATTTTATCAGTTTCTCATATTTTTTTAATTTTAAAAATTAATGTTTTTTCTTTCGGCATGCAGGTTAATACATATTTTAACAAGAATAAAAAATATCATAATATCATGTGATTAGTTACTTCTCTTAATGCACTTTGTAGTTGGTCACAGTTTGATTGCAATGGTTGTTTCTGCCAGTGTTTGTAGCTTGGGTTTGGTGGCCATATATGTTACTGGCACAGTGATTGTTATGTGTGTATCATGAAGTTAAGCTTGAACTGGATAGTTCCATCAGAATTGTGCCTGAAAGTGCTTATGCAATTCAATGCTTACATCGGAATATGCAGCTGGAGTCATCTATTTTAATATTACTTGTGTATACTTTTAATGGTGTCCATAATTTTATGGACATTTTTTAAATCAATAATACGTTTTAACGTTTGTAAAAGTGTTGTTATTTTTAATTAACTGTGGTTCTTTACTTTTGTTAAAGTTTCTACTCATGCATTGTATTTAAATGTCATGTGTTAATCTGACACAGAACCCTATGCAAATCTATATGCGTAGGTACGCAATTTAAGGACCTATCCAAATGACCCACCCTAATACTCACTATATGTAAACATATTAGGGCTGTTTGACTGCAGTCTTAATGCTTATAAGGTCCCCACAAAAGCCCTGCTGTGAGGCTTCAGTACTATCAGTTCTCAACAATGCTGAAAAGTTTAAGCACTCCCCTCCCCCATACATTTACATAAACCCCTTCACTTGGCAAGGAAGTAGGTTAAAAATATAAATGATCTGAAGGGGTTTTAAAACCCCACTGCCGTTCACCCCCGACAATAACATAGGACCCCCAGGGATTCCCTCGCCTCACAAGGAAGGGGAACACCCAGGGATTGCCTACTCCTTTCCCCTCTGTGTAGGAGGACAAAATCCCTCTGGTTCCCTCCAATGTGAGAGTTGGGGATCCCTGGGGATTCCCCTTATTTCCGCTTCTGTGGTAAGGTTTTTTGGGGGGAGGGGAAGCTTGTGTGCTGTTATATAGACTTATATCTGTTGCTTGGTTTGTTTTCAGTTATTTTTCTGCCTCTGCTGTGGTACTGAGTGTGCATAGCTTCCAGTTGGAGAAAAAGGCTTACTCATGGTAAGTAAATTGCAAATAGCCATATAAAAAGTGATTTGGATCATTTGGATTGAAATTTTAATGTGTAACAGGGCACTGTAACTTCGTAAAATTGAGCCTTTTTCCCTGATCAGCACAGCTTTCATGCAGCACTGAAAAAGAGGCTCAACTGGACCAGGACCTTATTAAATTGTGGTGCTAAATGCACCGTAACTTAAGAATTAAAAATGTTTTCATAGGTCCCATAACTTTTTTTTTTAAAGAACAGCCAACAGCTATGTGTACTGCAGCTTACTGATTTGATTTCTAGCATGTCTTCAGTATTCTTTTCTCGTTTCTCTTTTCTCTTTTCCAGCTTCAAGGAGCTCTGGGTCCACTGGTGTGGTGGGGGAGCCGGCTCCATCAGAGCTGTAGGACATGGAGCAAGCCTCTACACAGAAGGATCAGGCACAGAGGGAGGAGGGACCAGTGCAAGCCCTGTGCCCTGGTGAGGAGGAGGAGGCACATGTATTGGAGGGACGATAGGGGCATGCCCCCCCCTTTCTCCTCCTCCCTGCGGTTCATCGGCTTGGCTCCCACCACGAGGTCCACCACCACCAGAATGGAGCCAGGCACTGGCCAGGCAACAGCACCTGACAACCGGGCCACCACCACCTCCTCCACAACCACCTCCACAACCACCAATGGGCCCTGCATCCAGACCTATATCCCCACCCCCACCAAGCCAGGCTGCTCAGGAAGAGATTCTGGCCATGTTGAGGCATTTCCTGGACTGTCTGCAGGGAATCCAGGCCAGTATCTCCTCCAATCACCGGGAGCTTATGAGCAGCCTGGCCAGGTGCAATAGGAAGGATACTAGACACCTTCTCATGACTGAATTGTACCTTGCCGGGCTGCTCATGATGGGGGTGGGCCAGAGCGCAAGTGGCCAGCGGACGACAATGGATGCAGTTTGTCACACTCTGGTCCCCAGCTCCACCCCATCCACCACAAGGATGTCCCCGGTGCACCAGTAGCTTGGCTCCTCCTCTACTCCACCCATACGTCCACCCCCTCCACCAGCACTGCCACTGTTTGTACCGCTGCCTCACGGGGATGACTCCTCCCGCCCCCCACCCCAAGCACCTGTGAGACGGTGGCCGCCAACAGGGGACTCGGGACCTGATGCTAGTCGGAGGAGGATGTAGAGGCTACGCATATATTTGTGCATTCTCAACAGCACTCCTCAGTGACAATGTATTGGTCACAATGTTAACCTAATCTAGCCTGGGTACAGAGTCTTGGGTCTTGGCCTATGTGATGGTGATATTGTGTACGCAGATGGTTAACTCCTATCACATGGTCCATAATCCCCTTCTCTGTGGACACGTAGGGTTCTGTTGAACATGTCACCAATTGATGTCACTGAGGAATGCTGTTAAGAAGATATGCTGAAGTCCCTATCTTTTTTTAAGGCCTTATTTTGAAGGTGTTTATCTTTCTATTGTATCTAATTTTTAGGTACAATTAAGGTACATGAAGGCATCTTCTGCATCTGCAAGCATTGTATGAGGTTTAAGGTTTCCCAGTGCCTCTCATGTAGACATTCCTTCAATGACAGCCAATGAAAGCTCTCATATATCCAGATATCTAAGACATGATGGTTGTTTAGCTCACAATGGCATGTTAATGACAGCCAACATTAATATATGCACTAGTGAAGCATGTAATCCTGACCTCAATATCAGTCAGAGAACAGATTCTTGTGTCTGATGTAAGTAACATCATTGGCTGCTAACCTTTGTGCCCTTTCTGTATTAATTGGCAGTTTCCCCTATTGGTGATATCATGAATATCCTTTAACATGTGCTAACACCAGTATAGCTGATGGATGTGACATTAATGTTGATTAACAATATTATATTGCAAAGGCGATAGTACAGCTTGACCACTGGCGCTAGTCACAGCTAAGCGTTTATTGTGAGATGACACATCATTATTAATGGTCATGGCCACTGAGTTATCCTGATAACTAGCTAATGGTTAGTAATGCTTGCAGATGGAAATCAGGTGAGTTGGTATTGTTACAGTATTTAGCACTATACTGTACATGCATGTTGTTTTGTTTTTTATCCTCCTCCACCTTTTTTTTACCACTTTTCAGATTTTTTTTTGGGAGCACACTGTATGTGTGAAACGAGATTAGATTACAGAGTAAGAGGTATTTGCATCTGTTTCCTTGAGCAGATATAGACAAATTGTAAGTGCTATGCGCATTAATGGTTTCTTCAATTAAATGGAGTGATTTCTGATGATCCTTTTATTCATCAGATTCTGGTTGCAGTGGTGTAGTGACCACATGTGACCCTGGTAGGTGCTATGCATCATGTTTATTCTAGACTATGACATTACCCCCTTTAGGTATCGCCTTTTCTCCCAAAAGCAATTTGCCCTTCCGGGATCCGCCAACACCACACCTATCATATTAATGCACAGTCTTGTAGATTTCTGAGTGTGCTCTGTGTATGAAATAAAGCTTTGTTATACCGTTTTCACTGTGTCAGTGTGTTTCAATAGTTGGGGTTTTGGGATATCCACATACATCACATTTCTTTCAAATTCCTACATCAGTAGACTAATGAGCCCTGGTTACTATGGAATAGATTAATGCATATAATAATAGTAGTAACATGATAAGATATCATCTAATACTATATATATATATATAAATGTATAATAATAAAGGGTTAATAGACATGCAAAGTCCACTTTGTGATAGTGTGGCGTATCAACATTCCCCTGAAGGTCTGATAATATTATGATGGTGATAATGTGAATTGATTAATAGCAAAACACTTAATGGGATGTCACCACATGATAATAACCATACTCAGGGATCATTATCTGGCCCAGGTTATACAAGAACCTACTAGAAATGAAGCTATCTTGGATTTAGTCATCACAAATAATATTGATATAGTATCAAATGTTGAAATAGGGCAACCTTTGGGAAACAGTGATTACAACACAGTCTAATTTGAGATTGAATTAAAAAAACTAAATTTTAAGGGGCCAATAAAACTCTTAATTTTAAAAGGGCAGATTTTAACGGTCTAAGGGCAGCAATACAAAGTATAGACTGGGACAGAGATCTGATAGGTAAAAACACTGAACATAAATGGACAACATTTAAGTACTTACTAAATATACATACTTATCACCATATACCAAGTGGAAATAAAAGTAAAAGGAGTAAATCACATCCAGTGTGGCTTAACAATGATTTAAAGATCAATATATAGAGTAAAAAGCAGGCATTTAAATTATACAAACAAGAGGGGACAGAGGCTGCTTAACGGGAGTACAAGGAAATCAACAAGGCTTGCAAAAGGGCCATTAGACTGGCTAAAATAGAAAATGAAAAATGTATTGCAAAAGAAAGTAAGACTAACCCTAAAATATTTTGTAAGTATATTAATCGGAAGAAGGCGAGGAAGAAAGCTATAGGAATATTACAATGGGACACAGGACGTCTGAAAATTAGTGACCAGGAAAAGGCAGATGAGCTAAATAGGTTCTTTTCTTCAGTATACACAAGGGAGGTACCAGTGGTTGGGAACTGTATCATAATGGGGCTACACTACCTTTGCCAAATAATTGGATAACGCAGGAAGTAATCCAAAAGAGGTTGGAAAAAATAAATGTTAATAAAGCCCCGGGTCCTGATGGAATACATCCACGGGTACTGAGGGAACTGGGTTCTGTAATAGAAAAACCATTATATTTAAATTTTCAAGATTCACTCAACACAGGGTCTCTACCAGATGACTGGAGAAAAGCAGATGTGATATCTATATTTGAAAATGGAGCAAGGGCAAATCCGGGGAATTTTAGACCAGTAAGCCTCACTTCTATAGTGGGGAAGCTTTTAGAAGGGTTAATAAGGGATAATATACAATAATATGTCTATTTGAACAGGATTATAACTAGGAGTCAACATGGATTTATGAGGGATAGGTCATGTCAAACAAATCTAACTTGTTTCTATGAGGAGGTAAGTACCTGGCAACTCAGTGGATGTAGTCTTTTTGGATTTTGGAAAGGCTTTTGATACAGTGCCACATGGGAGACTATTGTGCAAACTAAGAGATACAGGAATTGCAGTAAATATCTGCTCATGGATTTAGAGCTGGCTAAAAGACAGAAAGCAAAGGGTTGTTGTAAATGGAACATACTCCGATTGTCTAATGTGGTAAGTGGGGTTCCTCAGGGTTCCATATTAGGTCCTCTTCTTTTTAACATATTTATTAATGACTTAGTGTCATCAGCAAAAATGGAGACACTACTTTCCAATCCTACTTCTAAGTTGTGGGACTGGAAAGTAGTATCTCCATTTTCGCTGATGACACGAAAGTTGTGCAAGGTAATTTAAATCAGATAATGATGTGCTTTCCCTCCAAAGGGATTTACAAAAAATTGAGGAATGGGCATCTAAATGGCAGATGAGGTTTAATACAAAGAAATATAAAGTTATGCATCTGGGAAGGAAAAATAGCCATGCAATTTATAATCTTAATGGAGCAAATCTAGGGGTATCAGATATTGAAAGGGATTTGGGAGTGCTTGTGGACAACTACCTAGGTAACAGTGCTCAAAGCCAAGCAGCAGCTGCAAAGGCAAATACAATATTAGCATGGATTAAGAAGGGTATAGAAGCAAATGAAGCAAATATAATTCTGCCACTATACAAATCCCTAGTACGCCCTCATTTGGAGTATGGAGTACAATTTTGGGCACCACTTCATAAAAAGAACATTTTAGAGCTGGAAAAGGTACAGAGGAGGGCAACAAAGCTAATAAGGGGAATGGAGGGGCTAAATTATGAAGAAGGGTGGTTAATCTATGGAATTCTCTACCAGAGGAGGTGGGGAAAGTTTCACTTAGGCTGTTTGCCTTCCTCTGGATTAATTTATAATTAAAAAAATAAAATAAAATAAATAATTAAATAATTGATTAATAATTAATTAACAACTAATTTATTAAGAACTAATTCACATTTTGCAGATCAGAGGAGATCTTAAAAGGTTAAACTTGATGGAATGGCATGGGACTTTCCAGGGTGGGTGTAGTGGAGATTATCCCTTATGGAGGTGAATTGGCTGTTGCTCCACGTGCCTCTACACTGTCTCCATGTGTGTTTGTGGCCCTTCCTGATTGGTGGACTTTGGGGAAATGTAGCAATTTAATAGCAATTTGTGATTCTAACATTTATGAGCTTGACAGATCAAGGGCTTAGCTGGGACGGAGTTCAGATTTTGACAGCCCATAGGGTTTTTTCCGCATGTAACCCGCAGATTGTTTGCGGGTAGCTAAAAGAGGCCAATTTAATAGCCGTAACTATTGCAGGTTCCTTTATGGGCTTCAGAAACTCAAAATTGCCGAATTTATAGGGCCCCTTGTGTTTATTGTTAGAATTCTCAGTTATGTATAGAGATCTAAAATATTCCTCAGCTCATTACAGTTTACACTGTCAGGGGGCAGTACAAAAATAAAAATACACAAGAGGCCAGAGTTGCCCTGGTTACAGGAACTTATAATTCAGGGGAATTAAAACCATGCTTTAAACAAAATGCTAAAAGAAAGTAAAGTGCACCATCAACATTATGGCCTAGTAAGTAAAAATTATAGTAGTAAGTAGACATTATTTAAATTTATATTGAACTTTAAACAAGAGTGTATTATGTCTACTAATATGGAGTTAAAATGTTGCATGGCTGATGGAGAATAACAAAGCGTTAAGAATAAATTGATAGGTTGGAGGTTGGCCAGGTCTATGGATATGTAATTGACATGGAATGTCCGCCCATTGTTGAACAATGGTTTTTGAGGACACACTCTCTGAAGAATATCCTATGTGAGCAAGAGAAAGGTAATGGTAATCTGAGTCTGTGTCGAGTGTGAAAGATCATTTCACCATCTCCAGCAAAAGTGTAGTTTGTTCGCATATGGCACAACATGCCACAATATGCAATATTTAGGCTACCCTTCATTAGGCTTATATAACAGCTACCCACAATATGACAACCACCCCCTGCAACTTATTCATCATTAAAATTTACATATATTAGATTAATTTTACAATTTAGTATTTTAATGGCATGTTTACTTCAAATTTACATTCAGGAGTGCCTGTTAGCAGGACTTTTTTTAACATTAAGGTTTACAGTGACTTGTAAGGGTAAACAAATGAGCACATGACCACATTATAAGCAAAATAACCAAAATTCTGTAAATTCAAAAATGTAACTAGTAATACATTGCTAAAAATGGGCTAATGGATGTTTGGTGTTTTTTTTTATAATTAACTTTTTTATTGAAAGAATAAACAAATATAACATCGTAAGTTCAGCAAATCATATAACAAATCTCTCAAGTATCAACAAGCTATATCAAAAAGTTTCTTTCAAAGTTTTTCTTTTTTGGTTAGAATAACACATGACCATATAAAACATATATATAAAGTCACATAAGGTCTTGAACATATATACATTCCTCAAAGCAGACATGTGTCCAGGAGGTACAGTAAGGTGAAACCATAGATCAAACATCAGGTCAACCCATAAAAGTAGTTCACACGAACCTTATTGTGGACCTCGTAGAGTCCATAAGTCCCAGCAGGAGGCCCATCGACGGTATCTTTCATCAATTTCAGCTGAAAGTGAGCTCATAGCCCGAATGAACCTGATTTTGTGAAGTACTTCAATGTGAGTAGGGCAGGTAAGTTTCCAGTGTTTAGCTATGATGCATCTCGTGGCCAAAAATATCTGTGTTGTTAAACATTGTTCTGATTTAAATAGCCCTGTAGTTGGAAGGCCTAGCAAAGCTTCCTCAGGCTTTTGTGTTACTGTTGTCCCCAAAAGTGTTTCTAATAGGTCGTATGTTGCTGTCCATATGGGTCTTATTTTCGGACACTCCCACAGCATGTGAATCAGTGTACCAGTGTCTGTGCAGCCCCTAAAACATGTGTCAGAGTGTGTTTTGTTCTGAAGATGGAGTCTTGCTGGTGTAAGGTACCACCTCATTATTGTCTTAAAAGAGTTTTCTTTTAGTGTCACGTTTAGTGAAGAGGTATTGGCTTGTTTGAGGATCTTATTCCATTGGCTGTCGTCTAGAGTTACCTGCAAGTCAGCCTCCCATGCAGTTTGGTAATGTGGTTTAACCCTGTTGGTGAGAGACACCATCTGATTGTAAATGTTGGCTATATTGGCCTTACCTCTGGGATTGTTGATACAGCATTTCTCGAAGGGAGATTTGGTATGATATTTGTTGGTTTTCGTAGAGTGTGTTAGTGTCTCATTCATTGCCATCAGACTAAGCCACTCTCTATGTGGCACCTGAATTATGTCAGTGATAATTGACGATGTGTTGCTTTGTGAGGTCACCCAGGTATCTGCCACAATTGTTATTTAGTTCTTTATCCACCATTTCATCTGGGTAAATTTATTGAGGTGCTGACCCTTGTGAGATTGCCATAGTGGAATCAAGCCAGAACCCACGCTCAGGAGGTCCACCCTTCTGTTCAGGTCTTTCCATAATTTCAGAGTGGCTAATACAAATCAGTAACTCTCCTGTTCGTAGGTCCCGACCTAAGCTAAGCCAGAAAACCTGCGATAGTACCCAATGCTTGTCGTCTAGAAGTTGCCTCTCTATGTCTGCCCACACCGGTATGGCCTCTTTTTTAAACCAGGTCGTGGTTTGAGCTAATCTAGTGGCCTTATAATACTTGATTAGATCAGGGAAGGCTAGCCCCCCTTTCTGTTTAGGCGCACACATTGTGGTTCTATTGATTCTTGGTTTCTTGTTATTCCAGGCGAACTTAAAAAGTGTTTTTTGCATCACTCTAAGGTCGGGTAACCTGATCGGTGTTGGGATTGTCCTAAATAGGTATAATAATTTGGGAATCACATTCATCTTGATGGAATTTATTCTGCCCAACCATGAGATGTTAAGGAAGATATCTTGGAGATATCTGCCTTGATTCTGTTAAAGACAGGAGGAAAATTTGCCTCGGATACCAACGCTACAGACCGCGGAATATGAATACCCAAATAAGTTATCTGTTTGGGGGCCCATTTTATGGGAAAGCTGTTTTCTAAGTTCTGTTTCATTGTTTGGGGTAGTGTAATGTTGAGGGCTATGCTCTTGTTAGTGTTGATTTTGAACCCTGACACTCTGCCAAAGTCTGTGAGCAATTGCAATAAATTAGGCAGGCTTGGTATTGGATCTGTAAGTGACAGCATGATATCGTCTGCAAAAAGGTTGAGCTTATGCTCATTAGGGCCAATCTGCACTCCTTTAAAGTTTGGACAATTTCTAACTGCCGCTGCCAATGGTTCAAGACTAAGGGCGAAGAGCAAGGGGGAGAGTGGGCAGCCCTGTCTAGTTCCCGTAGTAATATTAAATTGTTTGGACACAAATCCCTGATATATAATACATGCTCTGGGATCGCTGTATAAAGGCATAATGCCCTTCAAAAAGCCGTCCCCCAGACCAAACTTCGCCAATGTTTTCCACATAAAAGTCCAGTCTATCCTATCAAATGCCTTTTCGGCATCTAAAGATAGGAGCATTAGCGGGATATCCTCTCTGGTAGCCAAGTCTATCAGGTTAAAGATTCTCCTGGTGTTGTCGGGTGCTTCTCTACCTGAGATGAAGCCTACCTGGTCCAGATGGATCACGTCCGGCAACAATGGGGCCAATCTGTTTGCCATTATTTTGGAATATAATTTGATGTCCGTGTTGATCAACGAGATCGGTCTATAACTACCGCACTGTGCTGGGTCTTTCCCTTCTTTGGGTATTATGATAATTTTAGCCTCTAGAAATTCTGGTCTAACCCTAACACCCCTTACACTTATCCCTAACACCCCTCACCCTAACCCTCACACCCCTTACACTTATCCCTAACACCCCTCACCCTAACCCTAACACCCCTCACACTTATCCCTAACACCCCTCACCCTAACCCTAACAACCCTCACACTTATCCCTAACACCCCTCACACTTATCCCTAACACCCACCACCCTAACATCTATCCATAACACCCCCCACCCTAACCCTAACACCCCTCACACTTATCCCTAACACCTAACCCTAACACCTTACCCTAACACCCCTTACACTTATCCCTAACACCCCTCACCCTAACCCTAACACCCCTCACACTTATCCCTAACAACCCTCACCCTAAGCCTAACACCCCTCACACTTATCCCTAACACCTCTCACCCTAACCCTAACACCCCTCAAACTTATCCCTAACACCTAACCCAAACACCTAACCCTAACACCCCTTACACTTATCCCTAACACCCCTCACCCTAACCCTAACACCCCTCACACTTATCCCTAACAACTAACCCTAACACCTAACCTAACACCCCTTACACTTATCCCTAACACCCTCACCCTAACCCTAACACCCCTCACACTTATCCATAACACCCATCAACCTAACACCTAACCCTAACACCCCTCACACTTATCCCTAACACCCCTCACCCTTACCCTAACACCCCTCACCCTAACCCTAACACCCCTCACACTTATCCCTAACACCCCTCACCCTAACCCTAACACCGCTCACACTTATCCCTAACACCCCTCACACTTATCCCTAACACCTAACCCTAACACCTAACCCTAACACCCCTTACACTTATCCCTAACACCCCTCACACTTATCCCTAACACACCTCACCCTAACACCCCTTACACTTATCCCTAACACCCCTCACCCTAACCCTAACACCCCTTACACTTATCCCTAACACCCCTCACCCTAACCCTAACACCCCTCACACTTATCCCTAACACCTAACCCTAACACCCCTCACACTTATCCCTAACACCCCTCACCCTAACACCCCTTACACTTATCACTAACACCCCTCACCCTAACCCTAACACCCCTTACACTTATCCCGAACACCCCTCACCCTAACCCTAACACCCCTTACACTTATCCCTAACATCCCTCACCCTAACCCTAACACCCCTCACACTTATCCCTAACATTCCTCACCCTAACCCTAACACCCCTCACACTTATCCCTAACACCCCTCACACTTATCCCTAACACCCATCACCCTAACACCTATCCATAACACCCCTCACCCTAACCCTAACACCCCTCACACTTATCACTAATACCTAACCCTAACACCTTACCCTAACACCCCTTACACTTATCCCTAACACCCCTCACCATAACCCTAACACCCCTCACACTTATCCCTAACAACCCTCACCCTAACCCTAACACCCCTCACACTTATCCCTAACACCCCTCACCCTAACCCTAGCACCCCTCAAACTTATCCCTAACACCTAACCCGAACACCTAACCCTAACACCCCTTACACTTATCCCTAACACCCCTCACCCTAACCCTAACACCCCTCACACTTATCCCTAACAACTAACCCTAACACCTAACCCTAACACCCCTTACACTTATCCCTAACAACCTCACCCTAACCCTAACACCCCTCAAACTTATCCCTAACACCTAACACTAACACCTAACCCTAACACCCCTTACACTTATCCCTAACACCCCTCACCCTTACCCTAACACCCCTCACACTTATCCCTAACACCCCTCACCCTAACCCTAACACCCCTCACACTTATCCCTAAGACCTAACACCCCTCACACTTATCCCTAACACCCCTCACCCTAACACCTAACCCCCTCACCCTTATCCCTAACACCCCTTACCCTAACACCCCTCACACTTATCCCTGTGTCTCTTCCTCCCCTTATCATCTAGGGAGGGGGGAGGATGATGAGGGAGGGGGGAAGAGACACAGGGCAGGATGATGAGGGAGGGGGGGGGAAGAGACACAGAGGAAGATGATGAGGAAGGGGGGAAAGAGACACAGGGGAGGGTGATGAGGAAGGGGGAAAGAGACACAGGGGAGGATGATGAGGGAGGAGGGGAAGAGACACAGGGAAAGATGATGAGGGAGGGGGAAAAGAGACACAGGGGAGGATGATGAGGGAGGGGGAAAGAGACACAGGGGAGGATGATGATGGAGGGGGGAAGAGACACAGGGGAGGATGATGAGTGACGGGGGATAAAGAGATACAGGGGAGGGTGATGAGGAAGGGGGGAAAGAGACACAGGGCAGGATGATGAGGGAGGGGGGAAGAGACAAAGGGGAAGATGATGAGGGAGGGGGAAAAGAGACACAGGGGAGGATGATGAGGGAGGGGGGAAAGAGACACAGTGGAGGATGATGAGGGAGGGGGAGGATGATGAGGGAGGGGGGATGAGACACAGGGGAGGGTGATGAGGAAGGGGGGAAAGAGACACAGGGAAGGATGATGAGGGAGGGGGGAAGAGACACAGGGGAAGATGATGAGGGAGGGGGGAAGAGACACAGGGGAAGATGATGAGGGAGGGGGGGAAGAGACACAGGGGGAGTTGATGAGGGAGGGGGAAAAGAGACACAGGGGAGGATGATGAGGGAGGGGGGAAAGAGACACAGGGGAGGATGATGATGGAGGGGGGAAGAGACACAGGGGAGGATGATGAGGGAGGGGGTAAAGAGATACAGGGCAGGATGATGAGGGAGGGGTAAAGAGATACAGGGGAGAGTGATGAGGAAGGGGGGAAAGAGACACAGGGCAGGATGATGAGGGGGGGGGAAGAGACACAGGGGAAGATGATGAGGAAGAGGGAAAAGAGACACAGGGGAGGATGATGAGGGAGGTGGGAGGATGATGAGGGAGGGAGCATGAGACACAGGGGAGGATGATGATGGAGGGGGGAAAATACACAGGGGAGGATGATGAGGGAGGGGGTAAAGAGATACAGGGGAGGATGATGAGGGAAAGGTAAAGAGATACAGGGGAGGGTGATGAGGAAGGGGGGAAAGAGACACAGGGGAGGATGATGAGGGAGGGGGGTAGAGACACAGGGGAAGATGATGAGGGAGGGGGAAAACCCTAACACCCCTCACACTTATCCCTAACATTCCTCACCCTAACCCTAACACCCCTCACACTTATCCCTAACACCCCTCACACTTATCCCTAACACCCATCACCCTAACACCTATCCATAACACCCCTCACCCTAACCATAACACCCCTCACACTTATCCCTAACACCTAACCCTAACACCTTACCCTAACACCCCTTACACTTATCCCTAACACCCCTCACCCTAACCCTAACACCCCTCACACTTATCCCTAACAACCCTCACTCTAACCCTAACACCCCTCACACTTATCCCTAACACCCCTCACCCTAACCCTAACACCCCTCAAACTTATCCCTAACACCTAACCCGAACACCTAACCCTAACACCCCTTACACTTATCCCTAACACCCCTCACCCTAACCCTAACACCCCTCACACTTATCCCTAACAACTAACCCTAACACCTAACCCTAACACCCCTTACACTTATCGCTAACAACCTCACCCTAACCCTAACACCCCTCACACTTATATCTAACACCTAACACTAACACCTAACCCTAACACCCCTTACACTTATCCCTAACACCCCTCACCCTTACCCTAACACCCCTCACACTTATCCCTAACACCCCTCACCCTAACCCTAACACCCCTCACACTTATCCCTAAGACCTAACACCCCTCACACTTATCCCTAACACCCCTCACCCTAACACCTAACCCCCTCACCCTTATCCCTAACACCCCTTACCCTAACACCCCTCACACTTATCCCTGTGTCTCTTCCTCCCCTTATCATCTAGGGAGGGGGGAGGATGATGAGGGAGGGGGGAAGAGACACAGGGCAGGATGATGAGTGAGGGGGGGGGAAGAGACACAGAGGAAGATGATGAGGAAGGGGGGAAAGAGACACAGGGGAGGATGATGAGGGAGGGGGGAAGAGACACAGGGGAAGATGATGAGGGAGGGGGGAAGAGACACAGGGTAGGATGATGAGGGAGGGGGTAAAGAGATACAGGGCAGGATGATGAGGGAGGGGTAAAGAGATACAGGGGAGGGTGATGAGGAAGGGGGAAAGAGACACAGGGGAGGATGATGAGGGAGGAGGGGAAGAGACACAGGGAAAGATGATGAGGGAGGGGGAAAAGAGACACAGGGAAGGATGATGAGGGAGGGGGAAAGAGACACAGGGGAGGATGATGATGGAGGGGGGGAGAGTCACAGGGGAGGATGATGAGTGACGGGGGATAAAGAGATACAGGGGAGGGTGGTGAGGAAGGGGGGAAAGAGACACAGGGCAGGATGATGAGGGAGGGGGGAAGAGACAAAGGGGAAGATGATGAAGGAGGGGGAAAAGAGACACAGGGGAGGATGATGAGGGAGGGGGGGGAAAGAGACACAGGGGAGGATGATGAGGGAGGGGGAGGATGATGAGGGAGGGGGGATGAGACACAGGGGAGGGTGATGAGGAAGGGGGGAAAGAGACACAGGGAAGGATGATGAGGGAGGGGGGAAGAGACACAGGGGAAGATGATGAGGGGGGGGGGAAGAGACACAGGGGAAGATGATGAGGGAGGGGGGGAAGAGACACAGGGGAAGTTGATGAGGGAGGGGGAAAAGAGACACAGGGGAGGATGATGAGGGAGGGGGGATAGAGACACAGGGGAGGATGATGATGGAGGGGGGAAGAGACACAGGGGAGGATGATGAGGGAGGGGGTAAAGAGATACAGGGCAGGATGATGAGGGAGGGGTAAAGAGATACAGGGGAGGGTGATGAGGAAGGGGGGAAAGAGACACAGGGCAGGATGATGAGGGGGGGAAGAGACACAGGGGAAGATGATGAGGAAGAGGGAAAAGAGACACAGGGGAGGATGATAAGGGAGGTGGGAGGATGATGAGGGAGGGAGGATGAGACACAGGGGAGGATGATGATGGAGGGGGGAAGAGACACAGGGGAGGATGATGAGGGAGGGGGTAAAGAGATACAGGGGAGGATGATGAGGGAGAGGTAAAGAGATACAGGGGAGGGTGATGAGGAAGGGGGGAAAGAGACACAGGGGAGGATGATGAGGGAGGGGGGTAGAGACACAGGGAAAGATGATGAGGGAGGGGGAAAAGAGACACAGGGGAGGATTATGAGGGAGGGGGGAAAGAGACATAGGGGAGGATGATGATGGAGGGGGGAAGAGACACAGGGGAGGATGATGAGGGAGGGGGTAAAGAGATACAGGGGAGGATGATGAGGGAGGGGTAAAGAGATACAGGGGAGGATGATGAGGAAGGGGTGAAAGAGACACAGGGCAGGATGATAAGGGAGGGGGGAAGAGACACGGGAAGATGAGGAGGGAGGGGGAAAAGAGACACAGGGCAGGATGATGAGGGAGGGGGAAAGAGACACAGGGGAGGATGATGAGGGAGGGGGGAAAGAGATACAGGGGAGGATGATGAGGGAGGGGGTAAAGAGATACAGGGGAGGATGATGAGGGAGGGGTAAAGTGATACAGGGGAGGGTGATGAGGAAGGGGGGAAAGAGACCCAGGGCAGGATGATGAGGGAGGGGGGGAAGAGACACAGGGGAAGATGATGAGGGAGGGGGAAAAGAGACACAGGGGAGGATGATGAGGGAGGGGGGGAAGAGACACAGGGGAGGATGATGAGGGAGGGGGGAAAGAGAAACAGGGGAGGATGATGATGGAGGGGGGAAGAGACACAGGGGAGGATGATGAGGGAGAGGTAAAGAGATACAGGGGAGGATGATGAGGAAGGGGGGAAAGAGACACAGGGGAGGATGATGAGGGAGGGGGGTAGAGACACAGGGGAAGATGATGAGGGAGGGGGAAAAGAGACACAGGGGAGGATGATGAGGGAGGGGGGGAAGAGACACAGGGGAGGATGATGAGGGAGGGGGGAAAGAGAAACAGGGGAGGATGATGATGGAGGGGTGAAGAGACACAGGGGAGGATGATGAGGGAGGGGGTAAAGAGATACAGGGGAGGATAATGAGGGAGGTGGGAGGATGATGAGGGAGGGGGGATGAGACACAGGGCAGGGTGATGAGGAAGGGGGGAAAGAGACACAGGGGAGGATGATGAGGGAGGGGGTAAAGAGATACAGGGGAGGATGATGATGGAGGGGGATGTTAGGTTATTTATGCCCTTTATGGATTAAAACCAGACTCTGCATCAACTATGTACTTTTCCGTGGGAGTTTTGACATGGATCCCCCTCCGGCATGCCACAGTCCAGGTGTTAGTCCCCTTAAAACAACTTTTCCATCACTATTGTGGCCAGAAAGAGTCCCTGTGGGTTTTAAAATTCGCCTGCCCATTGAAGTCTATGGTGGTTCGCCGGGTTCGCCGGATCGCGAACATTTGCGGCGGTTCGCGTTCACGGTTCGCAAATTGAAAATTTTATGTTTGCGACATCACTACTTAGGATCATGATTCCTGGCAAATAGTGATTGTAACTCTGTGATCTTGCTATTAAGGTCACTAATTTGCGCTCTATCTGCTTTTTTCGCTGCTGCTCCTAGCTGAATACAAACTCCTCTAATCACTGCCTTATGGGCTGCCCACACTCCTCCCCCGTCTACCTCACCCCCACTATTGATCCCGAAGTATTCCACAATTGCGCTGCTGATGTTTTCCCTTAGGACTAAATTGTTTAATAGACAGGGATTTAGTGCCCACGAGGGTGACCATCCCGCTGGTAGAAGTCCAGACAGGGAGATCAGAACCAGGTCATGATCTGACCATGAAATGGGTCGAATGGAAGCTGCTTCTAAATTTAGTGATAGGTATTGTTGAATGAACAGGTAATCAATTCTGGAGTGTGACAGATGTCTGGGGGAGTAAAAAGTATACTCTCGATCAGTGGGGTTCATTATCCTCCAACAGTCTATCAGGCAATTAGATCTGAGAATATGTTTAAGAGCTCTGGTAGCCGTGGGAGGTGTGAGTTTAGTGGTAGCAGTTGATTTGTCTGTAGATGGATCTAGGACTGTGTTCATGTCCACCCCTATGATCAGGAGGGAGTGCTCCCAGCCCATAATCAGATCTGAAATCTTAGCGAAGAATTGCTTCTGATCAGTGTTTGGCGCATATATGTTAAGGAAGGTAATTTTCTGGTCATGAATGGTGCCATGTACTGCCATATATCTACCCTCTGGGTCTGTCTGAGTGCGGGTGTGGCGAAATGTAAGCCTATTATGAATAAGGAGTGTCACCCCTCTTTTCTTTTCTGTTGCGGTGGAGTGGAAAGTTTGTTTATATGCTTTCCCCCAGTATTTGGGGACCGCTAGTTTCTTAAAATGTGTTTCTTGCACAAATATTACATCTCCCCCTAGACTCTGATACTCTTTTATGGCAACCCCTCTCTTAATCGGTTCATTCAGGCCCGAGCATTATGTGAAATGATATTAATATATTTATGACTCACCGTTTGTCTGGGGCTCAAGGCCAAGCTTAGTAGAGCACGGAGGGTTATAGTCGCCTTCGAGTATCTAGTCTGATGAGCCTTCCGCTGGGACTCCGTCCAGAACCCACCTGCGTCACTTCACTGTGCAAATTGATGTAAACGTAAAGTAAAATGTTAGGGTAGAACGGATGAGGAGAACACAACGATATACAGTGGTTGAAACTGCTTGTCAAGTATTCCGGCGTCAAATTTGTTGACACAAATTTATCAAAAAAAAAAACTTCTTTTTTTTTATTCTAAAAATAAAATTATACTAATAGAATATAACAAAACTAGGAACGTAGTTTAACACTACTTCAAGGAGAGCGAGCGCTGTTGTTGAGTCCAGTAGTATTAGACTCCAATACTGACTGGATTCGCTGGGGGGGTGTATATGGTGAAGCCCTTAAGGGACACTATCAATATCTATATAAAAAAAAAAGAAATATTCTTCTAAAGTGACAGATAGTTATGCAAGAGTTTAACTAGTCATGTCTGTTCATATTTTAGTCGCAAGTTTTAGAAGATCAAAATAAGAGGTAGAACCTAATTGGATCTATGGCACATCTGGCTGGTCCGGGGCCCTGTTTTGATGTCTTCTGGAGGGGAGGTTGGAACCTCTACCACGAGAATTAAGGCCAACTGTTCTTCCTCTGGGACCCTCTGTCAACTCCCTGATGGGTTGGCTGTCGCCAGAAACTCCAGGAGCATCTGTTAAAGTAATGCCCCAGGTAGCTAGACGGGCCGTCCCCTCCTCTAGGATTCTGATGGTAAAGAACTTGCCGTCCCTGGCAATCAATAGGCGAAATAGAAAGCCCCAAGAGTATTTCCAGCCATGGGCCAGGATGTTGTCCAGGAGTGGTTTCATCATTTTCCTCTTGAATAACGTTTGTTGAGCGAGGTCCGCAAAGACACTTGGTCTGTGCCCTTCGATGTCAGGGATACCCCCCCGGATGCTCTCATGAACATTTCCTTAGTTGTAAAGTAATGGAAGCGGGCGATGATATCTCTTGGGCGTTCAGACATGGTGGAACGACCTCCCAGAGCTCTATGGATCCGGTCCAGTCTATATTGCTCAGAGTCCAGATTTGGTAGCAGAAACTCACAGAGCTCTGACATGTATAAATGGAGGTCAGTTACTGATTCGGGTACGTTTCTCAGTCTGATATTCTGTCTCCAAGATCTATTTTCTAGGTCTTCCTGAAATGTTAAGTGGCGGGCTTGCTCCTCCTTTAGCATGGAGATTTCTTCCTCAATCTTGACATGAGATTGTTTTAGTTTGTTATATTTCTCTTAAAGCGAGTTAGTTTTAGCGTCCACTCTTTTTATCTTGGACGTCAAGTCTGCTGAGACTTTTTGGATGTCCGCTCTGATGTCCTCCCTGAATGTGAGGATTAGGTCTTTGAAGTCTTGGATATCACCCTTAGTGCTTGGCACTGTATGCTCCATCGTTGTTGCTGCCGTGGTTTTTGAGTTAGGCTTTTGTTTTTGAGATGCAGGGAGTGACGTTGTAGGCAAGTAATAAGATTGTATATTCTTGCTACTTTTTTCTCGTAGCTACTCCAGCCATGACATAAGATAAGGTATTTTGTCACTTTTGCGTTTGTAAGTGTCCCCATGTAACGGGCATATGGGAATAGGAATTTACATCCTGGAGAATATCAAGTCTCTTATGTGAAACATATGCTCCATAAGCTTTGTGCTATCAGGAAGTCCCTTTGTGGTTTACCACTTTCCTCCACTAGATGACAGTGGCAGACCAGGGAAGTATCAGATGTAATTGATAGTCTTAATTTCTTGTAGTAGTAAGTCAATGTAGTTTAAAGATCACTGATGTTATATTCCTGAAATTTCTCTGGGTGGTATATCTTTATTGCAGTAAACTGAATATATGTGCATCCCATTAGACCCCAAGATATAGTAAGTTACCAGAGTGCTTCAGGAATTGTCACTTTGACCATCGGGCAGCTGTATTGTAGTGTGCTCTGCTCAGCACCAGCCACATTGTAGCTTGATCCGCCAAAGAAGGAAAAAAATACTTTTATTGTGCACATGAGAATCTGTGAACTTCCAATGTAGGGTAGATGGTGCCCCTTTTCTACTTTGATAGATTATAATTGTATCCACCTTCCTTTGGTGTCAGGCAGCTGCATGCACTTAGTGAAATCAGAATGGCGGACAGTCACTGGGCCTAGCCCTGCCCTAGTTAGAGCATAGAGACCACAAGTCAAAAAATGCCCCCTATCACAGGGGAGTGAGGCATAAGAACTTGCAGAGTTGTGTGTCACAGTTCCAAGGCAATAATAGTTGGATTCTTTACCACAGCTGTAAATATTGACAACAAAAAATGAGGGCTTGGCTGTCGTTTGAAATAAGACTAGAACATAAGAATGCAAATCAGGCTCTAGTCACACACTTAACAAACTTCAGAAGACAATAGCAACAAAATCAAAGGACACTGGGTTGTAGAGGCCTAAGTAGGCTTGTCAGTTGTAGTGGATTTCAGAAGCACTGATAGGCTTGTCAGTTGTAGTGGATTTCAGAAGCACTGATATATATATTGCATTCCTGATTTGCATTTTTAAGCCTGAGCATGTAATTTTCGTAAGCTGCCACTTGGTGGTAGTGTTGAGCTGTCTTTTATACAGGGTGTAGTCATCAGCAAACTTATACAACAGTCACTAGTGGAGCCGCTCCCTTTATCTCATATAACATAAACAAGTTAAGATGATAAGGGATTGAGGAAAAAAAAAGTAAATTCCTTGTCTTAAACAGTTCATTACATTTGGCTGTGGCAGTTTTGCTTCAATTGCTTTGCTGATTAGAGTCCAGCACCAATTAGGATTTAATAAACAGAGCCTTTAATGATGGTTGCAAACATATGCGTCCCAGCAATAAGATGCTGTAAAGGTACAGTCCCTGGGGTGTGGGAGTACAACTTCACTTGCTCCTTATGATCCCAGATTGGTGTAGAAGTTCATTGAATGCACTTCAATCCCTTTTTTTCTATGTCCACCAGTGTCTGTGTATAGTTGCAGGGCAATTGCTAGCTTTACCCTGTGTTAGCTTTCAGTAGTAACCCATATAGAGTGCTTGTTAATTTTCCTTCAAATATGAAGTGAAAAATTATATGTTGTGCTCCACTTTATATCTCCCATCAAGAGGCCCTTCCCTGGGTAGGTGAGCTGGGGTCTAGCTGGGGTAGGATGACATAAGAGGGTCCCCTTTGGGGTTTAGACTCACCAGACACCTTCCCAATAGTTGTTGATTGTGCCCCATCCAGTATCTTTCAGTCCAGTAGATCTGTGTTAAAGTGAAGTCCAAAAGTTGCTGCACAGTGCCAGAGCAATCCAGACTGTTCAGTCACTGCAACCTGGTCTTGTAGATCAAAAATAATCCAAATTGCTTGGTAATTTCATGTTGTTTTAAAGCCTTATTGCAGGAAGCTCTGTTATTTTGCTTCCTCTCTGTTTGCTGCTAGCCACACCTCGATGTTTGGTGTTTTTGATAACTAAAATAGTGGAGCTGAAAAATGTGATATACTTTAGAGCAGGGGTGTCAAACTCGGTCCTGGAGGGCCACACTCAGGCCTGGATTTGAGGATTTCCTTTCTGTGTACAGGTGAGTCAGTCAGGATGACTGCAGAAGCAATAGTCTCTCCTGCTTGTAGCAAGGATATCCACAAATCCAGGCCTGGGTGTGGCCCTCCAGGACCGAGTTTGACACCCCTGCTTTAGAGTAAGAGAGAGTTCATAAGAGTGTCTAAATAAAAATAATCTAATCAAAATCTTTAAATAGTGTTTTAAACACAGAAACTCCAAATGATCAGTTAAGCTCATGAGCTGTCATTGTAACTTTAAGAATATACTCACTTCTGGTGGTGTTGTGTAGTAATATTAAAGAAATGAAAACCTGCCGAATTTAAAGACTTATTTTGATTCTGTGGACAAACTTAGCCAGCTGGGTTCTATTTATGCCTGTGGTTGACATGTGAGTTCAGTCTGACACTGTACAACAAGATAAGCTCCATTTTTACATACTTTAAGTTAACTGTAGACAACAAAACAATATTTCTTCTGGAGTTAGCTATAAAATAAGGGGTTGCATAACTGGATTACATAACACTGTCCATCACATTAGATTTAAGTGCTATCATTTTGTCCATATTTAGTTGTCCTTGGATCCTGCATATTTGAGTTGTAATGCCTTTCTAGATTTCATTGTTTCCATTGCACAAATTGATTATTCACAGATCAGGTAAACAAGTTTCTATTTCCCAGGTACGAAAGATGAGAATTAATTTATTTTTCACGAAGGACAACTTAACACATAACCTTGGTTCAGTGTCATGTTTGTGGAATCCATCTGCTTTTAGCTGCATAGCTACACGAGTCACTTTCTAAATGGATATGTTGTTTTTTTCTAATGCTCAACACACTAAAACTACTTCTGTACTTTGTTCAAACATATACAATAGTTTCCTTCCCTCCACTGAGGGTGAACTGCTATACTAAAAAGCTTGTGCGTCTCTCCACATTCTAACAAGTAACACTGTTACCTACCTAATCTATATGTATGTATGTAACTATGTATGTATTTGTATTTGTTATACACCATTAATGAGCACTTCAGAGAGACAGGGTACTAAAGAATTACATCACAATATAAGTGAATTTAACATTACTATAAGCAATGGGTTACAAAGTGCTTTCTCTGCTTCTAAGGGAAATATACATACAGACACATTATCGTAAAAAGTTAAGTGTATATGAAAGTACAGCGCTAACAAGTCTGCTAAGAGAGCTGTTGGCATGATTTTTCACACACACATGCAGTCTTCCTTCACAACAAATGTATTTGTCATTGCTATAATGCTGCCCTTCACCTTTCCAAACAAACATGTTTCTCATCCCTCATATCCCAACATCCTACTGTCTCATCTTCTCATCTCCCACTGCCACCTTCTTGGCCAAAGACATTTCAGAACATTTCAAAAATAAAACTGATTTGATTAGATGAGAGATTGCTTTGCAACACAACACTCCACTTATTATAGCCTCCAGTTCAACAGCCTCTTCACTCCTGTCAGAGAGGAAGGGGTGGCCTCACTCCTCTCAGCTTCTCATCTAACAACATGTCCATTTCTCCCTATCCCTTTACAACTCATTTTTACTACCCCACCACCAGCTCTAAAGCATCAACCTCTCCCGCTTAATTGACACGTTTCCATTTCCCTTCAAATATTCACTTATTACACCATTCCTTAAAGGGTACATGGAAATATTTGTTTCTTTGTTCCATCAGAAAGAGGTTATTTGATAATTTGCCACAAAGCATTTTTTTTAATAAAGGTCTTAGAATACAAAACCTTTTTCAGAAGTATAACTGCTCTTAAGGGCTTGCCCTCTGCCAGCCAGTGAGATCTAAAATCAGACTCTCTGCATTTACTGTTCATTTCAATGAAGTTTAAACAGGCTTTACTTAATCGTTTTTACATGCATAAACACCTTTTGTAGTGTTGAAAAGGGGGTTCTTTTAAATGCTTGAAAAAACTGTTGTGTTCCATGTCCCTTTAAGAAACCATGAGCCTGATTCAGCTGAGCTTTCACTCGATCTGGTAGCCCGTAATTGAGGTCACAAGTTAATTTGCTATTCAATTGGCATCTTTTTGCAGGCTCCAAACGGAATACGAGTTACAGCCTTGAACAAATTGCTATTCTTAAACTTGTAACTCACAGCCTCCTGAAGCCTTTGATCTTTCAAGGCTGCAAGACTGCTGATCATGAAAATAGGACCTGCAAAGGGTTTACAGACTAGTTTGGAACACTGCAAATCACATATTATAATTGTCCAACTACGAATCGTCGTCACGCTGTTTGGTCCATACGACTTAGCAATGAGTGCCACAGGCGATCATCGCCGGCGAGCCGTTAAACCCGGAGCACTTCATTGACACTGTCACTCATGGGGGTCAATACAGACCCCCATAAGCACTTAATTAACCCCCTCACTCATGGGGGTCAATACAGACACCCATAAACCCATAATTAACCCTGTCACTCATGGGGGTCAATACAGGCCCCCATAAGCCAAAAAATAACCCTGGCACACATGGGGGTCAATACAGCCCCCCCATAAGCACTTAATTAACCCTGTCACTCACAAGGGTCAATACAGACCCCCATAAGCCCTTAATTAACCCTGTCACTCATGGGGGCTTAATACAGACCCCCATAAGCACTTAATTAACACTGTCACTCATGGGGGTCAATAAAGACCCCCATAAACCCTTCATTAACAATGTCACTCATGGGTGTCAATACAGACCCCCATAAGCACTTAATTAACACTGTCACTCATAGGGGTCAATAAAGACCCCCATAAACCCTTCATTAACAGTGTCACTCATGGGAGTCAATACAGACCCCCATAAGCACTTAATTAACCCCCTTCATCATGGGGGTCAATACAGACACCCATAAACCCCTAATTAACCCTGTCACTCATGGGGGTCAATACAGACCCCCATAAGCACTTAATTAACACCATCACTCATGGGGGTCAATACAGACCTCCATAAACCCATAGTTAACCCTGTCACTCATGGGGGTCAATACAGACCCCATAAACCTATAATTAACACTGACACTCATGGGGGTCAATACAGACCCCCATAAGCACTGAATTAACCCGGTTACTCTTGGGGGTCAATACAGACCCCCATACACCCATAATTAACCCTGTCACTCATGGGGGTCAATACAGACCCCCATAAGCACTTAATTAACCCTGTCACTCATGAGGGTCAATACTGCCCCCCATAAGCTTTTAATTAACGCTGTCACTCATGGGGGTCAATACAGACCCCCATAAGCCCTTCATTAACCCTGTCACTCATGGTGGTCAATACAGACCCCCAGAAGCACTTTATTAAACCCCTCACTCATGGGGGTCAATACAGACACCCATAAAACCCTAATTAACCAGGAAGGGGGTTCTTTTAAATGCTTGAAAAAACTGTTGTGTTCCATGTCCCTTTAAGAAACCATGAGCCTGATTAAGCTGAGCTTTCACTCGATCTGGTAGCCCGTAATTGAGGTCACAAGTTAATTTGCTATTCAATTGGCATCTTTTTGCAGGCTCCAAACGGGATACGAGTTACAGCATTGAAAAAATTGCTATTCTTAAACTTGTAACTCACAGCCTCCTGAAGCCTTTGATCTTTCAAGGCTGCAAGACTTCTGATCATGAAAATAGGACCTGCAAAGGGTTTACAGACTAGTTTGGAACACTGCAAATCACATATTATAATTGTCCAACTACGAATCGTCGTCACGCTGTTTGGTCCACACGACTTAGCAATGAGCGCCACAGGCGATCATCGCCGGCAAGCCGTTAAACCCGGAGCACTTCATTAACACTGTCACTCATGGGGGTCAATACAGACGACCATAAGCACTTAATTAACCCCCTCACTCATGGGGGTCTATACAGACACCCATAAACCCATAATTAACCCTGTCACTCATGGGGGTCAATACAGGCCCCCATAAGCCAAAAAATAACCCTGGCACACATGGGGGTCAATACAGCCCCCCCATAAGCACTTAATTAACCCTGTCACTCACAAGGGTCAATACAGACCCCCATAAGCCCATAATTAACCCTGTCACTCATGGGGGCTTAATACAGGCCCCCATAAGCCACAAAATAACCCTGGCACACATGGGGGTCAATACAGCCCCCCCATAAGCACTTAATTAACCCTGTCACTCACAAGGGTCAATACAGACCCCCATAAGCCCTTAATTAACCCTGTCACTCATGGGGGCTTAATACAGACCCCCATAAGCACTTAATTAACACCGTCACTCATGGGGATCAATAAAGACCCCCATAAACCCTTCATTAACAATGTCACTCATGGGTGTCAATACAGACCCCCATAAGCACTTAATTAACACTGTCACTCCTGGGGGTCAGTAAAGACCCCCATAAACCCTTCATTAACAATGTCACTCATGGGGGTCAATACAGACCCCCATAAGCACTTAATTAACCCCCTTCATCATGGGGGTCAATACAGACACCCATAAACCCCTAATTAACCCTGTCACTCATGGGGGTCAATACAGACCCCATAAACCTATAATTAACACTGACACTCATGGGGGTCAATACAGACCCCCATAAGCACTGAATTAACCCGGTTACTCCTGGGGGTCAATACAGACCCCCATACACCCATAATTAACCCTGTCACTCATGGGGGTCAATACAGACCCCCATAAGCACTTAATTAACCCTGTCACTCATGAGGGTCAATACAGCCCCCATATGCTTTTAATTAACGCTGTCACTCATGGGGATCAATACAGACCCCCATAAGCCCTTCATTAACCCTGTCACTCATGGTGGTCAATACAGACCCCCAGAAGCACTTTACTAAATCCCTCACTCATGGGGGTCAATACAGACACCCATAAAACCCTAATTAACCTGGTCACTCATGGGGGTCAATACAGACCCCAATAAACCCATACTTAACCCTGTCACTCATAGGGGTCAATACAAACACTCATAAGCACTTAATTAACCATGTCACTCATGGGGGGTCAATACAGACCCCCATAAGCACTTAATTAACACTGTCACTCATAGGGGTCAATAAAGACCCCCATAAACCCTTCATTAACAATGTCACACATGGGAGTCAATACAGACCCCAATAAACCCATAATTAACCCTGTCACTCATAGGGGTCAATACAGACCCTCATAAGCACTTAATTAACCATGTCACTCATGGGGGGTCAATACAGACACCCATAAACCCCTAATTAAACCTGTCACTCATGGGGGTCAATACAGACCCCCATAAGCACTTAATTAACACCATCACTCATGGGGGTCAATACAGACCTCCATAAACCCATAGTTAACCCTGTCACTCATGGGGGTCAATACAGACCCCATAAACCTATAATTAACACTGACACTCATGGGGGTCAATACAGACCCCCATAAGCACTGAATTAACCCGGTTACTCCTGGGGGTCAATACAGACCCCCATACACCCATAATTAACTCTGTCACTCATGGGGGTCAATACAGACCCCCATAAGCACTTAATTAACCCTGTCACTCATGAGGGTCAATACAGCCCACCATAAGCTTTTAATTAATGCTGTCACTCATGGGGGTCAATACAGACCCCCATAAGCCCTTCATTAACCCTGTCACTCATGGTGGTCAATACAGACCCCCAGAAGCACTTAATTAAACCCCTCACTCATGGGGGTCAATACAGACACCCATAAAACCCTAATTAACCTGTTCAATCATGGGGGTCAATACAGACCCCAATAAACCCATAGTTAACCCTGTCACTCATAGGGGTCAATACAGACCCTCATAAGCACTTAATTAACCATGTCACTCATGGTGGTCAATAAAGACCCCCATAAACCCTTCATTAACAATGTCACACATGGGGGTCAATACAGACCCTCATAAGCCTCTATTTAACCCCATCAGTCCCATAAAGTTATATTATGACCCTTATGGGGCTGTTACAAACCAACATTAAGCGCATAAGTGCCATGACGGTCCTCAAGGAACATCATGACACTAAGTATAAACACTACACTGCACTATACCCCCCAATAAAACATTAAATCTAAACTAACCCCCCTCTACACTAACCTATTAACACCTACACTACCTACCTACATATTGCCTAATAACCCCCCCACCACCACTCTAATTACAGAAAAAAAAATCAAGTCACCAAAAATAAAAAATCTACATTACAGAAAATAAAAGAACCTGTCACAAAAAATAAAAAAAGGAACATTACAGAAAATAAAAAAAAAATACTTTACAACCCCCTCCCCCACTACAGAAAAAAAAAATACATAGAATACATACAATACAATACAAATAAAATACAATACAACTCCCTATCTATCGAATATACAATAAATACTATCTACCTAAAATATATCACCCAATCTATCTAATATACAATTCATCCTATTCTATCTAATATACATCCCCCATATATCTAATACACAATACATCCTGTTCTATCTAATATACATCCCCCAATCTATCTAATATACAATACATCCTATCTATATAAAATACATCCCCCTATCTAACATACAATAAATGCTATCGCTATATAAAATACTCTAATTCTAAGCTAAAATAAAATAATTAAGACCACATACCTTTGCAGATGTCCCTTCAGATCAGCAACCTAGGGCAAAAAAACGAAAAAATTAGTACAAAACGTTTACAGAAAATAAATAAACATTCTAAATATTCTACTCACCTTTCCAGCATGTCCCCGTCCCCAAAATCCCACTCTGATTGGATAATGCACCTGTTAATCTTTAAACCAATCACAAGGCACAGATTCCTTCAATGGAATACACCCCCACAGGGTGATTGGCTGGAGGCATATGCGCATTCTGATTGGTTGCACTGACAATAGCCAATCACAATGGGATACACCCCCACGTACTGATTGGCTGAAGGCATTTACGCCTTCTCATTGGCTGTTGTCAATGTCAATCAGTATTACAGCCAATGAGATGGCGCAGATGTCTTCAGCCAATCACCCCATGGGGATGTATCCCATTGTGATTGGCTGATAGCAATAAAGCCTTATGATTGGTTTAAATAAAGATTGACATGTGCATTATCAGAGTGGGAATTTGGGGTGTATCCCTTTTTCATTGGCTCACGCATTGGCGTCTTCTGATTGGCTGAAAATGCTGTCTATCAAATTCAGCCAATCAGAAGCCACCATTGCCAATTTTCTTTGAGAAAACTCCGTAGGAGGCTCATTAGCGTCGGGGAGATCCGCGAGTGCAGATCTCTGTTAGTTTTTTTTATTTATTTTTGTTTTACAGTGCGTATTGTTCCAGGGCCCATCCGGGCCAGAAGAGGAGGAGGCCAGGGACATCGCGGGGAGGTAAGTACAATGTATATTATGTTTATTTTACTTTGTTTTAATGTTTAAGTCTGTTGTACTAATGTAAGGTTTTTTTTCAACATGGGCCGCGAGAAGAAGAAAATAAGAAGGACGGGGACATGCTGGAAAGGTGAGTAGAATATTTATAACATTTAGAATGTTTATTTATTTTCTGTAAACCTGTTGTAGTAATTTTTGCTTTTTTTTGCACTAGGTTGCTGATATGAAGGGACATCTGCAAAAGGTAAGTGGTCTTAATTATTTTATTTTAGCTTAGAATTAGAGTATTTTAGATAGAGATAGCATTTACTGTATTTTAGATAGGATGTATTGTATTTTACATTGTGGGATGTATTTTAGATAGATAGTATTTATTGTATATTACATAGATTGGGGATGTATATTAGATAGATAGGATGTATTGCATATTACATAGATTGGGTGATGTATTTTAGATAGATAGGATGTATTGTAAAATAAATAAATTGGGGAATGTATATTAGATACATATGATGTATTATATATTAGATAGATTAGGGGATGTATTTTAGATAGATAGTATTGATTGTATGTTAGATAGATAGGAAGTATTGTATTCTATTTCATTTTATTTGTATTGTATGTATTGTATGTATTATATGTATTTTATTTCCAGGTGTGTAATTTTTATTATTTTTCTGTAGTGGGGGGTTGTAATGTATTTTTTTATTTTCTATAATGTTCCTTTTTTTATTTTTGGGACTTAGGTTTTTTTATTTTATTTAATGTAGATTTTTTATTTTTGGTGACTTTAGTTTATTTGATTTTCCCTAATTAGAGTGGTGGTGGGGGGTTATTAGGGGGTAGGTAGTGTAGGTAGGTAGTGTAGGTCTTAATAGGTTAGTGTAGTGGGGGTTAGTTTAGATTTCATGGTTTATTGGGGGGCTAGGGTGCAGCGTAGTGTTTATACTTAGTGTCATTAGGGTACCGGAGAACCCTCATAGCACTTACGGGGTAATGTTAGGCTTCGCACTGTCCCATGAGGGGCTTTAAATACCCTTATGGGACTAATGGGGTTAAATAGAGGCTTATGAGGGTCTGTATAGACCCCCATAAGAGACCGAGTTTAAATGGTGTAGTGCTAACACTTTGGGTCATGTGGGTCCTGGATGACTCTCATGGCACTTAGAGTGTTATTACATGCGTTCATTAGTGTGTTATAGGGGTCTACAGTCAGGTCCATAAATATTGGGACATCGACACAATTCTAATCTTTTTGGCTCTATACGCCACCACAATGGATTTAAAATTAAAAGAACAAGATGTGCTTTAACTGCAGACTTTCAGCTTTAATTTGAGGGTATTTACATCCAAATCAGGTGAACGGTGTAGGAATTACAACAGTTTGTATATGTGCCTCCCACTTTTTAAGGGACCAAAAGTAATGAGACAGATTAACAGTCATAAATCAAACTTTCACTTTTTAATACTTGGTTGCAAATCCTTTGCAGTCAATTACAGCCTGAAGTCTGGAACGCATAGACATCACTAGACGCTGGGTTTCATCCCTGGTGATGCTCTGCCAAGCCTCTAATGCAACTGTCTTCAGTTCCTGCTTGTTCTTGGGGCATTTTCCCTTCAGTTTTGTCTTCAGCAAGTGAAATGCATGCTTAATCGGATTCAGGTCAGGTGATTGACTTGGCCACTGCATAACATTCTACTTCTTTCCCTTAAAAAACTCTTTGGTTGCTTTTGCAGTATGCTTCGGGTCATTGTCCATCTGCACTGTGAAGCACCGTCCAATGAGTTCTGAAGCATTTGGCTGAATATGAGCAGATAATATTGCCCGAAACACTTCAGAATTCATCCTGCTGCTTTTGTCAGCAGTCACATCATCAATAAATAATAGAGAACCAGTTCCATTGGTAGCCACACATGCCCACGCCATGACACTACCACCACCATGCTTCACTGATGAGGTGGTATGCTTTGGATCATGAGCAGTTCCTTTCCTTCTCCATACTCTTCTCTTCCCATCACTCCGGGATAAGTTGATCTTGGTCTCATCTGTCCATAGGATGTTGTTCCAGAACTGTGAAGACTTTTTTAGATGTTGTTTGACAAACTCTAATCTGGCCTTCCTGTTTTTGAGGCTCACCAATGGTTTACATCTTGTGGTGAACCCTCTGTATTCACTCTGGTGAAGTCTTCTCTTGATTGTTGACTTTGACACACATGCACCTTCCTCCTGGGGAGTGTTCTTGATCTGGCCAACTGTTGTGAAGGGTGTTTTCTTCACCAGGGAAATAATTATTCGGTCATCCACCACAGTTGTTTTCTGTGGTCTTCCGGGTCTTTTGGTGTTGCTGAGCTCCTTGGTGCATTCTTTCTTTTTAAGGATGTTCCAAACAGTTGATTTGGTCACACCTAATGTTTTTACTATCTCTCTTATGTGTTTGTTTTGTTTTTTCAGCCTAATGATGGCTTGCTTCACTGATAGTGACAGCTCTTTGGATCTCATATTGAGGGTTGACAGCAACAGATTCTAAACGCAAATAGCACACTTGAAATTAACTCTGGAGCTTGTATCAGCTCTTTGTAAATGGGATAATGAGGGAATAACACACACTTGGCCATGGAACAGCTGAGCAGACAATTGTCCCATTACTTTTGGTCCCTTAAAAAGTGGGAGGCACATATACAAACTGCTGTAATTCCTACACCGTTCACCTGATTTGGATGTAAATACCCTCAAATTAAAGCTGAAAGTCTGCAGTTAAAGCACATCTTGTTCGTTTAATTTTAAATCCATTGTGGTAAGGATATAGCCAAAAAGATTAGAATTGTGTCAATGTCCCAATATTTATGGACCTGACTGTATATAGTTGAGGCACACAGTACACTCACATTGTGTGACAAACAGCATTTCAACACTTTCTTTTATTGCCCCCTCATTTTTGACGGGCAAGTCGCTAGTGACAATATAAAGACACCAATGCACTTTAAAACATGGGGAAGTCAATGGAAGGCATTACAATTACATGCACAATAACTCCCAAATATCAAATATAGCAAAAAGTTAAATTTTATTTTCCTCATTGGTTGTAATGGTCATATATATGCCAATATGAAAAGCCATGCTGAAACATGCTGAAAGCTATTAAAGACACACTACCTCATTAAATTCCAACACAAATACATCCAAACGGCTGACATATTAACCCTTTCTCACTCACAGAGGCTCTAATGTGCACCCTAAAAATACAAAGATCATCTTATATACATGTCACTCATCACATCTACATTGGGACAACAAATAGTTGACATATTACACTGCCACATCACATATATCAAGTACCAGGGGAACCTTTCACTTATGGTTGTTCAGTCCCTCAGTTGTGTCCGACTCTCTGTGACCCTATGGACTGCAGCACACCTACTAATGTAACTTATTGTGTGTTTAATAGCTGCTAAGGCTCTAATAAGTGTTTGAAAAACCTTTGCAAGACCTGTTTATTGACAGAAACTTGATACTTTTTTTAGTTTGGATTAGATTTTATTTGTGAGCTAGAGCTACGGTTCTAATAGAATATCGATTTTGTGTAACTGTAATTAATTAGCACACAATTTTTGAGCTTTGCTAAAACCAATGGATTTCTAAGCTCAAAATTGTGTCTTTGACTGTGGGAGGGTAACTCGTAATTGGATTGAGAGTAGCTAATCGAATCTGTGGCAATTTTAAGAGCTATTTTAAGTGTATACATTTACGAATTGCCCAATAGAATAGGGCCCACTATTCTCAACTTGGCCTCCTGGAACTCTCTGCTGCCTTTGACACAGTTGACAACTCAAGTTTCCACAATCTGAGCTCCTTTGGCCTCTGTGACACTGCACTCTCCTGGTTCAAGTATTATCTATATAACCACTCCTTTAATGTTTTTTACTTGGGTTTAACTTCATCACCATTACTGCTCACAGCCTGGGTACATAAAGTCTCTGTTTTTGGTCCCTTGCTTGCCTCAATCTACACTGCTTACCTTGGCATACAAATAAGCTATTTTGGGTTCAGGTAGAGACATGTCACTGAGATAGATAGATAGATGACATCTGTATACAAATATGTAAATGTGCATAGTAGAAAACATGAATTAATTGATATTTAAGGAACAATTAAATCAAATCTAGAGACACTGGAAATGTGTGTTGATATGAGTAATACATTACTGACATAACAGGTTAATAAATCAACAATAGTACACTGACTACATGATAATAACTTATGAATAGCAGAACAAAAAATCAATTAAAACTCAGTTTTGGTGTAAGCAGATGCCAGTTCCACAGTGAACTGTATCTTGCAGATTACAAACATTTTAGGAATTTTGTGCAGTTGTGCTGGAACTAAGAATCCACAGGATCATATAATATCCAAGCTGGTTGGGGGCAACTGGTTACATCTATGTCAAATTTGTATTTGTAACTATGTAACATCAGTTGTCAGTCATATCCCCACAAACACATGAAGTGATCTTGTGCAAGTTACTGGAAGTAGAGAGTATAGAATGGAATAGAATTGGGATTGTACACCAGCCAGACCTGGATAGTAACTCACAATATCTGTGTGCTTACCAGAATCTGTTACATTAACATTTACCATTTGTTTATACCATAAACTCCACAGCCTGTATTGTTATTTGTTAAGAAAATAAAACAAAAAAGAGTAACCATCACCCTTTGTTCAACATCATTTGAAAATTATGTGGCAGCTAAAAATGCAAAAAAGCGATTCTGTTTGCTTCCTTGGTCTTTTTTGTGGAGTTTTTGAGTCAATGCATTCCAGTAGCATGCAATGGGTGTTTTTCAACAATGCCTCTAGTTATACATTAATGTTATTTACTTAGGAATCAATAATCCCTCAGAATTAATGAATAAACCATACAATGAAGCATTAAGAGATCTAACTGAATACACTGAACAAACAGAGTTGGGTAGATTTGCTATTGTGTACAATTAGAGATTAAGGAGTGTTTCAATTCAAATGGATATATATATATATATATATATATATATATATATATATATATATATATATATATATATAGCGATAGCAAAATGTGTTTTCCTTTTTTTTTGCTTTTTCTTATTTTTTGATAATCTTGCAGTGGCGGCTGGTGAACTTTCAAGTTGGAGGGGCGCCAGGGCCAAACATAGCCCCTCCCCCTTTTCAAACCACACCCATTTTTATAACTCCTCCCCTTGACTTCATAATGACCTTTATAAGCCCCACCCAATGACCTTATACTTGTAAAGCCCATTGAAATACATGATCAGCAATGCAGCAATGTCAAGAAGTAAAGTAACAATGTGTTAAATTCATTGGTATACAATATAGATTGAAAAAAGTCATGTGACAAGACTACAGCAATATCATAATTGCACCTATACGCATTAACAGAAAAATGAAAGCAGTGACACTTACCATTAGTCGGCTCTTCTTCTCAGGGTATTCACGTTCAGTAAGTTGACCAACGAGTACAAACAAATCTGCTGCCACATAGGGTTTGCACCTGGGGTTGAAAGAAAACAAGCAAATCAATCAGACGATTCAAGAACAAAACCATACCTTAAAAACCTTAAAAGACCAAGTGGAACCATATAGGCCCCAACCGCACCTTAAAAACCTTAAAAGACCAAGTGTGACCATATAGGCCCCAAACATACCTTAGAAGACCAAGTGTGACCATATAGGCCCCAAACATACCTTAGAAGTCCAAGTGTGACCATATAGGCCCCAAACATACCTTAGAAGACCAAGTGGAACCATATAGGCCCCAAACATACCTTAGAAGACCAAGTGGAACCATATAGGCCCCAAACATACCTTAGAAGACCAAGTGGAACCATATAGACCCCAAACATACCTTAAAAGACCAAGTGTGACCATATAGGCCCCAAACATACCTTAAAAGACCAATCAGGACTGTATTGGCCCAAACCAGTGGATCTTGGGATTCAAGAAAACAACAACATTTCACTTCTGTTTAGACAACACAATAATCAATGTCAAACAAACACGTTGAATTAGCATATGGATAACCATATGAGCAGTAACGCCACGCCAAGGCTTCAACAATTGTTACTGACCATTCACACACCTTTCATAGCTCCTTCCATATGCACACCCACACACCATTCATACTTTACTTACCACTAGTTATTTTTGGTAGTTCGGTGGGGCCATTTCTGAGAACTTTACTTACCCTTGAAGGTGCCTCCAATTCCTTCAAACCAATGCATTCAACCGCTCCAGGGCCATGGTGCTTCTTAAATACCCTTTTATCCTCTTCAATGTGGAGAAGCATCTTTCTGATTCTGCAGTAGTCTTCGGTGTTGTAATCAGGATTCTTAATAATTTCACTGTCTCTGTGAAATCATTCTGCAGATTCAATTGATGTAAAAGTTTGTGCAGAGCAACAGCATTTGTACAAGCATGAAAATCTGTCTTCCCATACAGAAGTGACAGCTCAGTGCGTAATTGTTCCTTCTTCAGTATTGGATATGCTTGCACGGTGTCTTCCAGAGCTTGGGTTGGAAAGCAAGTGTCATGGGTTGTATACAATTCACTTTGAACAAGTTTGGCACTGACTACGTTATTTGAAAATGAAAAACGTTCTTTTGCATGAACCACCACTATGTCACATACCTCTCTTGAAAGTTGTCTCAAGGTTGAGATCTCCGTACTCAGTCTACGGAATGTTACATCGCTAGTCAAACTTGCTTCTATAGCGTCAACAGAATTACGGATTTTCTGGATGCTGCTGACAAAGTCTTCTGTGACTTTGTGGATATAAACAGTATCCATGTCTCGCTTCTGAAGCTGACTATAGAGGATGTCAACATGTGGCATTATTAAATGAAATAATTTAAGGAAGTAAAGGAACTCCCTGTCTTCCAGCAATCCATAAAACCTGCGGCTTCACGTATAGATGTTTGATCAAAGTTTAGACATGCTTCAATTGTCTGGAAACACTCAAGTAGCGCATCTCTGTTCTCGTAGATGACGTTCACGGTCCTAACATTGAAGGTCCATCGTGTCGGTGCACCCCTTGGAAGTCTTCTACCAACTACCTCATCCAGAACTCCAGTCCTTTTTGGAGAGCGTGAAAAAAAAGATGGTATGCCGCCTATGTCGGAAAAAAAAAAAAAACTCGAACTCTTCCAATCCTTGAAACTGCTTTCTCCATTATTAGGTTCAGTTGGTGAGCATAGCAATGGACATAGTGTGCATTCGGGTACACGTCTTTTATTTTTCTTTGAACTCCTCCTTGATCTCCACGCATCACACTGGCACCATCGTAGCTTTGAGCTATGAGTTTCATCTTGTCTTCTGGCTCTGGGAGAACAGTATTCAGACTTTCCAGCACAACAGAAGCAATCAAGTCTGCATCCGTTGCTTTCAGTTCCGTGAAGGCATCAAATCTTTCCACCACTTGATGCTTCTTGTCAATGTAGCGATAGACTACAACGCACTGTGTCCTAGCGGAAATATCGGTTGTTTTATCCGCTTGGATTGCCACAAACTGGGCTTCCTTAAGCTCTTGGTGAATCACTTTCTTAATAACTTCCAGCATGCAGTCCAGTAGCTCATTCTGCATGGTTTTGGATGTGCCCTTAAACACAGTTGCAGTCTTCAAATGCTGTTCCATTGCACTATCGATACTGCCAACCAAATCCACCAGGCCTCGAAAAACTCCTGGATTTAGCGATGTTTCACTTTCGTTGTGTCCTCTTAATGCCAGTTCAAAAGCACCACAAAAGCGAACACAATCAATTATCTTCGAAAGGATGTACCGGTTCTTAGCCACTTCTTCATTGTGTTTTTGAATACTGACTTGGCATCCGTGGTCCAGTTGAACTGCAATGTTCGCCTGTCTAAGCATCTCAAACTTGATCCTGTTATCCAAGTGAGATTTAGAACTTTTGTGTTTCGCCAATTTATCTGCTAGATGATTGACGTCAGTCACTTCAGTTTTGGTCCAAGCAGCGTCACCACCAAATAGGATGCATGGAAAACAATATAAGGACTTCCTAGAAATGCTTCCACAAAGCCAGTTGTTCTTCTTGTACCATTCAGTATTGAAAGTACGGATATATTGCTTCCCTCTATCTCTTGCGATTTGCTGCAGATTTATCTCTGGTTGGTCAGGTCCTAACCGTTTTACTTCCACCTTCTCCTCACAGGTTAGGGTGCCGAAAGGCTTCACAAGTAGAGAGTCAATAGTATTCATTTCTGATACCAATAGAAGAAAGAGATCACGGTATATTCATTTATATTATGTCACAAAATTACTTTAAAATAACAGTGTGTTGAATTCATTGGTATACATTACAGATTGCAAACCCTCATGTGACAAGACTACATCAACATCAAATTTGCACCTATACGCATGGACAGAAAATTAAAAGCAATGATACTCACCAACAGTTGACTCTCCTCGGGGTATTCACATTCAGTAAGTCAACCAACGAGTCCAAACAAATCTGCTTCCACAGATAGTTTGCACCTGGGGGTGATAGAAAACAACAACAACAAAAATTAGAACCTTCAAGACACAAACCGTAACTTTTAAAACCTTAAAAGACCAAGTGTGACCATATAGGCCCCAACCGCACCTTAAAAACTTTAAATAACCAAGTGTGACCATATACTCACCAACAGTTGACTCTCCTTCTCGGGGTATTTACGTTCAGTAAGTCAACCAACGAGTCCAAACAAATCTGCTTCTACAGATAGTTTGCACCTGGGGGTGATAGAAAACAACAACAAAAAAAAATTATAACGTTCAAGACCCAAACCATAACTTTTAAAACCTTAAAAGACCAAGTGTGACCATATAGGCCCCAACCGCACCTTAAAAACCTTAAAAGACTAAGTGTGACCATATAGGCCCCAACCACACCTTAAAAACCTTAAAAGACCAAGTGTGACCATATAGGCCCCAACCGCACCTTAAAAACCTTAAAAGACCAGGTGTGACCATATAGGCCCCAACCGCACCTTAAAAACCTTAAAAGACCAATCAAAACCATATATGCCCAAACTGTACATAAAAAAAAATGAAATAAAAATACAAAAAAAAATATATATATATATTGAGATATATATATATATATATATGTGGCCTATCACCGTGATCGGGGTAATCGGGCGGTGGCATATGCCACATGGGGATGATCGGGGTAATCATGGCGTGGCACAGGCTTAATGGGGGTGATCGATCACCCCCATGTGGCCTATCACCGTGATCGGGGTAATACGGCGGTGGCATAGGCCACATGGGGGTGATCGGGGTGATCATGGGGTGGCACAGGCCCCATGGGGGTGATCGGGGGTGGCACAGGTCTTTTGGGCCTACTGGCACCTGGGGGTGATAGAAAACAACAACAAAAATAAATTAGAACGTTCAAGACCCAAACCGTAACTTTTAAAACCTTAAGAGACCAAGTGTGACCATATAGGCCCCAACCGCACCTTAAAAACCTTTAAAGACCAAGTGTGACCATATAGGCCCCAACCACACCTTAAAAACCTTAAAAGACCAAGTGTGACCATATAGGCCCCAACCGCACCTTAAAAACCTTAAAAGACCAGGTGTGACCATATAGGCCCCAACCGCACCTTAAAAACCTTAAAAGACCAATCAAAACCATATATGCCCAAACTGTACATAAAAAAAAAATGAAATAAAAATACAAAAAAAAATATATATATATATTGAGATATATATATATATATATATGTGGCCTATCACCGTGATCGGGGTAATCGGGCGGTGGCATATGCCACATGGGGATGATCGGGGTAATCATGGCGTGGCACAGGCTTAATGGGGGTGATCGATCACCCCCATGTGGCCTATCACCGTGATCGGGGTAATACGGCGGTGGCATAGGCCACATGGGGGTGATCGGGGTGATCATGGGGTGGCACAGGCCCCATGGGGGTGATCGGGGGTGGCACAGGTCTTTTGGGCCTACTGGCACCTGGGGGTGATAGAAAACAACAAAAAAAATAAATTAGAACGTTCAAGACCCAAACCGTAACTTTTAAAACCTTAAGAGACCAAGTGTGACCATATAGGCCCCAACCGCACCTTAAAAACCTTTAAAGACCAAGTGTGACCATATAGGCCCCAACCGCACCTTAAAAACCTTAAAAGACCAAGTGTGACCATATAGGCCCCAACCGCACCTTAAAAATCTTAATAGACCAAGTGTGACCATATAGGCCCCAACCGCACCTTAAAAACCTTAAAAGATCAGGTGTGACCATATAGGCCCCAACCGCACCTTAAAAACCTTAAAAGACCAGGTGTGACCATATAAGCCCCAACCGCACCTTAAAAACCTTAAAAGACCAAGTGTGACTATATAGGCCCCAACCGCACCTTAAAAACCTTAAAAGACCAAGTGTGACCATATAGGCCCCAACTGCACCTTAAAAACCTTAAAAGACCAAGTGTGACCATATAGGCCCCAACCGCACCTTAAAAACCTTAAAAGACCAAGTGTGACCATATAGGCCCCAACCGCACCTTAAAAACCTTAAAAGACCAATCAAAACCATATAGGCCCAAACTGTACATTAAAAAAAATGAAATAAAAATACAAAATATATATATATATATATATATATTGAGATATATATATATATATATATATATATATATATATATATATATATATATATATATATATATATATATATATTGAGATATATATATATATATATTGATTTTATATATATATATATATATATATATATATATATATATATATATATCAATATATATATATATATATATATATATATATATCTATCAATCAATATATATCTATCAATCAATATATAAATTAATCAATATATATATATATATATATATACACACACACATAAAGCAATATACATAAAACTAAAAAATATATTAATTGATATTTATTAATTGAATAATTGATGTACTTTATTAATTATTTGATTATTGCTCATGTATTTGTATTAGACATTATTTATTATACATATTACAGTGCTATTTATTTGCTATACATGTTACAGGATATTATCCTGTAACATGTATATCACATAAATAGCCCTGTAATATGTATAATACATACAGGGTCACACAAGTTCACACTAACCTTTTTTGCCCTTACAGGTTGAAATCAATGTCAATCAAAACATTTCAGCCAATCAGAGTCCTTCAAAAATAGTATAAAAGGCGGAGCGTGAAAAAAAATCAATTAGTCGCGTGGGGAGCTCCTTGTAGGAGGAGCTCCGTTAGATTGTTGTGGGTTTTTTTTTAGAGCGTCGTTTTTTTTAGGTGGAGGCCTCTTGCAATGGGCCAGATTGGATGGACAATGGCTTCAATCAAGATGAGGAGACAAGGGGTTCTATCAAGATGGAAGGACATGGGCTTCAATCAAAATTTATTGGAATGCCCGACTATCCAGGGCAGAAGGCCACCGCTGGAGGGGTCAATTTGACAGGTAGGTATGTGCTGTTGTTTACTTTATTAATTTTTTTTTCCCCTTCCCTTATTTTTATTTTATCTTTAAAAGTGACAGGCAATTTATTATTTTTATTTTAACTGCAATGTTAAAGATACATTGCCTGTTACTTCTAAAAATGGAATACAAATATGGGGGGGGGGGGTTGTGTTTTGTGTTTAACTGTAGTGTAAACATAGGCAGGTAGGTTGGTAGTTAGGTCAGGGTGGGGTCAGGTGTGGTCACTGGGTCAGGAGGGTAGGTGGGTTGGTAGTTGGGTCAGGTGTGGTCACTGGATCAGGGGGGTAGGTGGGTTGGTAGTTGGGTCAGGGTGGGGTCAGGTGTGGTCACTGGGTCAGGGGGGTAGGTAGGTGGGTTGGTAGTTAGGTAGGTTGGGGTGGGGGTTGGCCAGGCTGATGTGCCTACAGGGGGGGGGGGGGTGATCGGGGGTTGGCATAGGCCCCATGGGGGTGGCACAGGCCCCATGGGGGTGATCGGGGGATGGCACAGGCCCCATGGGGGTGATCCGATCACCCCCATGGGGCCTGAGCCATCCCATGATCACCCCCATGGGGGTGATCGAGGTGATCATGGGGTGGCACAGGCCCCATGGGGAAGATCGATCACCCCATGTGGCCTATCACCGTGATCGGGGTAATCGGGCGGTGGCATAGGCCACATGGGGGTGATCGGGGTGATCATGGGGTGGCAGAGGCCCCATGGGGGTGATCGGGGGTGGCACAGGTCTTTTGGGCCTACTGGCACTGCGGGGGTGATTGGGGGTTGCCCAGGCATTGCAGGCCTAGGTTGGTAAGTTGGTGCTTGGCAGGCAGGCATGGGGTAACTGGGGGACCCTTCCTTTTATTAGGGGGACTAGGGGTTTGGCCAGGGCAGTTAGGACTTACTGTTAGGTTGGGTCAGTCTGAGTGAGTAGTTTCAGCCAGGGAGGTCTCAGTCAGTCTCAGCAGGAAACGAAAAGAGGGATGGGACCTGGCTTATGGTGGTTTTATTAACAGGGGCTGTCAATCAAAAAGTAAACTCGAGGCTCTATTAGCTGGCGGGCGCTCGGAGATAACGGTCTGGGTGGGTTTAGGTGGTTCTCATGACAACTGTACAGCCTTCCATCATGATTGGTCAATGATGGAAGACTGTCAGTCATTGAAATGGATACATTATCACTGCCCATGCAGAGCGTCATTGTGCTTGGTGGGCGGAATGCATTAACGGTCAGGACTCATTCATAGGGCCTCATTCTATTATCGGCCGCAGCCGCTGCGGGGCCGCAAGGACCGGCCGCAAGCTATTCTGCTATTCTATTCCCTTACGGCCGTAGGCTCCGGCAGGCTTGCGGCCGGTGCCTTGCTATCTCTTGCGGCCGATCGCGCCGGAGGAAAGCCTTTGATCTAAAACGGCCGCAAGAGATTTGCAATTCAATTGCTCCGGGAAACCTCTCTGCAAGGCTAAAAACGAGCCGCAGTTACTTGCAGGAAAAAGGTCTCGCTAGCACCAATTAAGCACATAAAATAGCTCAAATAAAGCCATCCTGCACTTTGAGAAGACTATAAAGGGATTTTAGGTGTTAGAAAAAATAGCACATAATTATCCTGTACTCAAATCCGTAAAATATTTCATTTTTAATATCCGTAAAATATCCATGTAAAAAGTCCAGAGTGCTTGGAGCACCTCAGACACGCCCACGCCGCAGCCGGCAAATAAACAGTTAATTTGAACTCGGGTTTGGGCAGATGTGCAAGCTTGAGAGTGGGTTCCTTTTATTCCTCATGTCCCCCAATATGATCCCTAGCATTTACAGAGCTGTACAGTGCAGGCTTGAATTTATTTTTGACTTATTATATTTCTGAGATTACGGCCGGTTCCAAGATATGCGGCCGGCCGTAAAAGGAGATCCTTGCGGGGCCGTATAATAGAATCGCGAGTTAACTGAACCCTCGCAAGGAATCGCAGCCTTACGGCCGATTTACGGCCGATAATAGAATGAGGCCCATAGAGTCTAAAGGTTACTAGTGTAGTGTAATATGATCACACAGGGATGCAGGGAAAGCTACAATGGATACACAGCAGTTAATGTATATACACACAAGGGGTTATCTTAAAGTGACAGTGTCCCAGGGAATAGTTTGCTTCATTTATTACTGTAATAACACTTGAATGCTGATGTACACATTATATTTAATTGTTTTTGTTTATTACTAATAAATTATTGTGTTTTTTTATTGAAGGGTCATGAAAATCTTTTGGGGCGGCGCTTATATATATATATATATATATATGTATGTATATTTATATATATATATATATATATATATGTATGTATATATATTTATATATATATATATATATATATATATATATATATATATATGTATGTATATATGTATGTATATATATTTATATATATATATATATATGTATATATATTTATATATATATATATATATATATATATATATATGTATGTATATATATTTATATATATATATATATATATATATACAGTATATGTATGTATATATATTTTTATATATTTATATATATATATATATGTATTTATATATATTTATATATATATATATATATATATATATATGTATGTATATATGTATGTATATATATTTATATATATATATATATATATATATATATATATATATATATGTATGTATATATGTATGTATATATATTTATATATATATATATATATGTATATATATTTATATATATATATATATATATATATATATATATATATATATGTATGTATATATATTTATATATATATATATATATATATATATATATATATACAGTATATGTATGTATATATATTTTTATATATTTATATATATATATATATGTATTTATATATATTTATATATATATATATATATATATATATATATATATGTATGTATATATATATTTATATATACAGTATATATATGTATGTATATATATTTATATATATATATGTATGTATATATATTTATATATATATATATATATATATATATGTATATATATGTATATATATGTATAGTGATGCCGCAAAGATAAAATTTTCGGTCCGCGAACCGGCGAACCGCCATAGACTTCAATGGGCAGGCGGATTTTAAAACCCACAGGGACTCTTTCTGGCCACAATAGTGATGGAAAAGTTGTTTTAAGGGGACTAACACCTGGACTGTGGCATGCCGGAGGGGGATCCATATCAAAACTCCCACGGAAAATGTCATAGTTGATGCAGAGTCTGGTTATAATCCATAAAGGGAATAAATAACCTAACATTCCCCTCCATCATCATCCTCCCCTGTATCTCTTTACCCCCTCCCTCATCATCCTCCCCTGTGTCTCTTTCTTCCCTTCCTCATCACCCTCCCATGTGTCTCATCCCCCCTCCCTCATCATCCTCCCACCTCCCTCATCATCCTCTCCTGCATCTCTTTACCCCCTCCCTCATCATCCTCCCCTGTGTCTCTTCCCCCCTTCATCATCATCATCCCCTGTGTCTCTTTCCGCCCTCCCTCATCATCCTCCCCTGTGTCTCTTTTCCCCCTCACTCATCATCTTTCCCTGTGTCTCTTCCCCCCTCCCTCATCATTCTCCCCTGTGACTCTTTCCCCCCTTCCTCATCACCCTCCCCTGTGTCTCATCCCCCCTCCCTCATCATCCTCCCACCTCCCTCATCATCCCCCCTGTATCTCTTTACCCCCTCCCTCATCATCCTCCCCTGTGTCTCTTCCCCCCTCCATCATCATCCTCCCCTGTGTCTCTTTCCCCCCTCCCTCATCATCCTCCCCTGTGTCTCTTTTCCCCCTCTCTCATCATCTTCCCCTGTGTCTCTTCCCCCCCCTCCCTCATCATCCTCCCCTGTGTCTCTTTCCCCCTTCCTCATCACCCTCCCCTGTATCTCTTTACCCCCTCCCTCATCATCCTCCCCTGTGTCTGTTTCCCCCCTCCCTCATCATCATCCCCTGTGTCTCTTCCCCCCTCCCTCATCATCCTCCCCCCTCCCTTGATGATAAGGGGGGGAAGAGATATAGGGATACGTGTGAGGGATGTTAGGGTAAGGGGTGTTAGGGATAAGGGTGAGGGGGTTAGGTGTTAGGGTGAGGGATGTTAGGGATAAGTGTAAGGGATGTTAGGGTTAGGTGTTAGGGATAAGTGTGAGGGGTGTTAGGGTTAGGGTGAGGGGTGTTAGGGATAAGTGTAAGGGGTGTTAGGGATAAGTGTGAGGGGTGTTAGGGATAAGTGTGAGGGGAGTTAGGTGTTAGGGTGAGGGGTGTTAGGGCTAAGTGTGAGGGGTGTTAGGGTGAGGGGTGTTAGGGATAAGTGTAAGGGGTGTTAGGGTGAGGCATGTTAGGAATAAGTGTGAGGGGTGTTAGGTCTTAGAGATAAGTGTGAGAATGTTAAGGTTAGGTTGATGAGTGTTATGGATAAGTGTGAGGGGTGTTAGGGTTAGGGTAAGGGGTGTTAGGGATAAGTGTGATGGGTGTTAGGGTAAGGGATGTTAGGGTTAGGTAAGGGCTGTAAGGGATAAGTGTAAGGGGGAATTAGGGTTAGGTGTTAGGGTGAGGGATGTTAGGGTTAGGTGTTAGGGATAAGTGTGAGGGGTGTTAGGGTTAGGGTAAGGGGTGTTAGGGATAAGTGTGAGGGGTGTTAGGGTTAGGGTAAGGGGTGTTAGGGATAAGTGTAAGGGGTGTTAGGGTGAGGCATGTTAGGAATAAGTGTGAGGGGTGTTAGGTCTTAGGGATAAGTGTGAGGGATGTTAGGGTTATGTGTTAGGTTGATGGGTGTTATGGATAAGTGTGAGGGGTGTTAGGGTTGGGTGCTAAGGTGAGGGGAGGATGATGATAAGAGGGGGAAGAGACACAGGGGTGAACTTGCAGCAGAGTTCAAAAGAGTCCTTCAGGAATCTATTGCACACTTTGTACAGTAGCCTAGCTATGGTTTTCCCTATTGATGCAGTATCAACTACACTCAGCCCCCTCTCAGTAAGACTCCAAGTTAGTTATGATTCCAAAATGGCTGCTGTCCATGAGTTAGAAGGGTCTGGAAGGCAGGGTATGATGCTGATTGGCTGGAATGTGTCTGCTGACTGTGAGTTGCAGGGTCAAAGTTTGCTCAATGATAAAGTATAGGGGGCTGGTCGAATATCGCATATGTTCGCAGTTCGCCGCGAACGCGAACATGCTATGTTCGCCGGGAACAGTCCGCCGGCAAACTATTTGCGACATCTCTATATATGTATATATATATATATATATATATATGTATATATATTTATATATCTATATATATATATATATATATATATATATATATATATATATATATATATATATATATATATACCCTTCAATTGGCTCCACACCTTGGAAACTGGTGGTGCTGCTTGCCCTGCCAGATTCTAGATCACCCACTGCTGAGCCTCCCTTTCTCCTCTGCAACTCTGGAAGATCCTAATCGCCGCAAGTAATACATGATTGCTGCTACTGCCAGTTCCTTCACCAAGATCCCACCTCTGCCACCAGCTATCACAAACCAGGGGAGGGGAGTCTGCTTTAATCCCCAAAACTCCTGACTTTGAATATAGGAATCCTCCCTTAAGATTGTGAGGGGCAGGGCTCTAGGTGATCGGCGGTTCTATCACAATCATCAGCAGAAGCATCAGGAGCACAGGATAACTGGATTTGCCTAATCATGATGATCCTCTCTTCAGTGGGCTTGAAAAGGCCAGAGAGGCCAATTCTACCAGCAGATCCAATACAATTCCTTAATTTCTTCTTCTAGGGTAGAAGCAGAGGTTCAGGCTACAAAGAGCCTTTGTGAGTGCTGCTTGGTTGGAAGTATAGTAGCAGGAAACTGGCTATAAGATTTCCGGCAGAGGCAGGGTTGCCAGGATGCCTTACCCTCCCAGCCAGATGTCAGATTATCTCCCTATCAAAGGGATAGATCTTCAGTATAGCGTCTGGGTTCCTCAGGGGATTGAGGCACTGTCTCCACTGGGGAAGTTGGGTGTCTGGTAAAGCAAGAAGTGACCCAGCCATATAGTATCTGGGCTCTCCTGGGATGATTGAAATGGTGTTTCCACTGGGAAGGTTGGTTGTCTGGCAATCCAGGAAGCGAGGCAAGATGGGGGGGGGGGTAGAAAGCCATCCAGGGCATTCATAGAGTGAATGGGGGCCTAAGACTGATTGACAAATCCAAGCACATACAATTGTGTGGTTAACCGCAAGACAGTGGATCAAAGGGATATCACTTACAAAATATGTGACAGTTCTTGACCTTTGTCTATTAAAACAAAGTGTTTCAATTGTTGTCTGACACCCTAGTTAACTATGCTTTATGTCTAAATCAGTGTTGCAGACAGCCCCATTGAAGTCTACGGAGCCTATCTATTAAACACACCTCAAGACACATTTTGAGGTGATCATCTGTTGTGGCAATTCAGTGCCTTATCCGCTTCATCATCCTGCTGATCAGGCTCTTTTTCTTCTTTATCACCTGTGACATACTAGCTTTCATGTGGCTCCACAGCTCATTAACCAGCAATGCTGCTTGTACATGCAGATGGTGGATTACCTGAGGCCGAGCTTTCCTTTCACCTTCACACTTCTAGATGATCCAGATCTCTGCCAGAGATAGATCACCCTAATACATGCTTTGTGCTACTGCCAGTTCCTGAACCGAGATCCCACTTCTGCCAACAGTTGTCACATCCCAGGGGAAGGGGGTCTTTTTTACTCCCAAAACGCATGCCTTTGAGTACAGGAATTATCCCTTGGGATTGTGACAAGGATGGCTTCTCACTGCCCGGTGGTCATATTAGAATTATCAGGAATACAGGATCCATAACACCATATATTAAGTTATTGTGTTCAATTAAACATCCATAACACCATAATTTATTTTGTTTCTCATTAACATCCCTCTAACCACTGTAGACACCATATCATGCAGTCATTCCTTAGAATAGAGATAGAGACAGTAAATAGTATATTTCAATGTGTTCGCTGAGCATATTCTTCTAATGTTTCATGTATAACGCATTGTAAAGTATATGCGTTTCATATTTCACAATACAATGGACAGTATGCTCTTCAAGCCTCATTCTGAGACACGTATTCCAAAATATTTGTGCCTCATAGTACTCAACATGGTGCACATTGTGTATTCCAAGCCTCATTTTGATGCGGCGCTAGCATACTCGCTGACGTCATCACGTTATGGTCGTAATACGTCATCATTTACAAACCAGGAAGTGAAGGACTATAAATAGCCCGCAAAAAATGAACTACACAGCCCATGAGTAAGCCCTGAAGTGGGCTAAACGGACCTTTTGGAAGTACCAGTGGATACGAAGTAGCCTTATCTTGTTTATGGGACTTGGGGAATTGTAAATTGTGTGTCAGGTATGCCTTATTCAATTCATTGTTGAAATTGCATGGTTTGCATTCATGATAAACGACAGTAGCTACCTATGACAAGCCTTTGGTTGTTTGTCTATCCATTGAACACATTGCTCAATACTCCCTGTTTTACCTATCAGTATTTTCTGATCAAGGTAGTTATATATTGCTACAGCGTATCTTATTTTGTTTTTGTTCTTGCTTTTTAACCTCACTATAACAAATTGTAGAATATAATTATCCAAGGATTAGCAACTTTGGTTTGCCATACGAGGACAATTGAACTATGGAAAGATATTAGTTATGGGTTTCAGGTCCAAACCAGATGCAACTTAAACAAGTTGGGAGGGTATTCCCATATAATAGGGTCATTGCTATCTTAGATCTACATCACCCACACTACCTACATGAGGTTTTTTAACTTCACAATTTGTTTGGTTTGTTTAAGCATTCCTAACTATTAAAGTGCTATATATAAGGAACACAGGATCACTGGATCAGCATAACCATCATGATCTGCTGTTCAGTTGGTTTGAAAAGGCCAGAGAGACCAATCCTCCAGGCAGATCCAACACAATTCTTCAATTCCTTCTTCACGGGTAGCAGCAGAGGTTAAGAATACAAAATAATTAATAGTCCAGTAAAATAATGAAAGCTTTCCCTCTAAATGAAACACACCATTTCTATGTGCCCCAGAAAAAGCATAATCTTCATTCCTTGGGTCTCATTTTTATACATTTCTTCCATACAATGGTACATTTATGCGAGCCAGCCCTGGACCAATCAGCAATCAGCTTGGTGTGTGCTGATTGGTGTGATGTATAGAGGAGCTGGAAAAGGGCTACAGATTTTACGGCAGGGGTGCAAGGATGTCTACTTCTCCCATAAAAAGGTATAGGCATCTAGGCTCTCCAAGGGGTTGAGGAGGTGTCTCCACTGGGGAAGTTGGCTACCATGGAATCCAGGAATTGAGGCAAGAAGGGGGGGGGGGCATGAAGCAGGCCAGGGCTTCCAAAGAGTGCATGGGGGCCTCTTGCTAATTGGCACCCTCAAACACATACAATTTCATAGTTAACCACAAGACAATGGATAACACTTACAAAGTACTTGACATCTCTTAATCTTTGTCTATTGAAATAAAATGTTTCAATTGTTGTCTGACAATTTAGTTAACTTAGTTAACCTAATTTATAAATCAGTTACACAGGCAGCCCCATTGAAGTCTATGGTGCCTATTTATTAAACACACCTCAAAACACATTACATGAAGAAAATGGCTGAAAGCAGAGCAGAGAGGAAGCACACAGATATCTCCTGCCATTTAGCTGTTAATTCAGCTCCCTCTGCCAAGCGAAGAAACAGACCCAATAAGGGAAGTATCCTCCAGTATTGGTGAGAACCCCAGGAAAATATTTAGCCATATACTGTGGACATTTGTCTCACAAGACTGAAAACAAAACCTGGGGCCTAGCCACATGTCACCCTTTAGTCTGTATTTTGTTTCTGCTGGATAAATAACACAGGAGGTGAGAGATCACTATATAGTCCCAAGGGGTGCACCTATTGGAACAGTAAATACAGGGAGTTATAGCCAGCAAATGCTGGTAAAAAAATTAGACTGCAAATAAGCCTGAGGCTTAAAGAAATGGCAGCCTGTAGACTGTAGACTGGATTTTATTTTTCCTTACTCAAAAAATGCAGCATCATGTTTGGCAACCTCAGAGTAGAATCATTGACCCTTCAAGAGTGCGTATGAGAGTCTCATAGAAAACCCTCACAACACGCAGAGAGAGCACCAGGGGGAATTAAATATTTACAGAGAACCAGCCTTTCTAACTTTACTATCCTGGCAACACTACTCGGGCAATAAATAACAAAATCAAATCTTCATGCACTACAAGGGTGATCCCTCATATGTATGAACTTTTCAGCGGTTCGCCCATCACAAACATGAGTCAGAAGTTAGAATATGTGACTGAATAAATGTGACTCATACTCTTGAGAGGATTCCGGATATTACCATGGGCCATATTACCTGCTAGGGGTCATTCATTTAAAGCTAGGGCCGCCTACATTACTTTAATCAAGGATGATCAATATATCTATACAGTTTCTGGTGATTAAAAAGTGTCAAACAACCTCAACCTGTACAATTAGTAAGTCCAAGAAGATTTGAACGAGTACTGCAAGTACACATATCTAAAGCAGTGAAATAAATTAAAAAGTATATTAAGGATATCTGTCAGAGAACCAATGCTCTTGAGTCAATCATGGACTCAAGCTAAAGATCATTCTGAATTAATTACAAATTCTTCTCGCATAGTAATAGCTAGTGGAGACAGAATTGGAAGATCTGGAAAACCGGTCCAGGCGGCATAACATCCGGATTGGTGGCATTCCATCTTATATGACAGATCTTATGACCTATCTAAAAGCAACAATTCACAATATTTCTCCTGTAAAATCAGATAATCCATTGGAGATAGAAAGGACACATCATGCCTTGGAAGGTCCCTTCAATCCTGAGCAGTTTAAAGATGTATTAGTGCGATTTATTCGTCAAAAATCCAGAGACCTACTGTTACAAGCTGCCAGATCGTCTCCTTCTATTGTAAGTCCAGATGGATCTCATTTGCAGATTTTCGCTGACCTGGCAAAACATAGGCAACTCAAACCGGCCCTGTCTATCTTAACAAAACATAATATTAAATACAGATGGGGACATCCCTTTAGCCTCATTTTTCAGTCTGGCACAAACTCTTATGCTGCCCACGACTTGGAGGAGTGTCATGCCCACCTGCTCAGCCTGAAATTTCATTACAGAATCTGACACATTAGAATCTCCTGCCATGGGATTACCTCAAAGACCATCTAATCAATGGGTGGAAGTATCCCGCAACAAAAGACAACAACAGCATCAAAACTTACCGGGGAATCCCTCCACAAAATAATGAATAACTGAACCTTGTGACCCTCTGGCTTACAGGACTACCTATAACTCATTTCAAACTGAGTCTTATCAAGGCCAGATATTGTGTAGCCAAGTTATCCATATTCTTAAAGGTTCCTAAAAAAAGGCCTTTTGGATTTGGACATTTCAAGACTCCTCACAGTTGAATCTATTCTAACTACTTTATGTAGTAAATTCTGTATCCTTTCATGGTTTCCGTGTAATCCCTGGTTGTGAACTTTAGCTGGAGACATTTAAGAGTATATTTCTCAAGAGTGGGGAACTCAAGGGAATGGCCTTTTTGTTCCCTTGCCCCTGGCACGTAAGTTATTACGTTGTTATTGTACTGAAATACCTCTACTGTATTTTTTGTGTTGTTCTCCCACCCTGTTTTTGAAATTTCAGGTTAATCTCTTCAAGCCAATTTTAACTATTGCTGTGGTTGGTGATGGGGGGCAGGCTCCTCGCTCCATAATGGTCATGTCACTTCTGCTGCAGGTCTGCGGAACTGTAGCCTACAATCTCTCCTACTATAAGGTATCATGACACCCACAACATTCAACTTTATTACTCATAACATAAAGGAATTCAATACACTTTTCAAGCATCGCAAAGCCTTCATTACTTACAAATCTCTAAATCCATCATTCCTGTTTTTACAATAAACTCACTTCTCGCATAGCCATATCCCATCATATATGCATAAATGATACCCCACATTTTATGCCTCAAGTCATCCCACTAAGAATGCAGGATTTCCCTCGTAATATAACTCATAAAAAAATAGATCCTGATGGGAATTTCATCATTGTTAATGGGACACTCATTGGGTCACAACTTACACTGATCTCCTTCTACTCTCCTACAACTTCTCCCCACAAATCGTTAATTAGAATTTCTTTGAAGTCTATGGACCTTGGTATGGTGATTATTGGGGGAGATTTCAACTTCACTCTAAACTAAAAATTGGATAGTACATGCACAGCATGGGGGGTAGCAGGTTATCTAATAAAATGAAACAAATTGAATCCCTAATGTCTGACCTACATATTTTAGATCCTTGGAGACTTAAGCATCCGCTAGACAGAGAGTATACTTTTTACTCACCAGTGCATAAATCCTATTCAAGGATTGATACTGTTTTGATAGACTCCAGCCTATCTGACCAAATTGAACAGACTGAAATACATATCCATAGACATAAATGTAAAATTATAGATCACCCTTTTCCTGGAGATTAAATGAGATGTTACTAACTAATCCCACATTTAAAGACCAAATTGCTAATGATATTGACTTATTTTTTTAAGTCAATAATACACCAGAATCAAACACGGGCTGAACATAGGTAGCTCATAAAGCCTATATACGAGTTACCTGTATTAAGTTGGCATCAGCCTATAAAAAGAAATGAAGGCAAAATGAGGAGAACAGAGATCTTCTGTGGATAAACAGTACCAGGCTGGAAATCAACATGGTGCTGTCGATTTGGATGGAGAAGGCCATGAGATGGACCCACCACAAGTTTTTTTATTTTTTTTATTCTTTTATTTTTCAAATAGTAATAATACAAAAAACAAACAGACAAAGCTATGCCTGCTAATTATTAACAAATATATAACAAATATACTTAAAACAACAATTCATCAAAAGCCTTTTTTATTTTTTATTTTAAGACAGTAAAAAAAAAGCAGATATAGCCTCATTCATACCCCATTCATACCATATATTAGTTCCCAAATAAAGGTCAAAAAGTCCCATCTGGTATAAAGTTTTTAAACATTCAAGGTTCTACAATAGAGTCCCAAACCAGCCATTTATATTTGTATTGATTAATAACTTTGCCAGATTCATAGAGATTTTCTAGGTCTCTGATATAATTCATTTTTTGCAAAATTTCAGCCCAGCTAGGAGGTTTGGATTGTTTCCATCTGCTAATAATGGCACATTTGATCATAGTACAGATCTGAATGATAAACGCAAATTCTCTTGTATTAAGATCATCAAAGAAAATATGAAATAAACAACCATGTGGAGTAAGAAGAATAATCTTTTTTAGCGTATTAGAAATACATTCAAAGCACACAACCCATAAAGAATTAATAAAAGGACACTCCCACCATATATGAAGTTGATTACCAATACCACCACAATTTCTCCAACATTTATCTTTAATGTCATGGGAAATGTTATATACATTGAGAGGGACTATATACCATCTATTTAAAGTCTTAAAGTATACGTCCCTTTGGGAAGCATTTTTTTTATAAATGTTTTATAGCTCTAAAAGCTTTTTCCCAACTCTGTAAAGGAATTGATTTGGAGAAGTCTTGCTCCCACACCATCAAAGGAGCAGACTTAGTTTTTTTCAGTGTTAGATCATATAATATGGAAACACTTAGATACAAGGTGGGAGTAATCCATTTTTTGAATAAGTAATTCAGCTAAGTTCAACTGTTTACCAAAACCTTTGTTGCCTATTTGTTTTTCTACCCATAATTTTATTTGTTCGTATGCTAGCCAACAAAAGGTCGAAATACCAAGTTTATTTTTAAATTGAAAAAAAGGGAGAAACTCTCCATCCCAAAAAAATTCACTAAGTGTCTGTGAGTTGTTAATTAGAGAACTATAATTTATAATAGTTTGAATTATGTTGATTTTAGTAGAAATTGGGGTTAGTAAACTAGGAAAGGGAATATATGCTTGTTTTTTTATAACTACATTGCCAATAATGTAAATTGGTTTTAACTATATCTGAACCTTTCATTAAGTATTTAACAGGACATTTTTCCCCAAAAAAGCAACAACTTCAAATCATGATTCATAATAAATGAACTTTCAATTTGTCGCCATCAAGCTTATATGCCAGAGTGTATAAATTTGTCAATTAAAGTTTGAAAATGTGTGAGCCAAACCGTTGGAAAGGAGATAGGAATGTATTGTAAAATATACCTAATTCTCGGCAAAATTACCATTTTAATGCTGACCACTCTACCTGAGAAGGACAAACGAATACCACTCCAAGCTTTTATAGATTTATCGCATTTAAAAAAACACTTTGCCTGAGTTAATAGAAGGCATCTTACTGATATCTTCACAAAATGTAATTCCCAGATGATTGAATGAATTTGCCAATTACATGGAAATTTTATCTTCAGTTCTTCCCTGATTTTGCTAGGGAGATTAATTGTCAAAACTTCAGATTTTAAAACATTTAGTTTATAATTGGAAATAAAACCAAATCTAAAAATAATTTGATCTAAATAACTCAAGGATTGACTGGGAGAAGAAAGAGACAAAATAATATCATTGGCAAATAAAGTGGTCTTATGCTCTCTCTCTCCCACCTTCACCCCTCCTATACTCAATGTAGTTCTAATAGCTAAGGCAAATGATTCAATCAACAGAGTAAAGAGGATGGGAGAGAGAGGACACCCCTGTCTTGTACCATTTGTGATTTCAAAACTCTGGGAGACAAAGTTAATACCGGCTACAGAAGCCGAAGGGACAGCATAGAGAGCCCCGATTGCATGGGAACCAATATTTCCAACGCCCATTTCAGAACAGTGTCAGTTTCATGTAATCCCACCACACCCTACCAAATGCTTTTTCAGCTTCTAAAGAAATGAATAGGATGGGAGCACACAAATTCCTAGAAATAGATATTAAATTCATAAGTCTTCTGACACTGTCCGAACCCTGTCTTCCAGGAATTAAACCAGCTTGATCAGTAGAAATTAAAGAATTCACTATATTACCCAGTCTAGTAGCCAAAATTTTAGAATAAAGTTTCAAATCTTCATTCATTAATGAGATAGGTCTATAACTAGGACATTTTGGAAGATCTTGATCTTTTTTAGGAATGACAATAATTGTAGATTTTAACATTTCCTGTGGGATTTTACCTAGACACATACATTTGTTGAATAATTCTTTTAGAAATGGATTTAGAACTGAACTAAACTGTTTATAAAATAATTTACTATAGCCGTCTGGAACCAGGAGTAGTATAATTTTTTAAATGTTCTATAGTTTTACTAATTTCTAGTTTAGAAATTGGAACATTCAACACTTCCAGTTGAAATAGAGTAATTTTTGAAAGATTATACTTCCTTAAAAAAATGTTTATGTCTTCCATTGAAGGAGGTTTAATTTCCGAATGTTGTGAAAGATTGTATAATCTTGAATAATACAAAGCAAAAGCTTTAGCACTGTTGAGGGGTTTCGTAACCCATTTTCCTTGGCTACACTCCCCCTCAATTCTGATGTATTGTTTTTTAACTTTAATTTTATTTACTAATAAGTTGATAATTTTATTATCATACTGATAACATTTTTGTTGTAGGAAGAATAAGGCCCTATCAGAAATTAACTGATTAATACTATTGATTTTTTTTTCTAAATTTTTTATCTTGCTAGAATTTTTTTCAGATGGATTTAATTTGTTAACTTTTATACAGCTGGATCAATAGATTACGCAAAGAAGTACCTCTTTGTTTTATTAAATTACCTTTTATTTTAATCAAGAAACCTCTGGTGAATGCCTTCTGAGTGGTCCACAGCAAACTTTTAGATAAAACAGAGTTTTTGTTAAACTCAAAAAATTATTTAATTTGAGAAACAAGATACGTCTTATTGTTGTCATTAATAATCAGTGAATCATCTAGTTTCCACGACGGCTTTCATTTTGAGTCTAGTTTAATCTTTAATGATACATAAGCGTGATCTGAAATAGTAATAGGACCTATTTCCGCATAAGTTATACAATTCATAGTAAGTCTATCGACCAAAAAAAATCTAACCTGGAATATATTTTATGAACTGAGAAAAAAAAAAGAAAAATCAATCTGATTGTGAAACAAAATCCTCCAGGCATCATATAAGTTGTTATTAGTAATTAACTTACGTAATAAATGTGAATCATTTTGGATCTTAGTCTGGTTTTTAATATGTTTATAAGTTTTCCTGTCAAGGTCAGGATTAATTGTAGGATTTTATTCACCAACCATAACTACACGTCCATAATTATATTTATTAATTTTATAAATCACATTTTTTATAAAAATGAACTTGTTTTACATTTGGAGAATATAGGTTTAGGTCTCAGTAAAGAGCTCCTCTTACTAGGGGAATTAAGACCTTTTACATTGAAAGTAATAAATATAATTGACATTTAAAGGGCTAGTTTACTAAAATTAACTTTATATATACTTCTGTCCAGTTCATACAAATGACTGATAAAATGTTGAGTCTGGAAACAACCCAACCTTATCCTATACTTGAGAACCTTTAGTCGAGTAATTGAGTTTTTAACCACATAACCATTCATACTAACATACAAACAACATTTGAGACCTGTTGCTATGCTCAACGCCGATTGTTAAGAAGTGTGAGGCCGATATGAACAGAAGGAAGTGAGGATAAGTAATTATATTATCTAAAAAATATAAATTACATCAAAATTTGTTATCCTGTAAAACTGTTGATAGTCACTCAAAATAATCAATAATCTTAAATAATTAAAAAGCACTTAGGTAGAATAAGTAGCCCAACTATACAGTGACATTTTGGTTTATCTAATTGTAGAAGTGATTATAAAATGTGTAGCTTCTTTACAAAAAGGGCATATTCTGATTTTTAAAGAGCAAATTTAAACTTTTATACAAACTAATTTCATACAAATAATATTTTAAAATAAGCCGAATTTTAACCGGGATAATCTAAATTATCTAAAAATTAAAAAAAAATTGAAATATAACAACTCCTTAAAAGGAGAGGATATAAAAATATAAAAAGTGAAAAATAAACTATTTAAAGAACTAAATTAATATTAATAGTGTTTTAAATATCAGGTAAGCCTACCATTCAGTGTAATTTAGTGAGTTATAATGAAAACCGGTGTATACAAGTATTCAATGACATAATTATTAAGTGCAAATTAAAAAACAAGACAATAAAAAATATAACAATTAAATGTCAAAGCACTTATAAAACACTAAACTGAGTTACAAATAATAAAATAAGTGAACAAATAGATTTAACTAAATATTACAAAAAAACTGTTTCACTTTCACAGTAATAAGTCACTCTGGTCTCAGTGGTTTTAATGCGCCGGCACCTCCAAGGGGCGATTTGATGGTAATAACCCATTTAGATAGTAAGTCTCGCCCCTCTAGTGGTGATTTAATTTTAAGCCATCTTGAATCTTTTAAGACAGATAGACCAACAGGAAATATCCACTTATAAGACAAGTTCTCTGACCTCAAAGCCGTTTAAGCAATGTTGCTGCTGATATATCTGAATTTTTTTTTATGTCCTGATAGGGGACAGGAAGAGATTTCAATAAGTAACAAGCTTTCATAATTACTTGTTTAGATGTAAAAAAAAAAGTAAAGCTTGACTATTAGACTAATCTGAAAGTTATGGAGAATCTCCTTCATCTTAGAGGGAGTAAGTAAATCTTCATTTACATTTTCTGTATCACTGATTTGAGAACTTTCAGATAGCATGGTTGAGTTTTATTTCTAGTGTTTTATTGTTTTCAGGCGAATTTGGTTGTGAGACCTCTTGTAACTTATTGGTGCTTCTAGGTAAGAAAAAGGCATAGGATTTCTGAGAACGCTTCTTGTTTTTAGGCTTGTTCCTTGCCGGCATGATTGCTAGTAGATAAAAACTTTTTAGTAGCATTCCTCAGAAGAAATTATTTTACTTCTTTTCTCCCTCTTTCCTCACTCCTTTTTTTTTTTTTTTTTTTTTTTAAGGCAAATAGGTCAGAGACGTGCTAATAAAGGGTTACTAAGTTGTTGAAATAGTTGTAAGTAATTTAATACAACTGAATAATCTAATTCTAATTGCATAGAAATGATAAAGATTAGAACCATCAAAGTTCAGTTGTCCCCTTAATCTAAACAGTTTTATAAATCGTTTATGTTTCACACGGTTCAAAGCAAGCCATATTTTTGGAATTCACTTGATGGAATTATATACAATTGTATGTCCTCTGAGTTACTGAGACCGTTTTCTAAATGCAATTTGCTACAGTAATGAAAAGATTTTTCATGCAAATTACATAGTTTTTTCAGCTTAATGCTGCAGAGAGTTCAAATAACCCTTTAGATGGTAATTTCTATAAGCTGTCTGTGGGAAGTTAATACTCAACAGTGTGTGTGGCAAGCAAGAGAAAAAAACAACCTTTACAAGGTTGCTGAGATAGTTGTAATTGGTTTAATACTACTGTGTATCACAGTAAAAAGATATCGCCTAGATGTTATGGAGATGAGAGCCGTCTGAGATTCAGTTGTCCCCTTAGTATAAGCAATTTTGTAGATCTTAGTAGTTAAGGGTTGGATCCAAACCGCTTTACCAAAATGCCCCGTATGGGCAGGCACACACACAGACAGCGGCTTCACTCAGCTGCGGATGCCGTCCTCTCCCTGAGCGCGCAATTCACGCAATTCAGCTCAGCTCCTGCAGCAACTATGGCAGCCTTTGCTTATAGCAACAGTATGCAAATAGCACAGATTCCACTCCACAGCCGTCCACCGTGAGCAGCGCACCATCCTCCAACCAACGGATCGAGGCACCAGCCCCGAATCCCACCACGACACCCCAGCAATGGAGAAGCAAGGCAACAAAAAGGTACACCACCAGGAAAGTCTGTTTACACCAGCAGATACACAGAATGGGGCTACCTTAAGAAACCTTAAGGAACTCCGGCACTTTAGATATTAGGGGAAGATGGCCACTCAAACCACCGCATTCAAACCGGTATCAGCAAAGCGGTATCCGCAAACTCTCAGCGCTTCATCCTCAGTTCCTCCGTGGACCTTGAGCCACTTACGCGGCAAAACACACACTTCCAGTCATGCCCATAGGCTCCCCACAAGTTTTACTCTAGTGCCAATAAACCTAACAGTCTCCTCGGAAGAAAACTGAAACATAAAGTATCACAATTGATTCACCTGTAGTCCTAATAACATACAAAACATCATACTTTTTTTAAGCCTCTATGCTCTTGTGATTTTCCATCTCTATCGCCCCAGGAGATAGATGCTCTTAACTCTAAAATCACAGTGGATGAGGTCAAAACAATTATCAAAGCTCCAGGGCCAGATTGTTTCATCAACTTATACTTTTAAAAAAAATGCAGATCAACTGGCTCATCAGTTGACTAACCTATATAACAACAACCTTGAGGGCTGCCCAATGCCTCCGGAGTTTAATCAAGCTGATATAATATTTATCCCAAAAGAAGGGCGCGACTTCACTGAATTTAAACATGTTCGCCCTATATCTTTACTAAATGAAGACACCAAAATGCTAGCAAAACTCATGGCTGACAGTTTGGCTTTAATTATCCCAAATCTAATTCACAAAGACCAGGTTGGCTTTATTCCCTTCCAGCAAGCAGGGGATAACATTAGGCGTATATTGAACATTATGCACTGGGCTAAACTAAACCATATTCCTTCATGCTTACTCTCCTTGGACATCGAAAAGGCATTTGACATGGTCGAATGGCCTTACCTCAATGGGGTTTTGTCAAAATTTGGATTTAAGGGACCATTCATGAATTTAGTTCATACATATTACAATTCCTCAAAGGCATCTTTGAAAGTGCCTGGAGAATCTGGAGCATTACTATATATACACAAAGAGGCACGAGACAGGGCTGCCCTCTGTACACGCGCCTGTTTCCCTTAGCAATAGAAAGCCGAAAGCTGACTCCATAAAACATGCACTCGTCTATAGCAGTTCAGGGCGGGAATATGATCAATTAAGCAAGACCATAACCTCCCATTTCGAAACAGCCAATAGACTATGAGACCACCATCATTACGTCAGTAAAACATGTAGGTTACATGTCAATCAATTAGGTTCGGGGGTATGATATGTGATGGGAAATTATAAAAATGAATGCCAATACTGTTCTAGTCCATATGGGTGGCCTGATATGTATTAACTCATTGATTCCTGGGATTGATATAACCCCGAAATTAAACATTAAAATAAATATGTTTTACTGCTGATTTACGAGCTTGAGACTGTTATGCAAATAATTTTTAATGTCTTTCATCGCTTTTCCTGTTATTTACAGTGCAATATTGATTTGTTATTTGCATTTACAGTGCTGCGGACAGTGGTTAAACTCCCTTGCAGGTCCTCTCATGCACTCGTAGGATTTTCTCCTACATTTTGCGGCCTTGGGGATCTGTAGCAATTGAAAAGTGATTTGCGATTTTAGCGATCGTAACTCTTGTGGAATTGAAAGACCAAAGGCTTCGGGAGGCTGTACGTTACGTGTTTAACAATCGCAAAGTTTTCAAACCCGTAAATAACCTGGAGCCCACAAAAAGTCACCAATTGAATGGCAAATTAACTTATGGCCTCACTAACGGGCTCCGGTAACTTACAATTGCTCAATTGAATCAGGCTCTATATAAATAAAGTTACCATCATATAAATGTACTCCGGTTGTGATTCAGAAGTGTTTATATCATAAATATTAAAATGAGAACTAAGAACTTCCATAGTCCCAACCTGATCTGTATGTCATAATGTCAAAATAGCAGTATGATCCATAACACATTAACATCCAAAAATGTTTATTATCTCTTATATAAAACAAATGAACTTGTTGCATAAAATAATAAAAATTACATTGGGTCCCCCAAGAATAGAGCAGGGGCGGCCCGTCCATTAGGGCGTCAGGGCAAACGCCACCCAAATATTTTCGTGACCCTGCAATAAAAAAACACAACAATGTATTAGTAATAACCCAAAAACAATTAAATATAAGGTGTACATCATCATTCAAGTCTTAATACAGTAATAAAATGAAGCAAACTATTCCCAGGGACACTGTCACTTTAAGATAACCCCTTGCGCTGTGTGTATATATTAACTAATGCTGCCGTGTATCTATTGTAGCCCCCTGCACCCTGTGTGATCATATTACACTAGTAAAGTACACTAACCTTTAGACTCTTCTCTTCAATGAGACCTGGCCTGGCCCCCTGACCGTTAATGCATGCCGCCCACCAGCACAGTGACGATATGCATGGGCGGTCATAAATGTATCAATTTAATGACTGACAGTCTTCCATCATTGACCAATCAATGATGGAAGGTTGTACAGTTGCCAAGAGAACATTGTAAACCCACCCAGACCGTTAGCCCTGAGCGCCCGCCAGCTAATAGGGCCTCGAGTTTACTTTTTGATTGACTGATACAGTGAATAAAACCACCAGTTGCCTGTCCCTTCCCCCTTTTTGTTTCCTGACCCTGGTCACGCTGAGACTGAGAGACCTCCCTGGCTGAAACTACTCACATCTGCTCTGCAGCCTGCCTAACAGCAAGTCTACCTGGCACCTGCCCTGCCCCTGGCCAAACCAAACCCCTAGTAGCCCCTAATAAAAGGTAGGGTCACCCAGTTACCCCAATATGCCTGCCTGGCCTGACACCTACCCAGCCACCCACCAACTTACCTACCACCGATGACCCGAGTCCTGCAATGCCTGCTGCCACCCCCAGCCATCACCCCCATGTGGCCTGTGCCACCACCAATCAGGCCTGCCCTATGCGATGCCACCGCCCGATTACCCAGATCACGGGATCTGGGTAGTCAAGTGGTGAGTGGGGTGGCACAGGCCACATGGGGGTGATCGGATCACCCCCTTGATGAGGCCTGTGCCACCCCTGATCACCTCCATGTCGCCTGTGCCACCCCCGAGGCCCGATCACCACCACCCCGATGTGGCATAGGCTATGCCACCGCCCGGGCGGTGAGCGGGGTTGCACAGGCCACATGGGGGTGGATGATCACCCCCATGATGAGGCCTGTGCCACCCCTGATCGTGGCCTACGCGGCCACTGACCGACCGATGGGCGCCTGAGCGTGACCGACCCCACCCTGATCCAACTACCTACCTAGCACCCCCCCCCCTAATTTTATTCCATTTTTAGAAGTAACAGGCATGTGCCTGTCACTTTTAAAGATAAAATAAAAATAAGGTAAGGGAAAAACAATACAGTAAAAACATAACACATACCAAACAAACAATAATACAATTATACAAATAAAGTAAACAGCACATACATATTAAACAAACAATAATAAAAATAAAATAAACAACAGCACATACTTACCTGTCAAATTGACCCCTCCAGCGTTGGCCTTCTGCCCTCTATGACCTGGATAGTCATAATAATCCAATGTTGATTGAAGCCCATGTCATAAAATCCAATGTTGATTGAAGCCCATGTCAAAAAAATAATCCAATGTTGATTGAAGCCCATGTCAAATAAATAATCCAATGTTGATTGAAGCCACTGGTCAAATAAATAATCCAATGTTGATTGAAGCCACTGGTCAAATAAATAATCCAATGTTGATTGAAGCCATTGTCCAAAAATAATCCAATCTTGATTGAAGCCATTGTCCATCCATCCATTCTGGCCCATTGAAAGAGGCCTCCACCAAAAAAAAACACGACGCTCTAAAAAAAAAAAAAAACTAACAGAGCTCCTCCTACAAGGAGCCCCACCCGCGATTAATTGATTTTTTCCCACGGTCTGCTTTATATACTAATTTTTGAAGGACTCTGATTGGCTGAAATTTTTGATTGACATCGATTTCAACCAATGAGAGTCTTTAAAAAATTAGCAAATCAGCAAGCAGGTATGGAAGCCTGTAAGGGAAGAAAAGGTTAGTGTGAACTTGTTTGACCCTGTATGTATTATACATATTACAGGGCTATTTATGTGATATACAGGATAATATGTATAAAAAATAATGTGTAATAGAAATACATGAACAATATAATAAAATAAGTTATAAAGTACATCAATTAATCAAATAATAAATATCAATTAATATATATTGTTTTATGTATATGTTTATGTATATTTATGTGTATTTTTTATGTGTGTGTGATATATATATATATTGATATATATATATATATATATATATATATATATATATATATTTTTTTTTTATATATATATATACATATATATTTATATATATTGATATATATATATATATATATATATATATATATATATTTATATTTATATATATATATATATATTTATATATATTGATATATATATATTGATTGATTGATAGATATATTGATTGATATATATATATATATATATTTATTTATTGATTGATTTATATATTGATTATTTATATATATATATATATATATATATATATATATATATATATATATTTATTTATTGAGATATATTAATTTGTACTTACCCCCTCCTCCAGTTGTCCCAGTGAGGGTAGTTGGGGATCTGGACAGGCACAGAGACCACGGTCCCATCTGCGCAGTCTGGGAGATTGGTGTCTCCCCTTGTTAGGGTAAACTGTCGCTGGGGGGAGAGGGCGACACCTTCAACTCCCTGGGGTTCACACTGCCGCTGGGGGGGAAGGACAACACCTTCTGCCCCCTGGGGTTCACACTGCCGCTGGGGGGGAAGGACGACACCTTCTGCCCCCTGGGATTCACACTGCCGCTGGGGGGGAAGGACGACACCTTCTGCCCCCTGGGGTTCACACTGCCGCTAGGGGGAAAGGATGACACCTTCTGCCGCCTGGGGTTCACACTGCCGCTGGGGGGGAAGGACGACACCTTCTGCCCCCTGTAGGGCCGGTAGTGAGACCTCGGTCCCATCTCTACCTGCCATCTGGATGTCATCCCAGGACCAGTCAATGAAGTCTGGTTCTGCTTGTCGAGTAGGTTGGGGCTGCACGAAGCTAAGCAGGTGTTGGTAGTCCTGCTCCAGCCCCCACTCTCTTGTTACCAGGTGGGTCATGTCTTTGCTCACCTCGCCTTCGTCATCCCAGACATACATGCCCATCCGGTAGTCGTAGATGTCCCAAAACCTAGACTCCTCCGTGCTGCCAAGATCAATGTCGTCCTCCAAGGCATCCCATAATAATCCCGGGCCATCATAATCATCTCCCTCCGGTAAGTCGTGTTCAGCCGTCCAGGGGGTAAGTCGAACGGTATGCCACCAGAGGGCCTGGTATGCGTTGTCTAGCCAGATCTCTCGCCGTACCAGGGTCTCTAGTCTTGTCACCCACTCATCCAGGGGCTGCTCTCCCAATAGATACATCCTCATCGCCACACGCTTCTGTAGCCGCTGCTCATCACTGGGGAGACTCTCCCCTCGCCGCCATTGGGCATCTTCCAGGGCATCATACCAGAGTTCCTTTCTGTCTGCATCCCTGTAGTCCGCGGCCTCCTCCTCATCCTCATCATGGAACGCTGTCCGAAAACTAGCCGGTTCCATCCTGCTGTAGCCAGGGGCGCTGTACGGATACTAGCGTTGCCCTCAATTTGTAACTCCAATCGTTACCGGTGTCTCCGTGCTGCTTTTCCTCTTACTAGGACGCCATCCCACCGCTGCCAGCCAATGTAACGGATCTCTTGGCACCCCGACCGGGTACCTCCGTTGATAGACGCGTCCTAGTTTGCGCCGAGGCCTACAAGCACCGCACTGGACACCTCAACCACCACAGACTCCACAACCGCCGTAGTTTAGCTGGAGCCGCGCCGTCTTCCTTCCACCCTGTATGAATCTCCAGCATCCAGGACACATCAGGAACACGCGTTCAGTAGTTACAGCTCAAGGGAGTATGCAAAAGCATAGCAATCCCCAGTATGATATAGCGATCCCCTCCAATAACGAGATGAGACTACGTTTTGAAGGGTCAAGTAGAACTAGAACTTTAATGACAGGGGATCTCCTTTTATGCAATGGTGCCCTCTGAAGGGCTACACCCACATAATTATCACAGCCAATTATATACATGGTTCAACCCCCACGTCTCCTCCCCTCAGATAACAGGTAACACAATTAAAACAGACACAATTTTAACCACATTCTGGATGTACCCCCAAAACAGGGGGTACACCGTTCAATAGCTCTCACCCAGGGGAACAACATATTAAAAAATGGCATGAATCAGACCAGGGGTTCAAAAGTTAGTAAAAGTATCTTTTCCACATAACACACAGACATTTCACATAGAGGGACAATAGGTGTGGTCACTCCTCCCTGAGGCTCCCTGGCAACTTTGATATAATCAGACAATGATTAAATCAGCCTTCTTTGTTCTTATCTGAGAATGAAAACAGTTTATACAATCGACTTTCTTATCTGTAACAGGATTATCTATTAGCCTAGTAGCTGTGATATTCTGAGCCAATATATTCTGTAGAACATAAAACAACATATCTACAGTACAGCAATGTGATCATATTTTAACCAAGAATTAAATAATCATAAAACTGGGTAAAACAGTGATGGGTTCCGTTACAGCTGGGGTCTGAGCGCACAAAACTACCGAATAGCGCTCAGATCCTCTTCACACAGTTCAATTGCCATGTAGCTAAAGTCTTTCCCATAGTCTTTCATTATATGAATGGGCTCCATGGCATAGCTATCTGTGGTATCATGGTTCACACAGGGCAAGTACCGAATGACCCCCCCTGTATGTAAAGGGCCAGAATGAGTGACATACACTCTGGTATGGCCGAATACTGTGTTTGAAGGGCAATATGTACCAGGGCCATAGTCGCTGGGCAGGAGGCTGGCAAACAGTCCTCTCCAAGACAAAGTGGCGAAGGGCACTTCGTCACAGGGCCTATACGGTCCCAATTTGTTATTTAGGGTTTTTAAGGTGCGGTTGGGGCCTATATGGTCCCAATTTGTTATTTAGGGTTTTTAAGGTGCGGTTGGGGCCTATATGGTACCAATTTCTTATTTAGGGTTTTTAAGGTGCGGTTGGGGCCTATATGGTCACACTTTGTTATTTAAGGTTTTTAAGGTGCGGTTGGGGCCTATATGGTCCCACTTTGTTATTTAAGGTTTTTAAGGTGCGGTTGGGGCCTATATGGTCCCAATTTGTTATTTAGGGTTTTTAAGGTGCGGTTGGGGCCTATATGGTCCCAATTTCTTATTTAGGGTTTTTAAGGTGCGGTTGGGGCCTATATGGTCACACTTTGTTATTTAAGGTTTTTAAGGTGCGGTTGGGGCCTATATGGTCACACTTTGTTATTTAAGGTTTTTAAGGTGCGGTTGGGGCCTATATGGTCACACTTTGTTATTTAAGGTTTTTAAGGTGCGGTTAGGGACTATATGGTCCCAATTTATTATTTAGGGTTTTTAAGGTGTGGTTGGGGCATATGGTCCCAATTTGTTATTTAGGGTTTTTAAGGTGCGGTTGGGGCCTATATGGTCCCAATTTCTTATTTAGGGTTTTTAAGGTGCGGTTGGGGCCTATATGGTCACACTTTGTTATTTAAGGTTTTTAAGGTGCGGTTGGGGCCTATATGGTCCCAATATGTTATTTAGGGGTTTTAAGGTGCGGTTGGGGCCTATATGGTCCCAATTTCTTATTTAGGGTTTTTAAGGTGCGGTTGGGGCCTATATGGTCACACTTTGTTATTTAAGGTTTTTAAGGTGCGGTTGGGGCCTATATGGTCACACTTTGTTATTTAAGGTTTTTAAGGTGCGGTTGGGGCCTATATGGTCACACTTTGTTATTTAAGGTTTTTAAGGTGCGGTTGGGGCCTATAAGGTCACACTTTGTTATTTAAGGTTTTTAAGGTGCGGTTGGGGCCTATATGGTCCCAATTTGTTATTTAAGGTTTTTAAGGTGCGGTTGGGGCCTATATGGTCCCAATTTGTTATTTAAGGTTTTTAAGGTGCGGTTGGGGCCTATATGGTCCAAATTTGTTATTTAGGGTTTTTAAGGTGCGGTTGGGGCCTATATGGTCCCAATTTCTTATTTAGGGTTTTTAAGGTGCGGTTGGGGCCTACATAGTCCCAATTTGTTATTTAGGGTTTTTAAGGTGCGGTTGGGGCCTACATGGTCACACTTGGTCTTTTAAGGTTTTAAAAGTTAAGGTTTGGGTCTTGAACGTTCTAATGTTTTTTTTGTTGTTTTCTATCACCCCCCAGGTGCAAACTATCTGTGGAAGCAGATTTGTTTGGACTCGTTGGTTGACTTACTGGACGTGAATACCCAGAGAAGGAGAGTCAACTGTTGGTGAGTATCATTGCTTTTAATTTTCTGTCCATGCGTATAGGTGCAAATTTGATGTTGATGTAGTCTTGTCACATGAGGGTTTGCAATCTGTAATGTATACCAATGAATTCAACACACTGTTATTTTAAAGTAATTTTGTGACATAATATAAATTAATATACCGTGATCTCTTTCTTCTATTGGTATCAGAAATGAATACTATTGACTCTCTACTTGTGAAGCCTTTCGGCACCCTAACCTATGAGGAGAAGGTGGAAGTAAAACGGTTAGGACCTGACCAACCAGAGATAAATCTGCAGCAAATCGCAAGAGATAGAGGGAAGCAATATATCCGTACTTTCAATACTGAATGGTACAAGAAGAACGACTGGCTTTGTGGAAGCGTTTCTAGGAAGGCCTTATATTTTTTCCCATGCATCCTATTTGGTGGTGACGCTGCTTGGACCAAAACTGGAGTGACTGATGTAAAACATCTAGCTGACAAATTGGTGAAACACAAAAGTTCTAAAGCTCACTTGGATAACAGGATCAAGTTTGAGATGCTTGGACAGGTGAACATTGCAGTTCAACTGGACCAAGGATACCAAGTCAGTATTCAAAAACACAACCAAGAAGTGGCTAAGAACAGGTACATCCTTTCCAAGATAATTGATTGTGTTCGCTTTTGTGGCGCTTTTGAACTGGCATTAAGAGGACATGACAAGAGTGAAACATCGCTAAATCCAGGAGTTTTTCGAGGCCTGGTGGATTTGGTTGGCAGTATCGATAGTGCAATGGAACAGCATTTGAAGACTGCAACTGTGTTTAAGGGCACGTCCAAAACCGTGCAGAATGAGCTACTGGACTGCATGCATGAAGTTATTAAGGAAGTGATTCACCAAGAGCTTAAGGAAGCCCAGTTTGTGGCAATCCAAGCGGATGAAACAACCGATATTTCCGCTAGGACACAGTGCGTTGTAGTCTATCGCTACATTGACAAGAAGCATCAAGTGGTGGAAAGATTTGATGGCTTCACGGAAATGAAATCAACGGATGCAGACTCGATTGCTGCTGTTGTGCTGGAAACACTGAATACTGTTCTCCCAGAGCTAGAAGACAAGAAGAAACTCATAGCTCAAAGCTACGATGGTGCCAGTGTGATGCGTGGAGATCAAGGAGGAGTTCAAAGAAAAATAAAAGACGTGTACCCGAACGCACACTACGTCCATTGCTATGCTCACCAACTGAACCTAATAATGGAGAAAGCAGTTTCAAGGATTGGAAGAGTTCGAGTTTTTTTTTCAAACATAGGCGGCATACCATCTTTTTTTTCACGCTCTCCAAAAAGGACTGGAGTTCTGGATGAGGTAGTTGGTAGAAGACTTCCAAGAGGTGCACCGACACGATGGAACTTCAACGTTCGGACCGTGAACGTCATCTACGAGAACAGAGATGCGCTACTTGAGTGTTTCCAGACAATTGAAGCATGTCTAAACTTTGATCCAATATCTGTACGTGAAGCCGCAGGTTTCATTGGAATGCTGGAAGACAGGGAGTTCCTTTACTTCCTTAAATTATTTCATTTAATAATGCCACATGTTGACATCCTCTATAGTCAGCTTCAGAAGCGAGATAGATACTGTTTATATCAAAAAAGTCACAGAAGACTTTGTCGCCAGCATCCAGAAAATCAGTAATTCTGTTGAAGAGATAGAAGCAAGTGTGCCGAGCGATGTAACAGTCAACAGACGGAGTGCGGAGATCTCAACCTTGAGACAACTTTCAAGAGAGGTATGTGACATAGTGGTGGTTCATGCAAAAGAACGTTTTTCATTTTCAAATTACTTAGTCAGTGCCAAACTTGTTCAGAGTGACTTGTATAAAACCCATGACACTTGCTTTCCAACCCAAGCTCTGGAAGACACCGTGCAAGCATATCCAATACTGAAGAAGGAACAATTACGCACTGAGCTGTCACTTCTGTATGGGAAGACAGATTTTCATGCTTGTACAAGTGCTGTTGCTCTGCACAAACTTTTACATCAATTGAATCTGCAGAATGATTTCACAGAGACAGTGAAATTATTAAGAATCCTGATTACAACACCGATGACCACTGCAGAATCAGAAAGATGCTTCTCCACATTGAAGAGGATAAAAACCTTTTTAAGAAGCACCATGTCCCAGGAGCGCTTGAATGCATTGGCGATGCTCTCAATGGAAAAGCAACTAATTTCCGAGATCCCAGACTTCAATGAAAAAACCATTGAGAAGTTTTGTTCTTTGAAAGATCGCCGTGCAAAAGTTAAATACAAGTGATTGAAGCAAAGAAGAATGCATACCCCCAAGGTGTGCAAAGATAAACTGCGTTAAGCAGCACCACCTCACACTACCAAACATAACTAGTGGTAAGTAAAGTATGAACGGTGTGTGGGTGTGCATATTGAAGGAGCTATGAAAGGTGTGTGCATGGTCAGTAACAATTGTTGAAGCCTTGGCGTGGTTTGAAGGAATTGGAGGCACTTCCAAGGGTAGCTGTCACTTGTGTACGGGAAGCCAGAATTTCATGTCTGTACAAGTGCTGTTGCTCTGCAGCAACTTTACCATCAATTTAATATACATAATTTAACAGAGTGAGTGAAGCTATAAGGAATCCTGCTTACAACACCGAAGACTACTAAAGAACCAGAAAGATGCTTCTCCACATTGAAGAGGATAAAAAGGTATTTAAAAAGCACCATGGCCCTGTAGCGGTTGAATGCATTGGTTTGAAGGAATTGGAGGTACCTTCAAGGGTACGTAAAGTTCTCAGAAATGGCACCACCTCACTACCAAAAATAACTAGTGGTAAGTAAAGTATGAATGGTGTGTGGGTGTGCATATTGAAGGAGCTATGAAAGGTGGGTGAATGGTCAGTAACAATTGTTGAAGCCTTGGCGTGGCGTTACTGCTCATATGGTTATCCATATGCTAATTCAACCTGTTTGTTTGACATTGATTATTGTGTTGTCTAAACAGAAGTGAAATGTTGTTGTTTTCTTGAATCCCAAGATCCACTGGTTTGGGCCTATACAGTGCTGATTGGTCTTCTAAGGTATGTTTGGGGCCTATGGTCACACTTGGTCTTCTAAGGTATGTTTGAGGCCTATATGGTTTCACTTGGTTTTCTAAGGTATGTTTGAGGCCTATATGGTTCCACTTGGTCTTCTAAGGTATGTTTGGGGCCTATATAGTTCCACTTGGTCTTCTAAGGTATGTTTGGGGCCTATGGTCACACTTGGTCTTCTAAGGTATGTTTGGGGCCTATATAGTTCCACTTGGTCTTCTAAGGTATGTTTGGGGCCCATGGTCACACTTGGTCTTCTAAGGTATGTTTGAGGCCTATATGGTTCCACTTGGTCTTCTAAGGTATGTTTGGGGCCTATATAGTTCCACTTGGTCTTCTATGGTATGTTCGGGGCCTATGGTCACACTTGGTCTTCTAAGGTATGTTTGGGGCCTATATAGTTCCACTTGGTCTTCTAATGTATGTTTGGGGCCCATGGTCACACTTGGTCTTCTAAGGTATGTTTGAGGCCTATATGGTTCCACTTGGTCTTCTAAGGTATGTTTGGGGCCTATATGGTTCCACTTGGTCGTTTAATGTTTTTTAAGTATGGTTTTGTTCTTGAATGGCCTGATTGATTTGCTTGTTTTCTTTCAACCCCAGGTGCAAACCCTATGTGGCTGCAGATTTGTTTGTACTCGTTGGTCAACTTACTGAACGTGAATACCCTGAGAAGAAGACCCGACTAATGGTAGGTGTCACTCCTTTAATTTTTCTGTTAATGCGTATAGGTGCAATTATGATATTGCTGTAGTCTTGTCACATGAGTTTTTTCAATCTATATTGTATACCAATGAATTTAACACATTATTACTTTACTTCTTGACATTTCTGCATTGCCGATCATGTATTTCAATGAGCTTTACAAGTATAAGGTCATTGGGCGGGGCTTATAAAGGTCATCATGACATCAGGGGGAGGAGTTATAAAAATGGGTGTGGTTTGAAAAGGGGGAGTGGCTATGTTTCGCCCTGTCGCCCCTCCAACTTGAAAAGTCACCAGCGGCCACTGGAATAGAGTCAATAAGTAAATACAAGCAAAGTGCAATGAATAGCAGAATATATACCGTAATTGTATACAGGGAATCAATGATATCACCAGAAAACGTAATAGATAATCAAAATCTAATAATTCTTCATTGTACATGAGAATCTACAGTGTAATAAACGTGTCAAACTATTCTATATCAGAATCACATATATAGTTGTGAGCATACGAGTTGTTGCTAATGCTTGCCGGCTCGCGCAGCGAGCCCGCAAGAACTACGTCTCTCGCAAAGCGAGGGACGCAGTTCCCTGCAAATGCGGGTCCTCGCGAAGCGAGGGGCCGCATTTGCGGTGGTGGAGCATCCCAACGTCCCCGCAAATGCGGATCCTCCAACGTCGGCTGTGTTAAAACACACACACACACGACTTTTAAAAAAAAAATTCTCAAAGGCGCCTCACACCTGGTTACACAAACACACACGCAAGACTTTTTTTTAAAAAAATTCTCAAAGGCACCTCACACCCGGTTACACAAACACACACACACGCAAGACTTTAAAAGAAAAACCTCAAAGGCGCCTCACACGTGGTTAACACACATACGCACGACTTAGAAAAAAATACACTGCGTCATATACGTAAAAGCCAACTGCGTCCCTCAGAAACAAATACGGCTGCATCGCAAAAAAATACAACCGCAAAACGACCAATTCCAAACGGCGCGCATGAAAACATCAGAAACACAAGAACTAAACACAACGAACACATAAAAAGCTTACTTACAGCAAGGGGGGGGGGCATCCGGCACCTCGAAAAGTTAATTTACACGTCCATTTAAGTCCAAAAAAAAGAGTTTAAACTGCCGAAAATCACCTAAGCGAGAGAAAAAATGGCCGCCAAACAAAACGAAAACGAGGCTTCAGACGTAACTATACTACAGTGACTCGCAAGACTGAAATACATACTATGCGGAACATACCACACTGATATTAACCACCATTTTGAATACTAATGCGCACAAAATATCCGATGGAACGCAAATTGTAAGCTGGAACGCAAATAGCTCATGGGTATTGCGTTCTAACGGTCTGAGGTTCTTCAAAGTTTATAAATACTGCCTACTTTCCAGAAAATTCTACATTTCTACTCAGGTGATGAACGGAGTGACTGAATAGTTAACTGCTGCTGTTACTTGAGAATTGTTTCCTAATTTCCTACTTTACATTGTGCAAATTACAACTGAGAGGTAAGCTATAATATATTACATTTTATTATCAAGACAGGACAAAAAAAATAAATAGTTTAAGTATGAAAATGTGATTTATGTATAGTGACATGTGGCACGCACATTTATGTGTATAGCCCCTGCAACAAACTAATCTTAATCCAAACTAATTAAACAAGTATATTTAAATGACATTACAAAAAAAAAAAAATTAACTATTAAAATATGATTCACGTATAGTGATATGTGACACGCACATACTGTATATGTGTATCATGTATAGTGACATGTCACATGCACATTTATGTGTGTAGGCCAAAAAACTAAGTAATGTTAATTGAAAGTAATTACAGAAGTATATTTAAATTACATTAATTTATTGTAATTCAATATATAACCTAAAGATTAATCTTTCTCCTTTTTTTTACTATGCAAACAGACTCTGCATCAACAGCGTCACTCAAGAATTTGCACCGTGCATTGTGAACCACAATCCCTTTTAAACAACTCCAAGAAAGAAGAAGAGGTTAGATAGAAAAATACATTACATGCTGAAAAATACCATGCTTTGCTAAATCAAAAAGAAGAAATATACAATTAACCATTTCACTTTCTTTTTCAAACAGACACTAAAAGAAGACCGGCGGATTAAGATTGCCAGAAGGGGACCTATGTCATTCGACACTTCAATCAAGGTAAAGTATAACAAGTACAAAAAATAAATGAACTATATATGTTTAATGGCCTCCAATATAAATTAATATTCTTCTTTAATGTTTAAGAACCTATAAGCCTTACAAAGAAGCCTTTTTTATAGAGCTAAATAACATTATGGACAATAATCTCTACAGTAAAGCTTATAAAAAATTGGCAGAAGTAGAAAATGAACAACTACTTCATGCACAAAGACATCAATTACCAATGCCAAATGTTAGTATGGTGCTTAAAAGAGACTGGCATACTGACAAACGTCGTTATAACTTGCCAACATCAAATGAGGTTGCAATGGTGTTTCAAAATGATGAAGGAGAACCACCATTTCAAAGAGACATTACAATATATCCCAGAAAAGAGAAGCAACCATTCATTAATATGAGTATCTTAAGTCCAAATCTAGGTCCAATGACATATCCCATTTTTTTCCCACAGGTTGGCAACCAAAATTAACACTTCCCAGTTACCCAAATGCTAAAGCCAGAATCCGAAATAATGTTTCTATGCTTGAATTTAAAGTAGCTCAAATTGCTATTCGAAATGCATTTAATCCAATTTTATGTGGTGGAAAACTAACACAACAATGGATTATTGATTCCTATTTGCAAGTTGAGGCCAATAATTTAAACTTTATAAAATATCAACAAGATAAACTTTGTGAAGAACAATATTCTGGACTAATGGACTATGTTGCTGACGTGGCTACAAGCAGAGACCTGACAGCTGGCAAAGCCATTATTTTACCATCTTTCTTTCAAGGATCTCCTCGAAATATGAGAGACAGATACAATGATGCTATGGCTATTGTCACCAAATTTGGCAAACCCGATTTATTTCTTACATTTACATATAATCCACAATGGCCAGAAATTACACAAAATTTACTTCTTGGACAAAGTGCTTCTGATAGACCAGATTTAGTAGCCAGAGTTTTTAAGATTAAATTAAATGAATACGTGACATCACTATAAGTCAGTTATTTGGCAAATGTCTTGCTTATGTATATACGATTGAATTTCAAAAAAGAGGCCTTCCACATGCACATCTTCTGATAATACTTCAAGAAAAAGATAAATTAGATACTGCTGACAAAGTGGATGCAGTCATTGTTGCAGAACTACCAGATCCAGAACTATATGGTAGACTATATGAGATTGTTACTCATCGCATGATTCATGGACCCTGTGGTCAGCTTAATCCACAATCACCATGTATGGAAAATAATAAATGTTCCAAAGATTTTCCAAAAGATTATAGAGACAAAACCTATGCCAATTGTGATAGCTATCCACTTTATAAAAGAAGAGAAGGAAATAATGCCATTATTTGTGGAAAAAAAGTTGACAATAGATATGTAGTACCCTAAAATCCACATTTACTCATGAAGTACCACGCCCACATCAACGTAGAAGCCTGCACTTCCATCAAATCCATTAAATATGTCTACAAATATATTTACAAAGGCTATGATGCAGCTACTGTAGTCGTCAAAAGTGCAGACAACCCTGAAAGTAGTGAGTTAGTACATGATGAATTTGCATCTCATGTAGACGCTCGCTATGTCAGTGCGCCTGAAGCTATGTGGCGGCTTTTAAAATTTTAAATGCATGATAGATCACATGCAGTATATAGATTAGCAGTACATTTGCCACAAAGACATTTAGTGTATTTCCATGCTGGAAATGAAATGAATGCATTGGCCCAAAGTGAAGATCGTCACTAGAGATGTCGCGAATAGTTAGCCAGCAGACTGTTCCTGGCGAACATAGCATGTTCGCGTTCGTGGCGAACTGCGAACATATGCGATGTTCGATCCGCCCCCTATACTTTATCATTGAGCAAACTTTGACCCTGTAACTCACAGTCAGCAGACACGTTCCAGCCAATCAGCATCATACCCTGCCTTCCAGACCCTTTAACCTCATGGACAGCAGCCATTTTGGAATCATAACTAACTTGCAGTCTTACTGAGAGGAGGCTGAGTGTAGGTGATACTGCATCAATAGGAAAAACCATAGCTAGGCTACTGTACACAGTGTGCAATACAGTCCTGAAGGACTCTTTTGAACTCTGCTGCAAGGACACCCCTGTGTTTCTTCCCCCCCCCCCTTATCATCATCCTCCCCTCACCATAGCACCCAACCCTAACACCCCTCACACTTATCCATAACACCCATCAACCTAACACATAACCCTAACACCCCTCACACTTATCCATAACACCCATCAACCTAACACATAACCCTAACACCCCTCACACTTATCCCTAAGACCTAACACCCCTCACACTTATTCCTAACATGCCTCACCCTAACACCCCTTACACTTATCCTTAACACCCCTCACCCTAACACCTAACCCTAATACCCCCTCACACTTGTCCCTAACACCCCTTACCCTAACACCTAACCCTAACATCCCTTACCCTAACACCCATCACACTTACCCTAACACCCCTCACCCTAACCCTAACACCCCTCATATTTATCCCTAACACCCCTCACCCTAAACCTAACACCCCTCACACTTATCCCTAACACCTAACCCTAACATCCCTCACCCTAACACCCCCACACTTATCCCTAACACCCCTCACCCTAACACCTAACCCTAACACCCCTCACACTTATCCCTAACACCCCTTACACTAACACCCCTCACACTTATCCCTAACACCCCTCACCCTAACACCTAACCCTAATACCCCCTTACACTTATCCCTAACAGCCCTTACCCTAACACCTAACCCTAACATCCCTTACCCTAACACCCATCACACTTATCCCTAACACCCATCGCACTTATCCCTAACACCCCTCACCCTAACACCTAACCCTAACACCCCTCACACTTATCCCTAACACCCCTTACACTAACACCCCTCACACTTATCCCTAACACCCCTCACCCTAACACCTAACCCTAATACCCCCTTACACTTATCCCTAACAGCCCTTACCCTAACACCTAACCCTAGCATCCCTTACCCTAACACCCATCGCACTTATCCCTAACACCCATCGCACTTATCCCTAACACCCCTCACCCTAACACCTAACCCTAACACCCCTCACACTTATCCCTAACACCCCTTACACTAACACCCCTCACACTTATCCCTAACACCCCTCACTCTAACACCTTACCCTAATACCCCCTTACACTTATCCCTAACAGCCCTTACCCTAACACCTAACCCTAACATCCCTTACCCGAACACCCATCGCACTTATCCCTAACACCCCTCACCCTAACACCAAACCCTAACACCCCTCACACTTATCCCTAACACCCCTTACCCTAACCCTAACACCCCTCACACTTATCCCTAACACCTAACCCTAACATCCCTCACCCTAACACCCCCCACACTTATCCCTAACACCCCTCACCCTAACACCTAACCCTAACACCCCTCACACTTATCCCTAACACCCCTTACACTAACACCCCTTACACTTATCCCTAACAAACCTCACCCTAACATCCCTCACACTTAGCCCTAACACCCCTCACCCTAACACCTAACCCCCTCACCCTTATCCCTAACACCCCTTACCCTAACACCCCTCACACTTATCACTGTGTCTCTTCCCCCCCCCCCCTTATCATCAAGGGAGGGGGGATGATGATGAGGGAGGGGGGAAGAGACACAGGGGAGGATGATGAGGGAGGGGGGAAACAGACACAGGGGAGGATGATGAGGGAGGGGGTAAAGAGATACAGGGGAGGGTGATGAGGAAGGGGGGAAAGAGACACAGGGGAGGATGATGAGGGAGGGCGGAAGAGACACAGGGGAAGATGATGAGGGAGGGGGAAAACAGACACAGGGGAGGATGATGAGGGAGGGGGGAAAGAGGCACAGGGGAGGATGATGATGGAGGGGGAAGAGACACAGGGGAGGATGATGAGGGAGGGGGTAAAGAGATACAGGGGAGGATGATGAGGGAGGTGGGAGGATGATGAGGGAGGGGGGATGAGACACAGGGGAGGGTGATGAGGAAGGTGGGAAAGAGACACAGGGGAGGATGATGAGGGAGGGGGTAAAGAGATACAGGGGAGGATGATGGTGGAGGGGGATGTTAGGTTATTTATGCCCTTTATGGATTAAAACCAGACTCTGCATCAACTATGTAATTTTCCGTGGGAGTTTTGACATGGATCCCCTCCGGCATGCCACAGTCCAGGTGTTAGTCCCCTTAAAACAACCTTTCCATCACTATTGTGGCCAGAAAGAGTCCCTGTGGGTTTTAAAATTCGCCTGCCCATTGAAGTCTATGGCGGTTTGCCGGGTTCGCCAGTTCGCGAACATTTGCGGCGGTTCGCGGTTCGCGAACCGAAAATTTTATGTTCGCGACATCACTAATCGTCACACTACACTAACTGCATGGTTTGAATTAAATTCCACAGATTCACAAGCAACACAATTCTTATATATTGAAATTCCATATCACTATTTTTTTGTGAATGTATTATGGAGACCGAGAAAAAGCAGAGGAAATAAAATAATCCCAAGAATTTACACAGTCAGTCCAAGAGATGTTGAACGTTTTTGCTTACGGATATTACTTTTAAATGTTCCTGGAGCACAAAGTTTTGAACACTTAAGAACTGTTAATGACATAGTATATGAATCCTTCCATTTAGCTGCAAGACATAGAAACTTACTAGCTGATGATACAGAGTGGGAAAGATGTTTAGAAGAAGCAGCACAATGTCAAATGCCATGGCAGATGAGAGAACAATTTGCATTTATTTGTATCTTCTCAAATGCTCCAAATGCATTAGCTTTGTGGGAGAGATTTAAAAGTTATATGGCTGAAGACTTTATGCGACGATACAATGAACCCATTGCGCACCTAAAAGCGTTAATGGAAATCCAAGAAGTATTTTTAACTCATGGATTAAGTTGTGCAAGTTTTAATCTGCCTGATCCAGGTCTAATAGATGACATAAACTTTGAAGACTATGACATTCAACTACAAGCAGAAAGAACAGAAGAAAGACTTGCAACTTTAAATACCTTACAATTGCAAGCATTTAATGCCATTAAAAATGCAATAGATGATGACATGGTGAAAGAGCATTATTTCTATTTTGATGGACCTGGCGGATCAGGCAAAACCTATTTAAATAATTTATTAATGAGTTCGGTACGAGCACAAGGTCAAATAGTAATGGCGTTTGCAACTACTGGAATTGCTGCACTTTTGTTAGAAGGTGGAAAAAACTTTTCATAGTGGATTTAAACTGCCAGTGCCTATTTTAGAAACTTCTGTGTCAGATATTCGCATGACATCATTACAAGCAAAGAAATTGAAAAATGTAAATTAATTATAATAGATGAGGCTACAATGATGTCATGCTATGCCCTCCAATGTATTGACCGTTTGCTTCGTGAAGTCATGGATAATACTTTTCCATTTGATGGAAAGGTAATGTTGTTAGGTGGCGATTTTAGACAAACATTACCTGTCGTTGTACATGGAAATCGAACTGACATTATCGAAACCTGTATAAAGTCAAGCACACTGTGGAAACATTTTACCCATCTGCAACTGCAACAAAATATGAGACCAGAAGGCCAAACTGATTTCAATGATTGGCTTATTAAAATTGGAGAACGCAGAACAGAAATAATACCTCATTTACCGGACGACACTGTAGAGATCCCACCTCATATGATTTGTCACCAAGATATTATATCGGCTATATTTGAAGGTAGCATAAATAACCAGGAATATTCAGAGCTTGCCAACCAAGTCATACTAACGTGTAAAAATAAGGATGCATTAATCCTCAATAATGAAATCTTTTAAAAAATTAATGCACCACAAATAAATTATCACAGTGCTGATTCTGTACTTGCTGATGACAATGAAAGTCAGGCTAACTTTTCTACTGAATTCATAAACTCACTAACTCCTTCTGGAATGCCACCACATATTTTGCAGCTAAAGAAAGGTGCAATTATCATGTTACTGCGAAATATGAACCCCAAAAAAGGCCTATGCAATGGGACAAGATTAATTGTTCAACAATTAAAGGACCATTTTATAGATGCTGAAATTTTAACTGGTACTTATAAAGGAGAGAGAGTTTTCATACCAAGAATAGATTTAGCACCAAGTGAAAGTAGTCTCCCTTTTATACTTCAAAGAAGACAATTTCCCATTATTATGGCATTTGCCATGACCATTAATAAATCACAAGGTCAGACGTTCAAATCTGTGGGTATTTTCTTGGAAGAACCAGTATTTGCACATGGTCAATTGTACGTTTCATTGTCACGGTGCAAAAATCCACAGGCTATTAAAGTTTACATTGAAAAGAATGAAAGTCAAGGTGATTTATCTTCTAGATGGACGTATTTTTACTAAAAACATTGTCTACTATGAAGAACTATAACTTTTCAGTAAATAAATGAAACCCATGCAAAACAAATTTAAAAGCATTCAAAAATACAAAACAATAAACAATTCAGTCATAATTCATGGAAGTACTGTTTATGGATGAGTCGCCTCACAAAATACTTGCCTTGCATTTTTTTTACAAATTATGTTAAAATGTTAATTAGCTATGTTACTGTTTCTAATGTTACAAGTTTGAAAACAATATTTTCAAGTTCTTTACTGCAACACATTACAAAGTTCATGTTAAGAGCTCAAACACGTTTTAAGTCACAATGTAAATATTGTCTGTTTAGTTAAGATTACTCCCTGTATTAATGTTGATCGCCAGTTCATGGGGTCAGGAAGGAATTAATTTAATTCAGTACGTTTTAAGGAGAGTTTTTACTGTTTGCCTTCCTCTGCATTCAATGTATATTGAATTTAACAATTATTCAGATAGAAATTGCATGTTAAAAAAACATTGCCTCAAGTTTACAATACTGATTAGTTTAAAGTTCAACTGTTTTTACATTCAAATGTTAATAGTTTTAATACAAAATTATGTTAAAATATTAATTCACTATGTTACTGTTTATAATGTTCCAAGTTGTAAAAATGTTTTTTCAAGTTCCTTAGTTACACAGATAAGAAACTTCAAGTTTCAAATATATTATGTCAAGTTTCTTACTTAAATATATTACAAAGTTCCTGTTAAAATTGGGTACGTTTCAAGGAGGGTTTTTACTGTTTGTCAGCAATTCTTCAGATAGAAATTGCATGTTAAAAAAACATTACCTCAAGTTTACAATACTGATTAGTTTAAAGTTCAACTGTTTTTACATTCAACTGTTAATACTTTTAATACAAAATTATGTTAAAAAATTAATTCACTATGTTACTGTTTATAATGTTCCAAGTTCTAAAAATGTTTTGTCAAGTTCCAAAGTTACACAGATAATAAAGTTCAAGTTTAAAAAAATATACTTTCAAGTTTCTTACTTACATATATTACAAAGTTCATGTTAAAATTGTGTACGTTTCAACAAGGGTTTTTACTGTTTGCTTTCCTCTGGATTCAATGTATATTGAAGTTAACAATTCTTCAGATACAAATTGCATGTTAAAAAAACATTACCTCAAGTTTACAATAATGATTAATTTAAAGTTCAACTGTTCTTACATTCAAATGTTAATACTTTGAATACAAAATGGTTTAAGACTTATTGTTCACCAAGAGAACATTTTACAAAAATAAACATGTTTAATATCACAATACTTACAAGTGTCAAATATGTATATTAATAACTAAACAACTTTCCAAATATACACATCTCATTGCCGTCATTTTTTGACGGGCAAGACGCTAGTATACAATAAAGTACAATAATAAAGTGCAATACTAAAGTGTCTAAATTGTCTCCAACAGATATCAATCTATTGTAACAAAATATATACTCCAATTAATCAAAGGAGACTCAAATCAATGTATTCATGAGAGTAACAGATGATAAATATATAAGTATGCACCAAAATCAATAAAACCCACTAAAAAGGAGACAAATAATCTTAGTGACACTAAAGAGCTTTCATATAAACAAATATGATTAAACAATAAATACAGTGTTGATAGCGAAATAATAATATAGACAAATAATGAGCAAAAAAAAAAAGAAAAAACCTATAACTAGTCTAGGTGGTGGTACTGGAGCCCACCACAGACTCCAATGAACCAAACTACAATAATTATAATGGCCCTGTATAAGAGATAAGCTATTCCTCAATCTCTAAATGGTGTGGTGCTGCACGGGGATCCACCACTTACCCACCTAAGGTCCTGACTGCCTCCCAGAAGCTATCTACCCTTCGTAGCCGCTTTACAGGGTAATACCCTATCATATAATAAAAGCAAGTGCAACAAACACAGTGCGATATGAGACATAGGAGAGGCTCTTCCCTTCAGTCAGGATCTGCCGTCGGCAACCGGCCATGACGTCATCATTGGGTGTCCGAATGCAAACTCCAGTTGAATCACGAGTTTCGCGTGACTGCTTCTTCCTGGGCTGGTGGAGAAAGATGGAAGAGAGGTGCTTTATAAAGGTAAGTCTTCTAATTGTTCAATTAAATCCTTCTTGTATTGTTTTTTTTTTTGATGATCTAATCTAAAAAAGAACACAAGACAAGAATGTAAATAAATCAGAGGCTCTGAACATCTCCCTTAATCAAAATGAGCTTATATACCTTCAAAGAAAATGTAATTTTAAGTGGACAAGCACACATATTAAATACCTAGGAGTAAACATTACTAGTAAAATCCAAGACCTTTACAAAGCTAATTATAAAGCTCTCTATAAAGAATTAGGACAAAACGTCTACACCTGGTTTAGATGTCAAATTTCATTGCTATGATGAATAAACTCAGTAAAGAACATTCTCCCCCACCTACTCTACCTTTTTCAAACCTTACCAAAAGACTCTAACTACAAACAATTAGATGCGTTCCAACATCAAGTGTTCAAATGTATCTGGCATAACAAGGCCTCTAGAATATCTAAAAAAAATAATTTATAAGCATAAGTCAAGTGGGGTCCTCTGATGCCCAAATTTTAAATTGTATTGTAAGGTGGCACAGCTGTCATTTATTCCCATATCTCATTCTACAGTGCACCAGCCCCTTTGGGTGTTCATAGGAAATTACAGAATGTCCCCACACTCCTGGAGCTCAGTTGTATAATGGAGCAATATCACAAACAATTATCTATAATAGGAAATCTAGCAAGCCCATACACTTGACTCTCTCTTACCCTTTGGAACTGAGCCAACCCAAAATACGATCTGCTGCCTACTTTATCTAATCTTACTCCTATTATTCCCCATCCACATTTGACAATAACTTTGTCCTAGATTTCTATGGCATGGTGGACCTCATCAGGCCTTACAAAAATTGGCCAGTGGTACAAAGATGACTCAATGTTAACGTATGAAAACATTGGAGACCTTTATAACATACCCCTTCAGGAACACTTTACCTACTGTAAAATTAAGCACTTTATTGAAGTCAAGAATGCCTTCTGGGAAAACCTAAAACTGATTGGGACACAAATCTGTTCGACAAATCCCCCCTTTCAAAGAGTGTAGTAAGCCATCCATATAATGCCTTTAATGAAGGGCATCCAGATCAAAAGCTAGCATATATAATAGGAAGTGGGAGAGTGACCTAGTTTTAGTGGGAGACAAATATTTTTGGAGAATCTTGTGGGAAAAACTTTCCAGGGGTTCAGTAAAAAGTAGCATCCTGGAGACCTCCATCAAAATACTACACAGGATATATATAACGCACTTAGTGATATTGCTCCACTGGAAAGGGAGCTGGTGCTCACTGAGCACATTTTAGCTGGGCCTAGCATGGAGGGTGGAGCAGGGGCTAGTGAGGATGTCCAGGGAGGTAGATGGGTTACGGTTACAAGGGGAAGCAGGGGAATCAGGAGGAGGAGGGCCAATTCTGAGTTGGCAAACACCAACAGATTTGCCAGATTGAGTGAAACTGTTGGGGATATGCATTCAGGAATGGCAATGCCAAATAGAGCTGTTTCCGGGAGAACAATTCTGCTGGAGGAGAGGGGGGCAGCATAGGCAGAGCAAGAGAAAGGCCTTAGTGGTAGGGGACTCTATTAGTAGGATGGTAGACAGGTGATTTGTCACCCAGATCCCAGCAATCGAGCAGTTTGCTGTCTCCCAGGTGCTCGGGTTCGGCAGGTTGTGGATCGGGTGGATAAATTATTGGGAGGGCCTGGAAATGAACCAGCGGTCTTGGTACATATTGATACCAATGACAAAGTAAGTGGAAGATGGAGTGTCCTAAAGAATGATTTTAAAGAACTAGGGAATAAGCTTAAAGTAAGGACCTCCAAGGTAGTATTTTCTGAGATACAACAAGTGCAACGTGCTAGCTCAGGGAGACAGAAGGAGCTTAGGGAGGTTAATGCGTGGCTAAAAAAAGTGGTGCTGTGCCGAGGGTTTGGGGTTTTTGGAGCACTGGGCTGACATCTCACTTGGGTACAATCTCTATAACAGTGATGGATTGCACCTTAATGATGAGGGAGCTTTTGTGCTAGGGGATAGGATGGTAGAAAGGCTAAAGGAGTTTTTAAATAAGTAGGTAGAGGGGAGGGACCATATAGATGTTTTGGGGTAGAAAGGGTAGAGGGGGAAAGGGATGGATTATCTACCCATGGAGGAGGAGAAGGGGGAGGGTTACAATAGACAGTAGGGAGGTATTTCTAGGTGACTCAAATACAGTGGCAGGCACTTCCCAACGGCAGAGCCATAGAAACATAAAGTGTATGCTTGCTAATGCAAGAAGTTTGCCTGGGAAAATGGGCGAGCTAGAATTATTAGCAGTACAAGAAAAATGGGACTTAAAATGGCATTACTGAAACATGGTGGAATGAATCTCATGACTGGACAGTTAATTTGGATGGTTCTAACTTATTTAGGAAAGATAGGGGTAATGGTAGAAGAGGAGGAGGAATTTGTCTGTATGTTAAGCCTGTTTTAAACCTGTAGTCAGAGAAAATATTTATAGGGGAACTAGCGACAACATTGAATCTTTGTGGGTTGAGTTAAATAGTGGAGGAGCTCAGTCTAAACGCATATTGGTGGGAGTATGCTATAAACCCCCAAATATAATTGAAAATAAGGAACTGCAATTATTGTTACAGATTGGAAATGCAGCTAAGCATGGGCAAGTTCTAATAATCGGAGAGTTTAATTACCCTGAAATACTGTAAACTGGATAAATGAGACCAGTAGTTCAGCTAAAGGGAGCAGGTACCTGAGTACACTCAGGAATCATTATCTGGCCCAGGTAATACAAGAATCTACTAGAAATGGGGCCATCTTAGATTTAGTTACCACAAGTAATCACTTATTCGAATTGTCAAAACTGCGATTTGTTGTCACGCTTGCAAGCATCATAAACAAGGTGAGCCATTGAGGAATTGAAGCCTTCCAAGCTCACAGGACTTGATTGCCTGAGGCATTGAAGCATGCAGGACTTAGGCTGAAATGAGCGCCTAGGGGGCTCCTGCGAGCCTCAAGAACTGAGGCACGTGTGACTTAGGCGGCAAGCAGTTGAGGAATGCAGGACTTAAAAAAAAATTCTGACTTCGGAATCTCGGGGGCACAAATATACGACCTCGCAAAAATATGAATTTAATGTACAAACAGCGAAAATATCGAAAAAGAAAAAAAACACGAAAACTAATAAAAAATAAACTAAAACACACAGCACAGGGGAGAGCCAGGAAGCCTAATGCGTGAAAATAAATGGCGGCCGAAAAACGTAAAAATTCCTGAAACTGGATGAAAATGAGGCTGAGCAAAGCCAGACGGCAAATACAGTAACACTTACACGAACAACGCCAGCAACAAACAATCGGCAGTCAGCGCCCCGCACACAAACATTCAGCAGACACACAGATGAGAAACACACAGGGAAGGCACAAGGGGGAGATGCTGGAAAGAGACACATGGCATTTCCAAGCACAAAACTTGCAGGTTAATGACCCTGCAAGGAGTGGCCCGTACAGAATGCGGGAGGAAAGGTTAGCAATGAGCGCCAAAGGTGCTCATCGCAGGGCTCGCGATGAGCACCGAAGGTGCTCAGAGGAGCAAAAGCCTCACATTATGTGGCAAACATCATTGCCTGGCTTACAATTATATACCCGTCATTTTTTGCTGAGCAATTCGCTATTTTTGATATAATATCAAATGTTAAAATAGAGGAAACCTTGGGGAACAGTGATCACAACACAGTCTCATTTGAGATTGAATACAAAAAACAGTTGTTGTAAAAACACAGAGTTGTAAGGGGCCAACAAACACTCTAAATTTTAAAAAGGGCTAACTTTAATAGGCTAATGGCAGCAATACAACATATAGACTGGGATAAAGAACTGAATACTGAAAATAAATGGTCAACATTCAAATCCTTACTAAATATACATACACATCGACATGTACCATGTGGAAATAAAATGAATAGGACTAAATCACATCCCATATGGCTTAACAATAACTTAAAGCTCATGATAAGAAAAACAAAACATGCATTTAAATTATACAAGAAGTAGGGAACAGAGGCAGCTTTATGTGACTATAAGGAAATCAACAAGGCTTGCAAAAAGGCTATTAGACTGGCTAAAATAGAAAATGAGAAGTCGGTTGCAAAGGAAAGTAAGACTAACCCTAAAATAATTTGTAAATATATTAATGGGAAGAAGGCGAGGAAGGAAACTATAGGAACATTACAATGTGACACAGGCTGTCTGATAATTAGTGACCAGGAAAAGGCAGATGAGCTAAATAGGTTCTTTTCTTCGGTATATACAAGGGAGGTACCAGTGGTTGGGACACTGCAACAAAATGGTGCTACACTACCATCACTAAATAATTGGTTAATGCAGGAAGAAATCCAAAAGAGATTGGAGAAAAAAAATGATAATAAAGCCCCGGGTCCTGATGGAATACATCTACGGGTAGGCAAACCATTAAATCTAATTTTTCAAGACTCACTCACTACAGGGTCGCTACCAGATGACTGGAGAAAAGCAGAGGTGATACCTGTATTTAAGAAGGGAGCAAGAGCAAATCCGTGGAATTATAGACCAGTGAGCCTCACATCTGTAGTTGGAAAGCTTTTCGAAGTGTTAATAAGGGACAGTATACAAGAATATGTCTATTTCAACAAGATCATAAGTAGAAGTCAACAAGGATTTATGAAGGATAGGTCATGTCACACCAATCTAATTAGTTTCTATGAGAAGGTTAGTAGGAACTTGGATCAGGGCAACAGTGCATGTAGTCTTTTTGGATTTTGCAAAGGCTTTTGATACAGTGCCACATGGGAGTCTTTTGAGCAAACTAAGGGATACAGAAATTGCAGTAAAAATCTGCTCATGGTTCAAGAGCTGGCTAAAAGACAGGAAGCAAAGGGTTGTCGTAAATGGAACATACTCCGATTGGACTAATGTGGTAAGTGGGGTTCCTCAACGTTCAATATTAGGTCCTCTCCTTTTTAACATATTTATTAATGACGTAGAAGTAGGACTCGAAAGTAGTGTCTCCATTTTTGCTGATGACAAGTTGTGCAAGGCAATTAAATCAGATAATGATGTACTTCCCCTACAAAGGGGATTTGCATAAATTAGAGAAATAGGCGGCTAAATGGCAGATGAGATTTAATATAAATAAATTTAAGGTTATGCATTTGGGAAGGAAAAATAGCCATGTCATTTATAATCCTAATTGAGCAAATCTAGGGGTATCTGATATTGAAAGGGATTTGGGAGTACTTGTGGACAACCACCTAGGTAGCAGTGCTCAATGCCAAGCCGCAGCTGCAAAGGCAAGTAAAATATTAGCCTGTATTAAGAAAGGTATAGAAGCAAGGGAAGCAGATATAATTGTATCACTGTACAAATCTTTAGTACGCCCTCATTTGGAATATGGAGTACAATTTTGGGCACCACTTCATAAAAAGGACATTTTAGAGCTGGAAAAAGTACAGAGAAGGGCAACAAAACTAATAAGGGGAATGGAGGGGCTAGGTTATGAAGAAAGACTAACCAAATTAAACTTATTTTCCCTACAAAAAAGGCGTCTACGAGGGGACAAGCTTTTTGTACCAAGAGATTTTCAACCGACAAGAGGACATTCCTTGAGGTTAGAGGGGAAAAAAAGATGTCACCCTAAAGAAAGAAAATGGTTCTTCACCGTTAATGTGGTTAAACTGTGGAATTCTCTACCAAAGGAGGTGGTGACCGCAAATTCAAAAGATAACTTTAAAAAGGGGTTAGATATATTTTTGAGTAAAGAGGGTATTCAAGGTTATCATAGATAGCTAGCGAAGGAATATTCATCCAGAGATAAATTTGATTGCCAGTCTATGGGGTCAGGAAGGAATTTTGCTTTTTTCCCACCCTTATGAGCCAATTGGCAAAGTTTCAACCTTACACAATTCCCCTAATCTGAAAGATAACATCACATATATAGTTGTGAGCGTACGAGTTGTTGCTAACGCTGCGGGCTCGCGCAGCGAGACGCGGGCCTCGCGAAGCGAGGGCCGCGACTCGCGTAGCGAGTCACGGGCCTCGCGTTGCGAGGGCCGCGTCTCGCGCAGCGAGTCGCGGGCCTCGCGTAGCGAGGGCACTGTGCCAGGTTCTCAGTTGCTGGCATGGAGCGCCGAAGGCGCTCCTTGCCAGCAACTGAGGACCCTCGCGAAGCGAGGGCCTCAGTTGCTGGCTTGGAGCGCCGCAGGCGCTCCATGCCAGCACCTGAGGACCTCGCAAAGCGAGGTCTTCAGTTGCAGCAACTGCGACCCTTGAAAAAAAAAGTTTACGTCCAAACACATTACGACACTCGCAAACAACATACGACACACGTTCAAACACATTACGACACTCGCAAACAACATACGACACACGTTCACACACATTACGGCCTCGCAACACTCGGACGCAACTCGCGAACATTACAAAATTACAAACACAATACATACACACAGCACATACATAAAAACCTTACCTACACAAACAGGAAGCACCCAGGACCTCAAAAATGCAACTTACAACTTAATTGCACTCAAAATAAAAGAGTTTCGACACTAAATAGTTTGTTAAGCGACAAAAAAAATGGCCGACGAATAAAACGAAAACGAGGCTACACACGCAAACACCATACGAGACACGTTACCACACATTACGACTTCGCAAACATCGGACGCAACACGCCGACATACAAACATTTAAAACTTAACAAAGACACACAACAAACACATAAAAAGCTTACCTACAGCAAGAGGAACCAGCCAGCACCTCAAAAAAACAAGTTACACCTACATTTAAATCAAAATAAACACTTTAGACACTAATACCATCGCTAAGCGAGAGAAAAAATGGCCGACGAACAAAACGAAAACGAGGCTTCAGACGTAACTACACTACACTTACTCGCAATAATGAAACACATACTATGCGGAACGTATCACAATCATATTAAACACCATTTTGAACAGTAATACGCCTAAAATGGCGGATGGAACGCAAATTGTAAGCTGGAACGCAAATAGCGCATGCGTATTGCGTTCTAACGGTCTCACTTTCCAGAACTTTCTACAAGTTTATAAATACTGGCTATTTCCAACTAAAAAATACATTTCTCCTCAGGTGATCAACGGAGTGACTTCTGAGATAACTGCTGCTTTTACTTGAGAAGACAATTCTTTACTAATTTACTACTTTACATTGTGCAAATTACAACTGACAGGTAAGCTATAATATATTACATTTTATTATCAGGTCAGGTCAAACAAATAAAAAAATAAACTAGGATTTATGTAGTCATCATGTATGGCACATTTATGTGTATAGGCTCCCAAAAAAAATTAAACAGAGCTTTACGTATAGTGACATGTGACACGCACATATATGTCTATAATGTATAGTGACATTTGACACACACATTTCTGTGTATTGCCCCTTCATAGTGACATGTGACACGCACGTATATGTGTATAATGTATAGTGACATGTGACACGCACATATATGTCTATAATGTATAGTGACAACTGACACGCACATTTCTGTGTATTGCCCCTTTATAGTGACATCTGACACCGACATATATGTCTATAATGTATAGTGACATGTGACACGCACATTTATGTGTATTGCCAATGCAACAAAATTAGCTTACAACAAAATCAGTAAACAACTACATTTTAATGACATTATATCTCATGTATACTGATATGTCACACGCACATATATGTGTATCATCTATAGTTACATCTCACACACACACATTTATGTGTGTTGGAAAAAAAAAATATAAGGTTAATTTAACCATTTAAATTTGACTCATGTATACTGATATGTCACACGTACACAAAATAATTACATTAAACTATGTAATGTGCTTCATGTATGTGACATATGTGTGTAGCCCCCAACAAAAAATAAGGTTAATTGAATTAATTTACTGCAATTCAATACATCAGATAAAGCTGAATCTTTCTATTTCTTTTAATATTCAAACAGACTCTGCATCAACAGCGTCTCTCAACAATTTGCACCGTGCACTGTGAAGCACAATCCCTTTTAAAGAACACCAACAAATTTGAAGAGGTAAGATACAACAACACATTACATGCTCAAAAGGCCATGCTTTGCTAGATGACAAATTATAAATATACAAATAACTATTTCACTTTCTTTTTCAAACAGACACTAAAAGAAGACCGGCGGATTAAGATTGGCAGGAGGGGACCGTCTGTCATTCAAAACTTCTATCAAGGTAAAGTATTAAGTATAAACAAGAAATAACCATGAGCCTTATTCAATTGCAACTTCCTCATTTGAATAGGGCTCTATATAAGCACATAACATTTTTTTTATACAGAACTTTTTAGTTACTGAATTTCTAACCACAATCAAGGTTTTCAATAACTAAAAACTTTGCTCAATAAATATGTTATGTGATTATATAGAGCCCTCTTCAATTGGCAAAATTGCAATTCAATGAGGACCTATATGTCTTTAATGGCCAAGGGCCTCACTCAAATGTGATTTGCCCATTTCAATAGGGCTCTATATAAGCACATAACATATTTTTGAAACAGAACTTTTTAGTTACTGAACTTCTAACCACAATCAAGGTTTTCAATAACTAAAAACTTTGCTCAATAAATATGTTATGTAATTATATAGAGCCCTCTTCAATTGGCAAAATTGCAATTCAATGAGGACCTATATGTCTTTAATGGCCAAGGGCCTCACTCAAATGTGATTTGCCCATTTCAATAGCGCTCTATATAAGCACAGAGCATATTTTGTAAAGGAAATTTTTCTTTTGTGCACACGTTCCTTTTGGATACAAGTTCACTAAATACAAAATTCCGTAAAAACATATGCTCTGTGCTGATATTGAGCTCTATTCCATTGGCCAAAACACAATTGAATGAGGAGCTCACAATATAACAAATGCAGTAACCAAAGGCCCTTATTCAATTGCTATTTTGTAAAATTAAATATGGCTATAAATAAGAACTTTTAGGCCCTTACTCTATTTTAACAAATATATGTGATGTGCTTATTTACAACCCTATTCAAATTTCTACATTGCAATTCAATTACGGCCTTAGAGTACTATTACATTGTAAAAAATGCAATTGAATGAGGGCCAAACTATGCAACATATGGTACACACAAAGGCCCTCATTCAATTGCAATTTGCCCAATTGAATAGGGCTCTAAATAACAACATAACAATTGCTTAAAACTAAGGTTTTAGTTAATAAAAAAATATCAAAAATACAGTTTTTCAATGACTACAAAATTATTTTAACTAATATGCTATGTGCTTATTTAGGGCACAATTCAATTAGCCAAATCGCAATTCAATGACACACAAACTGCTACACACAAAACAGAATTTCTTATTCAATGTTTAACAACCTATAAGCCTTACAAATAACCAAAAATAAGAATAACAAAAGTGTTGTGCACCTAATAGCATTGTATAAAAAAGCACACAAACTCATAGCAAACTATATTAACATTCTTCTTTAATGTTTAACAACCTATAACCTGTACAATCAAGAAGAAATTAGTTTTGCACAAGTGATGCGCACCAAACAGGATTGTCAAAAACTAACACAAACACATAGCAAACTACATTAATTATATTATTTCATGTTTCACTAACTATAAGCATCCCAATAAAGGTTAAATAAGTATACCACAAGTGGTGCGCACAAAACAGGATTGTACAAAAAATAACATAAACACATAGCAAAATAAATTCATATTCTTATTTAATATATCACAACCCACAAGCCTTACTAAGAACCTTAAATAAGAATAACAAAAGTCTTGGGATTGTACAGAAAGTTAAAAAAAAAATATTTGAAAAAAATAACCATAACTGATACAATACAGCAAAATTAATACATTTTTTACTTATTTAAAAGACATTTCACTCAAACAACATTTTCTATTTTACATTACAACAGATACTGCGTGAAGACAATCGGACGAGGACTTTTTCCACAGGACCGGACCATCGGACGAGGACTCGGACCAGACCAGCAGACGAGGAATTTCAACACAGGACCAGACCAGCAGACGAGGAATTTCAACACAGGACCAGACCATCGGACGAGGACTTTCACCAACGGACCACAACATCGGACGAGGGATATCGCCACAGGACCACAATATCGGACAGGGGCTATCGCCACAGGACCACACCATCGGACGAGGACTTCCGACAGAGGACCACACCATTGGACAACGATTTTGAAACGAGGACCAACAAACATTCGGATTTAAATCACACTTCAACCAAGGTAAACTATAATAACTACTAAAGTATAACACTAAAGAAACTGCTTTCAGTTGCATCCGTCTCAACAGAAAAATAAATTAATTAATTTACTATCTCCCTTATTTTATTTAAATTGCTACTATGCAATACATAGCTCAATAACCACATCACTTTTTTTTTCAGCAAAGAAGTTTTGCAGTGGTAAATATCTATCCACAAACAAAGTTTTTAATAAATAAAACCATTATTTTAAATAAATATGTTACATGCTTATTTACAGCAGTATTCCATTGGACAAATTCTGAGCCACTGAAGACAGGAATTATAAATTTAACTAAATATCAATGATACATTCATGATTTGACTTTTATTTCAACAATTGTGCACAATAATCTTTAACAGGAATTACAAATTTAAATATACACAATTACATTTATTTGTTTCCGTTTACAGATTAATATGGCTGATAACGAGACCAAAGAAGAGAAGAAAAGACGTCAAACTAGAGAAAGACAAGAGAGATGGGCCGCCCAGCAGACACCGGAGGAGAAAGAAATTCGAAGAGAAAAAGAACGCAAAAGACTTGCAAATAAAAGAATATCAGCTGCAAAAATGAAAGATACAACCAAAATAAATAAAAAAATAATAAAGCATTTACAAACTGTTCCTAAAACATCAGATGACATTTTACAACATACCAGTCAAGACAGACCAAAAAAAAAAACTACAAAAAAAAAGCATTTACAAACTCTTACTAAAAACTTACAGGAAATTTCAACCGAACAAGTCCAACATATACCAAGAAAATCTACGAAAAAAACTAAACATTTAGAACCTGTTGTTGAAACATTTCATGACTTTTCATCTGATGAATATCAAAGTCAACATCCAATATGCATTGCAAATTGTCCTTTAATGAAGTCTTTAGCAGTAGAGGTTCATAGTTGTGGGGACATGACTACTCAATGTCAATTTTGTGAGGCTTATTATTTTAAACAGGAGAGACCCCGAGATGGACAATTTATTAGTTGTTGTCAAAAAGGAAAGTTCAAACTTCCACAAAGGAAACAATTTCCAACCTATTTACTAAATATTATGACTGAACCTACTTTTCCAAATTACAAAAATTTTAAGACAAACATAAGATCCTACAATAGTGCCATATCATTTGCATCTATGGGGGCAACATTGGCTGCTAATGTACCAGGACTTCACATTTACATCCAGAGGAAGGAGAGCAAAGAAAATTCGCTCAACTATATGTCCTAGATACAATGGAAGCTGTTGACCAACGTATGCAGATGGAAGAAAATAAAAAATGCTTACCCAGTGTTTTTATAGAGCTAAATAACATTATGGACAACAATCCCTACAGTAAAGCTTACAAAAAATTGGCAGAAGTAGAAAATGAACAACTACTTCATGCACAAAGACATCAATTACCCATGCCAAAGGTTAATATGGTGCTTAAAAGAGACAGACATACTGATAAACGTCGTTATAACTTGCCAACATCAAATGAGGTTGCAATGGTCTTTCACAATGATGAAGGAGAACCACCATTTCAAAGAGACATTAGAGTATATCCCAGAAATGAGGAGCAACCATTTATTAATATTAATATCTTAAGTCCAAATTTAGATCCAATGACATATCCCATCTTTTTCCCACACGGAGAAGCAGGTTGGCAACCAAAATTAACCCTTCCCAGTTACCCAAATGCTAAAGCCAGAATCCGAAATAATGTTTCTATGCTTGAATTTAAAGTTGCTCAAATTGCCATTAGAGATGAATTTAATCCCATTTTATGTGGTGGAAAACTAACACAACAATGGATTATTGATTCATATTTGCAAGTTGAGGCAAATAATTTAAACTTTATAAAATATCAACAAGATAAACTACGTGTAGAACAATATTGTGGACTCATGGACTATGTTGCTGACGTGGCTACAAGCAGAGACATGACAGCTGGCAAAGCCATCATTTTACCATCTTCCTTTCAAGGATCTCCTCGAAATATGAGAGAAAGATACAATGATGCTATGGCTATTGTGACAAAATTTGGAAAACCAGATTTATTTGTGACATTTACATGTAATCCACAATGGCCAGAAATTAATCAAAATCTACTTCTTGGACAAAGTGCTTCAGATCGACCAGATTTAGTAGCCAGAGTTTTTAAGATAAAATTAAATGAATTAATACGTGACTTTACTATAAATCAGTTATTTGGCAAATGTCTTGCTTATGTATATACCATTGAATTTCAAAAAAGAGGCCTTCCACATGCACATCTTCTCATAATACTTCAAGAGAAAGATAAATTAGATACTTCGGACAAAGTGGATGCAGTCATAGTTGCTGAACTACCGGATCCAGAACTATATGGTAGACTATATGAGATTGTTACTCATCGCATGATTCATGGACCCTGTGGAGACCTTAATCCACAATCACCATGTATGGAAAATAATCAATGTTCAAAAGATTTTCCAAAAGATTATAGAGACAAAACATATGCCAATTGTGATGGATATCCACTTTATAAAAGAAGAGAAGGAGATAGTGCCATTATTCGTGGAAAAAAAGTGGACAATAGATATGTAGTACCCTACAATCCACATTTACTCATGAAGTACAACGCCCACATCAACGTAGAAGCCTGCACTTCACTCAAATCCATTAAATATGTCTACAAATATATTTACAAAGGTTACGATGCAGCTACTGTAGTCGTCAAAAGTGCAGACAACCCTGAAAGTAGTGAGTTAGTACATGATGAACTTGCATCTCATGTAGATGCTCGCTATGTCAGTGCGCCAGAAGCTATGTGGCGGCTTTTAAAATTTGAAATGCATGATAGATCACATGCAGTATATAGGTTAGCAGTACATTTGCCACAACGACATTTAGTCTATTTCCATTCTGGAAATGAAATGAATGCATTGGCCCAAAGTGAAGATCGTCACACTACACTAACTGCATGGTTTGCATTAAATTCCACTGATGCTCAAGCAACACAATACTTATATATTGAAATTCCATATCACTATGTTTTTGTGAATGGATTATGGAGAGCAAGAAAAACCAGAGGCAATAAAATAATTCCACGAATTTACACAGTCAGTCCAAGAGATGTTGAACGATTTTGCTTACGGATATTACTTTTAAATGTTCCAGGAGCACAAAGTTTTGAACAATTAAGAACTGTTAATGACATTGTATATGAATCCTTCCATTTAGCTGCAAGAAATAGAAACTTACTCGCTGATGATACAGAGTGGGAAAGATGTTTAGAAGAAGCAGCACAATGTCAAATGCCACGACAGATGAGAGAACAATTTGCTTTTATTTGTATCTTCTCAAATGCTCCAAATGCATTAGCTTTGTGGGAGACTTTTAAAAGTAATATGGCTGAAGACTTTATGCGACGATACAATGAACCCATTGCACACTTAAAAGCCTTAATGGAAATTCAAGAAGTCTTTTTAACTCATGGATTAAGTTGTGCAAGTTTTAATTTGCCTGATCCAGGTCTAATAGATGACATTAACTTTGAAGACTATGACATTCAACTACAAGCAGAAAGAACACAAGAAAGACTTGCAACTTTAAATACACTACAATTGCAAGCATTTCATGCCATTAAAAATGCTATAGATGATGACATGGTGACAGAGCGTTATTTCTATCTTGATGGACCTGGCGGATCAGGGAAAACATATTTGTACAATTTATTAATGAGTTCAGTACGAGCACAAGGACAAATAGCAATGGCGTTTGCCACTACTGGAATTGCTGCACTTTTATTAGAAGGTGGAAGAACTGTTCATAGTGGATTCAAACTGCCAGTGCCTATTTTGGAAAATTCAGTGTCAGATATTCGCATGACATCCTTACAAGCAAAGAAATTGAAGAAATGTAAATTAATTATAATAGATGAGGCCACAATGATGTCATGCTATGCCCTCCAATGTATTGACCGTTTGCTTCGTGAAGTCATGGATAATATTTTTCCATTTGGTGGAAAGGTAATTTTGTTGGGTGGCGATTTTAGACAAACATTACCTGTCGTTGTACATGGAAATCGAACAGACATTATTGAAACATGTATAAAGTCAAGTACAGTATGGAAACATTTTACCCATCTTCAACTGCAACAAAATATGAGATCAGAAGGCCAAACTGATTTCAATGATTGGCTTATTAAAATTGGAGAAGGAAGAACAGAAAAAATACTACATTTACCTGACGACACTGTAGAGATCCCACCTCAGATGATTTGTCAACAAGATATTATATCGGCAATATTTGAAGGGAGCATAAATAACGAAGAATATTCTGAGCTTGCCAACCAAGTCATACTGACGTGTAAAAATAAAGATGCATTAATACTCAATAATGAAATCTTAAAAAAAATTAATGCACCACAAAGAAATTATCACAGTGCTGATTCTGTACTTGCTGATGACAATGAAAGTCAGGCAAACTTTTCAACTGAATTCATTAACTCTTTAACTCCTTCTGGAATGCCACCACATATTTTGCAGCTAAAGAAAGGTGCAATTATCATGTTACTGCGAAATATGAACCCCAAAAAAGGCCTATGCAATGGCACAAGATTAATTGTTCAACAATTAAAGGACCATTTTATAGATGCTGAAATTTTAACTGGGACCCATAAAGGAGAGAGAGTTTTCATACCAAGAATAGATTTAGCACCAAGTGAAAGTAGTCTCCCTTTTATACTTCAAAGAAGACAATTTCCCATTATTATGGCATTTGCCATGACCATTAATAAATCACAAGGTCAGACTTTCAAATCTGTGGGTATTTACTTGGAAGAACCAGTTTTTGCACATGGTCAATTGTACGTTGCGTTGTCACGGTGCAAAAATCCACAGGCTATTAAAGTTTACATTGAAAACAATGAAAGTCAAGGTGATTTATTAGAAGATGGACGTATTTTTACTAAAAACATTGTCTACTATGAAGTACTATAACTTTGCAGGATACAAATTCAAGATGCCAACATTTTTTAAAAGCATTGCAAAATACATAACAATTGGTTGTTTAATTCAGTCATAATTAATGAAAGTACTGTTAGGAATGATTCGCCTCACAAAATACTTGCCTTGCATTGTTAGTCAAAATTCTGTTAAAATGTTAAGTCACTATGTTAATGTTTCTAATGTTACAAGTTTAAAAAATATATTTGCAAGTTATTTCATTCAACAGATTACAAAGTGGATGTTAAGAGGTCAAGCACCTTTTAAGTCACAATGTAAATATTGTCTGTTATCTTAAGATTACTAACTACATTAATGTTTATCGCCAGTTTATGTGCTCAGTAATGAATTACTTTAATTACGTACGTTTTAAGCAGAGTTTTACTGTATGCCTTCCTCTACATTCAATGTATATTCAAGTTAACAATTATTGTGATAGAAATTGCATGTTAATACTGATTAATTTAAAGGTCAATTGTTTTTACATTCAAATGTTAATACTTTTAATAAAAAATTAGGTTACAAAATGTTTTCGCTATGTTCCTGTTTATAATGTTCAAAATTATACAAATGTTTTGTCAACTTCTAAACTTACATAAAAAATAAAGTTAAAGTTTCAAAATATATACTTTGAAGGTTATTGCTTACATATATTTTAAACTTCATGTTAAAATTCGTAACGTTTCAAGAAGGCTTTTTACTTTTTGCTTTCCTATTCATTCAATGTATATTAAAGTTAACAATTCTTCAGATACAAATTACATTTTAAAAAACCATTACATCAACATTTTACAAAAATACACGTTCATATTAAAATACTTACAAGTGTCAAAAATATATGTTAATAACTAAACAACTTGACAAACATATACATCACATTGCCGTCATTTTTTGACGGGCAAGTCGCTAGTTTTAAATAAATCTGAGGTTTTGTGTGGAGGGGTGTGGGGGAGCCCATCGCCTCATTGCCAATGCCAGAAACCGTGGATAAAGGTAGGTAGTGATGCCTCCTTTAATACCAAACCTTGGCTTCATTCAGAGAAACTAACCTGTTATGACCTAGTTGTTATAATTTTCCTAGTTTAATTTACTTTTTGACTATGTCTTATGCTTTTCATAATGAAAAAAAAAAGAGGAAAAAAACTTGGAGGAGGCACATGAGTTTGATCAAGCCTGCTTTCTACGGGGAATCCTTTGGTTCTCTGGAATTTTTGGAAAACTCTATATGCATGTATGATCATATGTAAAGTAAAAATATCTTGTACAAATGATATAACTGATTGTATATGACCGGTTTGATACAGACAATATCATGTTCCCTATGTAAATATTTTGTGAATGCTCTAAGCCTCTGCATAATTAAAACTTGTGAAAAAAAACACATTACACATATAACAATAATCACATCAGAAGGGAAACAGGGAATTGGGCTCCAGTGGGCTAGCCACTTAGGGGAATAGCCTTTGTAGAATTCTGGAGACAAGGAGGCCCTCCTTGGGTCCAATTTTAAAACACTTCATCCAAGAGGATCAGAATGAGTGAGTTCAGTCTTTTATTATAGCTTATATGATTGTAAGAATTACCAGGCAACACAGATAGTCTGTGGCTAAAAAATACACTTTTGGGCCCTGAAGGGCCATTGATTGTGATGGTCCCACCCTGGCCCCAAATATATATATACTCCTAACTATCGTGAGTAATATTCAAATATCTGATTAGCTAAAGTTTTAGCTGGAGCTTTGTTACAATATTTTATTTTTAGGCTGGAATTCTTCTGCATTTAGCCTATTTCCAGGGGACAAAGAGAAGATACAAGGGCATAATGTGACAATGCTTTAATTTGGATTTGTGTGTATAATTTTGTCCCCTTCAGACATTTTCATCTTTCATAGAAACTAGGCCTCCAAAACATTTAAAATGTGTTTGGGGAGCTATAGGTATGATCTCACACCTCATGCCTTTTGGTTGTGTTTCATGGAGAGCAGAAGTACCCCTCTTTTTTTTTTTAGATTAAAAGTACCCCTCTTAGGTTACTAAAACCCAATCCCAAGGGGCCAATTGGGGGGGTCTGGGGGGCATTGGTCACCTTTATTGAATTCCAATGCTATGGGTTGGGACTGCTAAGGACACTAGTTCCCCTTTCTTGGACAAATAACACTCTTTGGCTAGGGATCAATGCTGGGAATGCTGGTTAGTAATTATACATCCTCTCAAGCCCACTAGCTTAGTAAGGACTGCAGGGTATAGGTAGAATTAGGTATGTGGGTGGGGATGATTGTACACCCTAGCCCAAATGCAAACTGCATGATGATATAAGATGCTGAATCTAACATCATTACTGTTCATCTCAGCATGTTTCCACAACATTTCCAACTAGCGACTTGCCGGTCAAAAATGACGGGGCAATAAAATGTTAAGCCATGGCAATGCTGTTTGACACACAATGTAAAGCTTTTTCTACTCTGTGGACCTTTGGCTTTCATTACGATACTCTTGTTTACTTTTGCTCCCCTGAGCGCCTTTGGCGCTCATCACAAAGACAGATATATATGTCTATTTTTGTAAATAATAATTAATTAATTATCTATTTACTAAATTAATATACTTTACCTATTTATAATTGACATACCCAGCAATGAATAGCCTAAAGAGCTAAGTATCTCTTTTTTTCCCCCTGCAGCATACAATGTACAGTTGGACTGTTGCTGCCCTGATGAGAAAGTGTCATCAATGTCCCAACTGTGCATTAGAAATATGCTGCGTGCGCAAGGGCAAACTGTTGGTTTAGTTGTGTAAAGCGCCATTTTAGATTAATGTTATTAATTGCAGGTTAGTGTTGTAAAATGGCGTTGTTTGTCTATGTGGTAAGCAGCTCGCAAGCATTTTCCGTGCTTCCTGTGTATTTTTGTACCCCGTATGTCACTGGCAAAAGTCGTACATGCCTGTCTGTGCTTTGCGCATTTCAGGGTCATGTAGCCTCGTTTTCATTTTTTTCGTCCGGCATTTTTTTTTTCGCTTAGCCGATTTTCAAGTTCCGAAACTCCTTAAATTCATATTTAGTTAGCAGGCAACCTCACTGGCAGATGTCGTGGCTGCCCCGCCCCCCATGCTGTGTGTGATTTATTTATTTATTTTTATGTTTTTTTTGTATTTTGAAGTGTTTTTGGATGCACGTGTTTCGTTGTTAACTTCGGATTTTTGGGACCTCGTATTTTTTTTTATAAGTTCCAAGGGTCGTAATTAAAAGTTGTACGTCCTTGTCAGTGTTTTCTGCCCTGTGGGGTCGTGTAGCCTCGTTTTCATTTTTTTCGGCCGACGTTTTTTTTTCGCTTAGCCGATTTTCAAGTGGCAAAACTCCTTAAATTCGACTTTAATTTGCATCAACCTCACTCCCAGTCCTGGCTGTGCCCCCGTGCTGTGTGTGATGTTTTGTTTTATGTTTTTTTTTTTACATTTTTCTGTGTTTTTTGATGTACGCGTTTTGGCCGTTAACTTTGTATTTTTGGGACCTCAGATTTTTTTATTTTTCTAACTCCCGTGGGTCGTAACTTTTTTTGTCTAAGTCCATATTTCCTCTTTCTGCGTTATTGTTTTTTTTCTAAGTCCCGAGGGTCGTATATATTTTTTTTTATAAGTCCCATGGCGTGGTTTTTATTTTATTATCAAAGTCACGCTTTTCTGGGTTGTTTTTTACCGCTAGTGAGGCGCCGTAGAGCCTCCACCTCCGCAAATGCGGCCCCTCCCTTCGCGAGGGTCCGCATTTGCAGCATACAATGAGCCTTCGGCTCATTGCAGCCGACGTTGGAGCCTCCACCGCTGCAAATGCGGCCCTCGCTTAGCGAGGTCCGCATTTGCGGCCAGAATTGCGTCCCTCACTTTGCAAAGGACGCAGTTCTGCAAGCTCTCAAATTGTGACGACAACTCGCAGGTTGACAACTATTATATGTGATAGCTGAAGAACAAAGGGCTGTAAAAGACCAAGGTTTCTTTTTCCTCTATGAAGATATTCTCATAAATCTATAATCAATATCATATATATATATATATATATATATATATATATATATATATATATATATATATATATACAGGGTGTGCAGAATTATTAGGCAAATGAGTATTTTGACCACATTATCCTCTTTATGCATGTTGTCTTACTCCAAGCTGTATAGGCTCAAAAGCCTACTACCAATTAAGCATATTAGGTGATGTGCATCTCTGTAATGAGAAGGGGTGTGGTCTAATGACATCAACACCCTATATCAGGTGTGCATAATTATTAGGCAACTTCCTTTCCTTTGGCAAAATTGGTCAAAAGAAGGACTTGACAGGCTCAGAAAAGTCAAAAATAGTGAGATATCTTGCAGCACTCTTAAAATTGCAAAGCTTCTGAAGCGTGATCATCGAACAATCAAGCGTTTCATTCGAAATAGTCAACAGGGTCGCAAGAAGCGTGTGGAAAAACCAAGGCGCAAAATAACTGCCCATGAACTGAGAAAAGTCAAGCGTGCAGCTGCCACGATGTCACTTGCCACCAGTTTGGCCATATTTCATAGCTGCAACATCACTGGAGTGCCCAAAAGCACAAGGTGTGCAATACTCAGAGACATGGCCAAGGTAAGAAAGGCTGAAAGACGACCACCACTGAACAAGACACACAAGCTGAAACGTCAAGACTGGGCCAAGAAATATCTCAAGACTGATTTTTCTAAGGTTTTATGGACTGATTAAATGAGAGTGAGTCTTGATGGGCCAGATGGATGGGCCCGTGGCTGGATTGGTAAAGGGCAGAGAGCTCCAGTCCGACTCCGACGCCAGCAAGGTGGAGGTGGAGTACTGGTTTGGGCTGGTATCATCAAAGATGAGCTTGTGGGGCCTTTTCGGGTTGAGGATGGAGTCAAGCTCAACTCCCAGTCCTACTGCTGGTTCCTGGAAGACACCTTCTTCAAGCAGTGGTACAGGAAGAAGTCTGCATCCTTCAAGAAAAACATGATTTTCATGCAGGACAATGCTCCATCACACGCGTCCAAGTACTCCACAGCGTGGCTGGCAAGAAAGGGTATAAAAGAAGAAAATCTAATGACATGGCCTCCTTGTTCACCTGATCCGAACCCCATTGAGAACCTGTGGTCTATCATCAAATGTGAGATTTACAAGGAGGGAAAACAGTACACCTCTCTGAACAGTGTCTGGGAGGCTGTGGTTGCTGCTGCACGCAATGTTGATGGTGAACAGATCAAAACACTGACAGAATCCATGGATGACAGGCTTTTGAGTGTCCTTGCAAAGAAAGGTGGCTATATTGGTCACTGATTTGTTTTTGTTTTGTTTTTGAATGTCAGAAATGTATATTTGTGAATGTTGAGATGTTATATTGGTTTCACTGGTAAAAATAAATAATTGAAATGGGTATATATTTGTTTTTTGTTAAGTTGCCTAATAATTATGCACAGTAATAGTCACCTGCACACACAGCTATCCCCCTAAAATAGCTAAAACTAAAAACAAACTAAAAACGACTTCCAAAAATATTCAGCTTTGATATTAATGAGTTTTTTGGGTTAATTGAGAACATGGTTGTTGTTCAATAATAAAATTAATACTCAAAAATACAACTTGCCTAATAATTCTGCACTCCCTGTATATATATATATATATATATATATATATATATATATATATATATATATATATATATATTATAGTAATTGTTTTATGTTATGTTATGGAATTCTGTTTATCTTCAGGCATAAAAATGGACGATATCTTCCACATTAGGCACTTGCACAGGGGATGTTTCTCTTTTCATTCTCTTAACACCAACGAACCCTGCTGGACTGATGTAGGGATGTAGGGGTTTCACTAGAAACCTATCAAGACAAACCTGCTTCTGTCTTCATTTCAAAATGTTTCTGATGTGACACATTGTTTCATCATTAAGCAAGTCCACAATGTGGCTTGCTAGAGCTTTGTCAGGGTGATACTGTTCAACATAATGTTGTAATTCAGCCCATTTAGCACACATTTCTTTGATCAGTGCAGTATGTTCTTCCTCTCTTCACCTGAAGAAATTTCCTCAGCCACTATAGGTTGCTGCTCCCTCTGAAGTCCCTGCAGCTCCTCAATGCGGAGTACTTGTCCGTGCTCCATCACTAACTCTTCAATATTTTCATTACTGACCTCCAGGCCCAGACTTGCCCAGAGACACAATGTCCTCCACTTCTGGGTTGGGTTTAGCCTCCAAGTTCCTCAGATCAACAGCTTCTGGACACAATTTCCTCCAGCTGCAGTTCATGGTCTTGAGAAACTGCACATCATGCCTTATCTATCAGAGTGACAGTGGAGAATATTAAAATGGTCCTTCCAGAACTCTCTCTGTGTCAACTATCAGCCTTATTAAATTGCGATCCGGCTAATTGAATAGGGTTCTATATAAGCACAGAGCATATTTGTTTACAGAAGTTTTTAGTTAGGGAACTTCTATCCAAAAGGAAAATCTTCACTAACTAAAAACTTCTGTAAAAAAATATGCTATGTGCTTAAATAGAGACCTTTAGAATTGGTCGAATTGCAATTTAATAAGGCTGTAAGTGTCCAAGGTCACCTCAAAACACCTCTGGAAGAAGGCCTTGGTATACAGTTTCTTAAAGTTTGAGATGACCTGCTGGTCCCTGGGCTGGATCAGAAAAGTCGTGTTAGGGGGCAAGAACTTCATAGTTATAAAATTAAAGTCCTCCAGTAAATGGTCCTCCAAGCCTAGAGGATGAGCAGGAGCATTGTTCATTATTAACACTGTCCTAAGAGGCAGTTCTTTTACCTCCAAAAATTTCTTGGCAGTGGGGCCAAACACTTTTTTCATCCATTCAATGAAGTAATGCCTGGTTACCCAAGCTTTTCTGTTGGTCCTCCACGTGACACTTTAATTGCTTTTAACACATTTTCTCTTTTAAAAACTCTGTTGTTCTCAATGTGATAGACTAGTAGAGGTTTATTTTTTAAATTCCCACAAGCATTCCTGCAAACCATCAGAGTTGGCCTGTAATTCTACAGCTTGAGCCCTGCCAATGTCTTCCCTTCTTGAATGAGGTAGGTTCTGTTAGGAATGTTCTTCCAAAATAAACCTTAAGTCTCATCACAGTTGAAGACTTGCTGGGGAACAAAAGCCTCAGCCTTTACATAGTTTCAGAACTCTCTGACAAAGGTTTCAACAGATTCTTTGTCTGCATTGACTGCCTCTCCATGCCTGACCACACTGCGAATGCCAGTTCTCTTTTTAAAAGTATCAAACCAACCATGACTGTCTTTAAAATCTTCACTGCTCTTACCACTTGTTGTAGGCCCATCTTTTACCAGATCAGCATGCAATTGTTTTGCTTTCTCACTTATTAGTGCCTTGGAAATACTATCACAAACTAACAGTTTTTCGTTAATCCAAATGTACAGTCATTTCTCTACTTCCTACAATATCTGTGACCTTTGCTTAGTGAAAGTCTTCACACCTCTTGCTACATCGGTTCCTTTAATAGAGATTGTTGTTCTAGGTATTTTGTACTCAGTAGTGAGACCACATACTTGGCTATTATCTCTTTTTTCTGTTCTCACTATTTTTAATTTCTGTTGAGTGGTATCACTAACATCCTTCGAACTCATGATGTAAGCACAAGCTACACTTTGGTTCTTGTAAGCACAGACTGCACTTTGGTTCATATAGGCATAGACTGCCCTTTGATAGTTATAGGCACAGACTGCTCATAGGCTCTTGCAAAGACTGCCCTTGGGCTCTTGTGGGCACTAACCATGCTACGCCACAGTACTGAACTTATTTCACTTCCTGAAACACTGGATGAGGGGTGTCACAAGCATGTTGAGTTCTGAGCATTTGTTGAGTTCCAAGCAAATTTTTCCTCTGCGAAACACATCGAGATCTGAACAAGACAAGAACCAGGGAAGACGAGAGCTGTGGTACCACTGTATATCCTGATTGGTCAGTTCAATAACTGCTCAAAGATCACATGAACTTTTAGCATACAAATTGATTTTTGTTGTTTACTCATTCAGTTATTTCCAACACTCCATGACCCTATGGACCGCAGCAAACCAGGAACCTCCCCTCTGAGCTGCATCAAGCTCATTTTCATTGCTTTAATGACTTCATCTATCCATATCCACCTCTGCCGTTCACCTTCCTGTCTTTTCATGATATGGGCAAAATGTTTTCAGGCTCATGATCATACCTTCCAGTAAAAGATTTTGTTTGATTCCCTGTTGTATTGATTGACTGGATCTTCTTGCAGTCCAAGGGACTCTAAGCAATTTTCTCCAACACCACAATTCAAAGGCATCAATTCTACAGAGTTCAGCCTTCTTTATTGTTTAGCTCTAACATCTGTATGTTACTACTGGCAATACCATAGTTTTAATTATGTGGACATTCGCCAATAGTGTAATATTTTTGCTTTTTAATAGCTTGTTCATATCTCTACACCCCAGAAGCAAACGACTTTTAATTTCATAGCTGCAGTGACCATCTGCTGAGATCTTGGAGCCAAGGAAAAAAAATCTATCATTGCTGCTACTTCTTTCCCATCTATTTGGCAGGTGCTGAGATTGCAGTTTGCCATGATCTTTGTCTATTTAATATTGAGCAGCAGACCAGCTTCGGTACTCTCTGCTGTTACTCTGATCAATAGGCCCTTAATTTTAGCAATCAGAGTAGCATCATCGACATATCTGAGGTTGTTATTTCTCCTCGCAATACTGATTCCTGCTTTGGATTCGTCCAGCCTGCCCTTACGCATGATGTATTCCGCATTTAAGTGGAATAAATAAAATTACAATATACAACCTTGTTGCATTTCGTACCCGAACTAGAACCATTCAGTTGTTCCGTTTGGTTCTGACCATGGTTTAATGGTCCACATAGATTCCTCAGGAGGTGATTGAGATGGTCGGATACTCCCATCTGGTTAAGAACTTTGCATTTTGTAGTCATCCACACAGTCAAAGGGTTTAGAATAGTCAATTACCCAGCAGCCATTGGCAATTTGATCTCTTGTGCCATGACATGAGAGGAGAGATCTGTATGTGGGTCAAGTGCCTTGACCCACCGGTAGCTTATAATGTCAGGTGGGTCAAGGCACTTGACCCACACACAGATCTGCTTCACTATGTCAGAGGAGGGTAAGTGTTAAGCTTATACTTACAGTGTGATATATGGGGAGGGCACAGAACCAGCTGTGGTTGTAGGGAGATGAGAGGCGGAATGGAGAGTGACACTGACAGTCACTGTGAGGGCTGCACTGATGTCAGCTATTTCTGGTTCGCGAGCATGCGTTGGCGCCCATGCATCGCCGTGCATGCATGGAGCGCCTTAAAGACGGCGTGCCCTTTATGATACTTCTTTTTTCATACTGGGATGTAGACTGACCTAATCCATTCTACTGGCCACTGTTGAGTTTTCAAATTTTGTCTGCATAAGGCATGCAACACTTTCATAGCATCATCATGTAGGATTTGAAATAGTTCAGCTGGGATTCCATCAACTCTTGCTCATTGGACAAGCTATTGAGGTTATCAGTGTTGTTAAACTCCTTCCAGTGTGTTTTCCTGACGTTGTCTTTTATCGTGCCCACTTTGTCATGAAAGGTTCCCTTGAGATCCAGAATTTCTTGAAGAGATCTCTTAACTTTCCTATTCTGTTTTCTTCTTCTATCTCTTTACATCACTCATTATAGAATGTATCAATGTCTTATTGTTATCCTCTGGAATTCTGCATTCATTGGATACATTTTTTCCTAGTTCCACTACGTTTCACTTTCCTTCTTTACTGCAATACTTTCAAAGCCTTCTTATTTTCTTTATTTTTGTGATATTCTTTGTTGCTGTTTTCTGAATGTCACAAACTTCTGCCCAAAGTTCTTCAGGCATTCTGTCTACCATCTCTAATCCTTAAAATCTATTCCCTACCTCCACTATAAATTCACTGGGGATATTATTAATTTCATATCTGATTCATTTGAGAATTTTCCATCTTTTCTACAGTTTAATTCTGATGTTTGCAATAAGAATCTCATGATTTGAGATGCAGTCAGCTCCAGGTCTTGCTGGCTGTAGAGAGCTCTTCCATCTATGGCTATAAAGTATACTGTCAATCTGCTTACTATATTGTCTATCTGGTGATGTCCATGAGTAGAGTCATCTCTGAGGCTGTTGGAAGAGAGTGTTTACTATGGCCTGAAAATTATCTTGACAGAATTCTACTTTTAGCATTCCAGTCTCTCGTCTTTTCTGGATGTTATATCTATGAAGTGTTAAATATATTCACAGAATTAAGACAAATTCAGCATCTTCAACTTTGACTGAAATCATTCTGTCATTTACTGGTTTGTAACAAGCACTGATTTCACCACCCTTTGATTAATTATGAGGACTACTCCATTTCTTCTGTGGGAATCTTGACTAGAGTAGAAGATCTGGTGGAATTTCTCATTCCTGTCCATTTGAGTTCACTAATTCCCAGGATATCAATATTTAATCTTGTCATCTTATGTTTGGCCACATCCAGCTTGCTCCCTAGGATATAGCTAGATTTCACTTTCATGTCTCTCTGGGTCTTAAGAGTCTTTTTAGATACAAATTTAAATGTAGCTGGAGTGGTATTTGTGCACAACTGAGATGGCTCATCCTAGAGTATCCACAATTTTTGTAACAGTTAAAAACCTGAATTCAGTCTTCTGACAGGGTATTGAATATTAATGTGTGTGAAACATAGTTTAATGGGTAAGCTGTATTTGCAGGGGATGTTTGCCAGTAGTCATAGTTAAATCTTAAAATATTTGTATAGTGTGTTCATCATGCTTAAGTTCATAAATCAACATGTCTATCTTAACATCAGGGACAAAGTCCATAAAGAGTTCTAGAAATTATGTCTTTAATGTCTTTATATTGTTTTGGTTTATTAAGGATATATTTTCATGGTAGTCCTGGTGAACCAGCATTGTATTGCTAAGCTTTCTTTGATCAATACTATCTCACTTAAAGATGCAATAGTGTTCACCATCTTATTAATACCATCCTCATTTGCCAATACCCTTGTGTCCAGCACTGTTATACTCTTTTGGATGTCTGCTATGTTATGATTACATTCAGACTTAATCATAGCATTTATTTGTTCTAATAGATTTTAGCTAACAGATCCTGTTCCCTTCTCTGGTTATCTGAAAAGTTGAAATCCTCCTCAAGACCCTCTTCCTATTCTAGGTACCCAATTAGGGTGATGCTGATCTTTCAAGCTCTTCTCCAGTAAAAACTACCCAAGCCAGGAGAGCAGCTGGGCTGGTTGTTGCATGCTGGGCTATTGGGCAGAGGGTCAATTGCCATAGGGCCACTAAGTGGATCACAAGACTATTGCTGCTGTTCCTGGGGTATACTCCTGTCAAAGGAAAGCAAGGAGGGAAGAGACAGTGATCTTGCTAGGCCTCTATCTCATGGGACTCTATATGGACTTGTTTTGGGGTCAATGTTATCAGAAGCAAAACTGATAGCTCTGTGTTGTAGGATGATGGAGCTTATGTTTTTAATCGTTTTTTTTAGTTTGATATAGGGAGGCTTAACTGTTTGAGGATCATTTTATATTATGAATATTATTTTCTCTTTATATTTCTATATGCAAATACATTTTTAAAAACCTTTCAAATAAGTTAGACCATAATTATTCTGAACACTTTAATTTTAAGAGCATACGTTTTGTTTTTGTTTTTACTACTGTTATTTTTTATATATTTTTATTTCTGGATTTAATTAGAAAAAACAGTAACCACTACTGCAATGTATCAAATCACTAATCACCTGACTAATGCCCCCATCATCAAGAATTGTGTAGGCACTATAAAGGCTGCTGATTTTCACAAAAGAATTCGGTCCAGTATATAGCTTAATCAACAAACTATTATCAGATGTATCATCATGAAGAAGTCTTATATCAGGGACAGATGACAAACTAGGTAGTCTGGCACATATACACAGATATGTAAATGGTGAAGTGGCAAAAAGAGCACATGGTGATGGCAGATATTATTATTTTTTCAACATAATGCCAACTGAGAAAGTACTTTTTTATAATTCCTTTATATAGATTGTTTTTATTTTAAAACTATTTATTTTATTATATATAGTATAAAGCAATGTAATTTGACTCTGCTCTTTCTTGTATTCAGGGGGAAGGTAGTTCCTATATATACAAAGTTACTATCTTAAGAACAATTCTATTTGATTTCATCCTTCTCAGAAAGTAAGAGTGACATCTCCATGGATTAAGTTTTTTATCTCTTTAATTTGCAATAAGTATGAACTCATAAAGACTTATTTGTCACAGAAAAGTTGTCTTTAGTTGATTCTGATATTGGAGGTGGCTCCTTTATAGCCCTTTCTATGATATGTGATCAGTATGTTTTAAATAAAGAGTAGTCAGTAGCATCATCCTATTAAATGTACAATATGCTGAATTACAATCCATATATGAGCACCAGAATCTCTTATAAAAGTTATCGGAATCAAAACTTATTGGCTTGACTATATATAATTATTCAGTTTATTTTCATAATTGATGTACATACTGGTTCTAGGAAATTGGATCTTGAACCAACTCATTTTAAAAGTTACAGTGGATATAAAAAGTCTACATACCCCTGTTAAAATGTCAGGTTTCTGTGCTGTAAAAAATGAGACAAAGATAAATCATTTCAGAACTTTTTCCACCTTTAACGTGACCTATAAACTGTACAACTGAATTGAAAAACAAACTGAAATCTTTTAGGTGGAGGGAAGAAAAATAAAAAAGAGAAATAATGTGGTTGCATAAGTTTGCACACCCTCTTATAACTGGGGATGTAGCTGTGTTCAGAATTAAGCAATCACATTCCAAATCGTGTTAAATAGGAGTCAGCATACACCTGCCATCATTTAAAGTGCCTCTGATTAACCCCAAATAAAGTTCAGCTGCTCTAGCTGGTCTTTCCTGAAATGTTCTTAGTCACATCCCACAGCAAAAGCTATGGTCCATAGAGAGCTTCCAAAGCATCAGAGGGATCTCATTGTTAAAAGGTATCAGTCAGGAGAAGGGTACAAAAGAATTTCCAAGGCATTAGATATACCATGGAACACAGTGAAGACAGTCATCATCAAGTGGAGAATATATGGCACAACAGTGACATTACCAAGAACTGGAGCTCCCTCCAAAATTGATGAAAAGACCAGAAGAAAACTGGTCTGGGAGGCTACCAAGAGGCCTACAGCAACATTAAAGGAGCTGCAGGAATATCTGGCAAGTACTGGCTGTGTGGTACATGTGACAACAGTCTCCTGTATTCTTCATATGTCTGGGCTATGGGGTAGAGTGGCAAGACGAAAGCCTTTTCTTATGAAAAAAAAACATCCAAGCCAGGCTACATTTTGCAAAAACACATCTGAAGTCTCCCAAAATCATGTGGGGAAAGGTGTTATGGTCTGATGAAACCAAGGTTGAACTTTTTGGCCATAATTCCAAAAGATATGTTTGGCGCAAAAACAACACTGCACATCACCAAAAGAACACCATACCCACAGTGAAGCATGGTGGTGGCAGCGTCATGCTTTTGGGCTGTTTTTCTTCAGCTGGAACTGGGGCCTTAGTTAAGATAGAGGGAATTATGCACAGTTCCAAATACCAGTCAATATTGGCATAAAACCTTCAGGGAACATGAAGAGGAACTTCATCTTTCAGCATGACAACGACCCAAAGCATACATCCAAATCAACAAAGGAATGGCTTCACCAGAAGAAGATTAAAGTTTTGGAATGGCCCAGCCAGAGCCCAGACCTGAATCCGAATGAAAATCTGTGGGGTGATCTGAAGAGGGCTGTGCACAGGAGATGCCCTCGCAATCTGACAGATTTGGAGTGTTTTTGCAAAGAAGAGTGGGCAAATCTTGCCAAGTCAAAATGTGCCATGCTGATAGACTCAAAAAGACTGAGTGCTGTAATAAAATCAAAAGGTGCTTCAACAAAGTATTAGTTTAAGGGTGTGCATACTTATGCAACCATATTATTTTATTTTTTCTTCGCTCTACCTAAAAGATTTCAGTTTGTTTTTCAATTGCGTTGTACAGTTTATAGGTCACATTAAAGGTGGAAAAAGTTCTGAAATGATTTATCTTTGTCTCATTTTTTTACACCACAGAAACCTTTTTATATCCACTGTATGTAAATGTGACCCTTTATATGAATTTCATGCTTATAGGTTACATTGTTTTAATATCAGCTATGTAGACAATATCTGGATGATGTACAGTTATAAATAGATAGATATACAATTCTTACCAATTGGCCATTTCTTGCCGGGTCCCTGCTAACAATTTCCCTTTAAGAATCCAAGGCTTCTATTCAATCACTCTTGGTCTGTTAACAGATTTTGCTTTCTAAATTAAGGAAGTGAAAAAATCCCATTATCCTATGTGGTATTGTGGTGGCCTCTATTAACACAAATCATAGGTGGCTGAGTGTGAACAAGGTAGGTGGGAGGGCATGTTACATGTGGTCAGAGGCAGAAGAGTGTTGGCATGTGAGAAACTAGGTCTAGACGAAAAGAAAACAAGGTAAATGGAACTTGCAAAATGGTAGTTGTAGAGCGAGATTGTGAGTGGATGGGGTGCGGCTCAATGGTATTTGTAGAGCTTCTTGCAGAAGTGACTGCTTCAAGCCGGATGGTAGATAGAACTGGCGAAATGGCAGTTGGAGAGTGAAATTCTGCTGAGAGGATACAGTTAGAGAGTGAGATTCTAATGGGTGGATGGGAATAGGCCAAGTGGTATTTGCAGAGCCTCTTGCAGAAGTTACTGCTTTAGTTCTGATGGTAGGTAGTTTGGGCTGAATTGAGAAACACAGAGAGAAGTGTTTTGTCTGAAGCTGGGAAAAGACACAAACAGGAGACATGGAGTTGATTTGTTTTGGTTTATTATTTTGAATCACTGGCTAATAATATAGTAAAATTTGGAAAAGTAGTAAAGTCTCCCGTATTGTGTTACTCCACCGAAAAGCTAGAAGCACAGGCACAAACCTAGTGGAGACTGGCAACTTATCACATGTGCTGTTAGATGTGGGTTTAAGATGGAGGAAGTTGTGAATGCTCTGGCACACGCCACTGCATGCCACCAATTGCTGAGACAAGCTGATACAAGCCACTTAGGAAAGGGCCCATGTGACACAGCCCTTGACCCGAGCCACAGAAGACTTCCCAAACACTTTTGGCCTAGCTGCAGCACTAGATATCCGCAAAAACTACAATGACTCCAGAGACTAGTGTCAAAATTAAAGCTAATTTCTTCTAACAGAAAATGACTAGCAAAGATGCTATGGAAGCATACCTTTTGACCTTTGATAGAACTGTTACCAGGGAAGATTTAGCCTCAAAGTCACTGGGCCAGTAACATTGCCCCTTACTTATGTGGTGACCTACTTTGACCTGGATATAGAACAAGCAACACTGGTACTTGCGAAGAATATAATAATCACTGCACCGGTAATCCCTAACCCCCTTTATAGATACCACATATCTCCCCACCAGTTAAAATTTGAGGTGATGGGACGGACCCTGTGGCAACATCACAGACAAATGGACTTTGGAGGGAAGGTAAGAGATCCCTCATCTCATTCTCCCTAAGCCCGGTGGTATTAAGTACCTGTGGAAATCTCTGTGGAAAGGGTAAATGGATGGATAAGAAGCAAAGAACCTAAAAAAAAACAAAAAACTATAAGATACAAGCTACAAGGGGATGAGGCAGTAGCTGTGTAACAGCTAAAAGGGGCTGAAGAAAGTTAATATACTTGCACATGGTATATCCATGTCGGTACTTTACTATTTCACATTGCCCCCTCTTGTCCCCAGGAGTTGGTTTATGCTACAGCCTGGATCTAAAGGAAATTATAATTTTATAAATAAATGAATTTCCGTCCCTTACATGATGTGGACAGCGGTATAGCTTGGGTTTAAAAGCATTACAAGGATTTAAATTATTTTCTTGTATCCAGATTTTAAAGATTGGTTTCTACAGTCTAATAATCTACAATCAAATCTGGATGTTTTCTTTGGTGGAATATTTATTTTTGTTACCTCATCAGCACGGTCAAGAAGGATATTTGTAGACCAAATTAAGTCTATTATTAGTTAATCGATAAAGTGGAACTTATCTCATACATTAAATTAATATCATTTTTCATTGTATTTCATCATCCCCTCACCTTTGTTGGCACATTCTCACTATTTACACACTTTCTCATTATTTACATCCCTCTGAATATGCTCTGTCTGAAAGATTTTTGAAAGACTACTTCTAGAGATTGTATGTGGGGTCTTTGAGGCCTGACTGTTGCTCTCTAAGTAAGAAAATAAAAAATCTCCCAAGAAGTATCTGCTAAGAGAGAAAAAGTGGGAAAGGAGAGGGAGCAAGAGGGAGAAGGATAAAGGAAAAGGAAATATATAAATAAAATTAATAAAAAAATAATAATAATACATCTAAGATGAAGAAGGGTAAAAAAGGAATTACCCCAAAGCCATCTTCTACTTTTTTCCATCCTACTATTAAAAAGAAAGATATGGAGACATCTTATTCAGAATCCTCAGAAATAGATCAATCGCTTAATAGAAGTCAAGATTCACATAAAGATGTTCAAATTGAGAAACTATTTAAGATGGAGGATATATTGACTGTATCTAAGATGAAGGATCTTTTTTTTTCTCAATCAAGTTTTTATTAGGCATATATAGCATGCATAAAACAGTACATTTTTTTTTTTTTTTCTTACCGAATGTAATGTGATTTACATTATTTGTCTAGAAACATTAAGTCTTATTTCCAAAGTGCTGTGCGTTGTTTTTGTGGAGTACTCTTCCATTTGCCTAATATGGATTTTTTAGATTTATTGTGGATTTGGGTACATCTTCCTTAGTCATTTATTGTTGTAAATTAAGTATCATGAATCCCCTTCCCTTTAGAGGGTCGGGATATTATTCTTGTTTTAGGTGGTGGAGGGGGGAGGGGGATAATAAGGTGGGGTCTAAATTACTTAACTGGGTATAGGGAAGATATGAGGGGGGGAATAAGGGGAGGTATTAATTATACCTGGTATCCTGCACTCGATCCACGCTGCTACCTTACCTGATCTTGCCCCGCATGATGGACTCGCTACGTTCTAGACGCCACGGTCCTCCTCCCATCCGGGAAAGCCTCAGTCACAGCGTCAGTTGTCATTAGTCCCCTTAAGCTAAGGTGGGAGTGTAGCCATGGGCTCCATGAATCAAGAAATGTGGGCATTGCGTCAGCTAATAAATGTGATAATCGTTCGTTGGTGGCTATAAAGTTAAGTTTGTTAATTATGGCCTGAAGACTGAGGGTGTTGCTTTTCCATTGTTTTGCTAAGTGGCTTTTGGCCACCAGCATCATGAATTGCAGTAGTACATTTTGGGGCCTGGAGAGGAGGGGGCATCTGGTCCCTAAAAGTGCGATCTCTAGGTCTCTGTCAATGTGGGTATGGGTTATCGTGGATACCAGGTCAAAGACCTCCTCCCACATGGCTTTTGCCACAGGGCACGTCCACCAGATGTGAATGAAGGAGCCTGATTCCTGGCAGCCTCTAAAACACCTGGGGCTTACTTTGTTGTTCCATTTATGTTGCCTGTCTGGAGTTATGTATGTTCTATGGAGAACCTTAAGTGAGGTTTCCAGCAAACTGAAGTTAAGTGCGCCTTTAGATAAATTGGCCCATGTGGAGGTCCACGCGCCCTCATCTCTTTCGTGCCCCAGGTCTTGTTCCCATGCTGAAACATATGCCGGTTTCCTGGTCTGTTTGTTGTGAAGGAGTTCCTGGTATAGTAGACTAATCATACCTTTACAAAGAGGGAGCGACTCGCAGAGTTTGATAAACCAATTTGTTTTGGGGGGTCCAAATTCCCGTTTTATTGAGTGCACATGAAATAGTAGTTTTTTGAAGTTAAAGTATTCTTTGGGTGGTATGTTCAGAGAATTTATTATATTGTCTGGATGTTTAATTTTATTATCTTGGAACCATGAACCCAGGCGCAAAAATCCCCTTGTTTGCCACCAAAAAAGCGATTCTTGGGTAAGCGTTGGGGCGAATCTTGGATGGGGGGCCAATGCAGTCAATGTGGAGGGTGTTACTGAGAGGTGTTGTGTTTTAGCTGCCCAACGCCACGTTTCTAGGGAAAGTTTTATGAAAGGGTTGTTTATTTCCCTCAGGTTATCTGGAACATCAGGCAGCCAGAGGATATTGGCCCATGTATAAGGTGTCATTTCCCTGTTTTCGATAAACATCCATAATGGTTGATGCTGTGTTGAATGAGCTAAAGGTATGAATGCTAGCTGGGCGGCCTTAAAATAGATGTGAAGATTTGGGCATGCTAATCCCCCCATACGTTTGCCTTTGTGCATTTCTGTTTTTGAGATTCTATGGCGTTTGTCCTCCCAGATAAAGTTAAAAATCTGTTTTTGGCAAATTTCCAATTTTTTTGCGGGGATTGGGATGGTTCTAAAAAGGTACAGAAGCCGTGGCAATAGATTCATCTTGATCGCATTAATGCGACTCAGCCAAGAAAGGCCACCTTTAGTCCATGTTGAAAGCTCAGTGTGCAATTCCCTGAATATGGGAGGATAGTTGGCTTTGTACATTGAGTCTATAGAGTTGGTGATATAAACTCCCAGGTATTTGATTGCTGATTTGGCCATGTAAAGTTGAAATTTTGTTTTAAAAAGTTCTGAGTGTGGGTTGGGAGGGAGCAGCCTAATGCCTCAGTTTTGTCAGAATTAATCCTAGGACCGGATATTCTACCAAATTGTTCTAGGAGGGATATCAGGGCTGGGACAGATGCAGTCGGGTTCGTTAGGGAGCAGAGCAAATCATCTGCAAAAAAACAGCTTTTCATGTGGTGCATGCCCACTACAACCCCCTCTATCTCCGCATTGGATCTAATCATTTGGGCTAGAGGTTCTATTGCTAGCGCGAAGAGCAGGGGGGAGAGGGGGCATCCTTGTCTCGTTGCCTTTTCAATCTTAATTATAGAGGGGTTATCTCCTGCTAACTTGAGGCTGGCTTGAGGATTGTCATAGTATATTTTCAGGAGGTTAACAAATTGTTCTGGGAATCCAAATTTCCTGAGGACTGCCCAGAGGTACTTCCACTCTATTGAGTCGAAGGCCTTCTCTAGGTCCAATGCTAGAAGACACATGGGAGTTCTATGTTGCTGAGATATATGTAATAAATGTAATAATCTCCTGACATTATCCCCTGCCTGTCTGTGCGGGATGAATCCCACCTGATCCTTATGGATCAGTCTGGGAAGAAATGTGTTGATTCTGTTGGACATAAGTTTAGCCAGGACTTTGATATCCCCATTCAGGAGGGAAATTTGCCTATAGTTCTGCACCTGAAGGGGGCCTTTACCTTGTTTTTGAAAGAATACCATATTAACTTGGTTTAGTTCGGGGGGGGGGGATACTGTGTCCCTTTAGCATATTATTGAATAGGGTTGTCATGTGTGGTGCTAATAGTTCTGCAAATGTTTTGTAGTATAGGTTCGTGAATCCATCCGGCCCCGCGGCTTTACCTGACTTTAGAGATTTGATCGTTTTAATGACTTCTTCTATTGTGACTGGGGCTTTGACATGGTGCATCTCTTAGGGGGACATCATTGGGAGATCTATCGATCCTAGAAATTGGTTTATATGGTTATCCATGGGGGGATTGGGGGACAAGTATAGATTTTGAAAAAGATTGTGAATTATTTTTGTATATGCGCAGGGCTGGAGGTTATCCCTCCTGTGGGCTGTCTAATTTTAAAGACTTTTGATTGGTTAGTTTTTTGTCTTAGTTTCCTAGCGAGCATGGAGCTGGGTTTGTTGGCCTTGGTATAATATTGATGGCCTGTCCATCTCATGGCTTTCTCTACTTGCTCCGAGAGGATTAGGTCTAGTTCAGCCCTGATTTTGTCTATTTTGGTGCGGTTTTCTGATGTTGGAGATTTTTGGTTGAGCTTTTCTAGGTCCATTAGGTATGCATGCAACCATCTTTCTCTGGCCTTTTGGGGTTTTTTGTATTTTGCTGCGAGCTTGATTCATGTGCCCCTAATGAATGCTTTATGGGCTGCCCAGACCCAGCCTAAGTCCACCTCTGCCGATAGGTTTGTGAAGAAATAAAGTTCTATGTCAGACGCTATGTGGTCCCTAAAATGAGGCATTGACATGAGCATCTCGTTGAGTCGCCATGAGTATGGGGTTTTAAATGCGAAGCCGAAATCTATTGTACAACTTACTATGGAGTGATCTGACCAGGGGCACGGATGGATTCCCGAGTTCACCACGTTGTCTAGTAGGGAGGAATCTGTATAAAATGCATCTATTCTAGAGTATGTCTTGTGTACTGGGGAGTAGAATGAATATTCCCTTTCCCCTCTGTGCTGTTCCCTCCAAGGGTCTATCAGGTGGAGTTCTTCCAACAAAGCTAGAATTTGGGATTGCTTTTTAGCGAGTTGACTGCTCCGTCCCTCTCCTGATCTGTCCAATGGTGATAAGACTGAATTCCCCTCCTAGGATTATTTTCCCGAGATCATGAGATTTAATATACTGCAGTAACCGTATGAAAATTTTCTGTGGCATAAGAGTGGGGGCATATAGTGAGATTAAGGTATATTTCTTCCCGAATAAGGAACCTGTAAGGAGCACAAAGTGGCCGTCTTGGTCTATCTTTTTATGGTCTAAGATGAAGGGGAGGTCTTTGTGCAACAGGATTGCGGCTCCTGCCCTTTTTGTGGAATGGCTAGTGGCAAAGAAGGTTGGATAGAGTTTGGATAAATATTTAGGGATCTTGTTTCTTGTTTATAAGTATTAAAGGCCTTCCGCCTTTTAAATTGCGAGTCAAACCCTCTTACATTATGCGTGATAAATGTTATTTCCGTGTCAGTCATAGTGTGGTATCACATTTTACTTCTATAGTCAGGCTTCCCAGAGTACTATACTCACCACCCGGACGGGAGGAGGGCAGGGGTCCAGGACAGCTCTCTTTGCCTAGTCTTGTTTGTGGGGTGAGCCAGATCTTTGCGGGTAAAGATGGGGTTTTGTTGTTTGGTAGGTGGTTGGTGTACCAGGTGGATCGATGGTTGCTCTCAACTGCTAGGGGGGAAGTAAGGAGAGTATAAATAGTTAGTGTGGTATTTGGTATATCATAACCTCCTTTGCATCGGTAGTGTAAATAAAAGAAAAATAATAGGGGGAGGAAGGCATAAAGCCTTTGTTTACGAATATTGGTGGAAATGTCCAGGGTCATTGCCCTATAGCCAAATTGCCTAAAAATGTAGAACAATACAATAAAACATGGCATTAATTGAAGACATTAGGTAAACATAGGGTCAAACATCTTTAACAGTTCTAACACCTGATTGTAGTAAACTTGAACAATTATCAACAGGGAAGTTGGAATGCCCGGTTGGTAACCAGTCGGTCTAAACTTGTTAAGGGTGGTCTTCCCCTGAGGATGCTGGTACAGTCTTTGGGATTATCTTCCTTCCTGTGAGCAGTCCTCTAGGGGCCCTTTCTGCCCTTAATTGGGTAAATGTCGTCTAGACTTTGTCAGTTCTTGACTACTTGTGCCAACTTTTAGTTAGTGGCAAAGATCGCTATAATCTCCCTGAATGGGCCTTTCTTGTCAGAGTAGTTTGGGTCTTTTTGTTTCATTTTGTCCTGGGGCAATTTGTGCCATGAGGAGGGTGATGTCTCCAGATGCAGACCATCTAGGATGATGACGGGCCTGCCTTGAGTTCGAGGTCGGGCGTCTCTCTTCCTTGTTTCTGTGATCTTTGATGTTTAGGTTGTGCTACTTCAGTCCATTCTCTTGCAGGCCTTTGGGCACCGATGGCCCCTTTGGGGGCTAAGTAGTTCCCCCTCCTTCAGAAGTCTTAAACGGTGAAGAGTATCCCTTCCTTCCTCCATTGAGCGCACTGTGTGTGTTTTTACGCCCACCTGAAAGGTGAGGCTGAAGGGGAACCCCCATCTATATTTTATTTGGTGCGACGTCAGGGTTTGTAGGATCGGTTTCATCTGTCGTCGTTTATATAGAGTCGATGGAGCCAGGTCTGCATAAATCTGGATTTCCGCTCCGTCTGGGCCTAAGATGGCCTGGGCTTTCCTGGCGGCCTGAAGTACCGAATCTCTAGTCTGCTGCCTTAGGAAGCGTACCACCACGTCTTTTGGCAAGTTAGGAGTTGCTGGGCCTCCCAGAGCTCGGTGTGCCCTTTCTATGTCCCAAGGTTCTTGGATGAGGGTCGGGAGTATGGTAGATACCACTGCTTTCGTGTAATTTACCAGGTCCATAACAGCAGTAGGTATCCCCCTCAGGCGTATATTATGTCGTCTGCTCCTGTTTTCAAGGTCCTCTAGCTTTAGTTCAAGATCCTTGAGTTGCGAAGTATTGTTCAAGTTTACTGGTCCGTGCGCCCAGTTCCTGTATTTCTTGTTTAAATTCTTTTATGGCCGCAGATAGCCGTGATTGTAATAGCATGTCAAATTTGGCCATTGAGAAGTCGGACACATTCACATTTGGATAGGCGACCTCCGAGTCTCTGTCCCCTTCTGAGCCTGAGGGTGAGGTTGGTGCAGGGCTGTGCCCCCGTTGGGAGCCTGCTGTTTGTTTTGTGAAATGATCAGAGATACTCCTTGAAGGGCCGCTTTTCCTAGGTTTCCCCATGTTGAATGTTTCCTGGAGCTAAGGATCTGAACTTGACAGGGTTTCCAGTTTTGGTGGCTTATTGTAGTGTAATGTCCGTGGGGTAGCCCAGGTTCCTCTCTTTTTTTGTTTTTTTTCCTGCAGTATTTCGTGTTGTACTGCCAAAGATGCGTGAGTTATTGAGTAGGCATTAGCTCTAGTAGGCAAATGGTGACTTTCATGTTTCACATTGTTGTGTGTATGCCACTTGATTCCTTGATATTAGGATCCAGTGGTGGAAGTCTGGGTGGGATTCCCTTTATTTTATATTATTGGCGGATTTGGGATGACCGCCGTGTTTGTTGTTGCTATTATAGTCTGCTTGGTTTCGGGGCCTTTATGGGCCAATTTGTAAAATAAGTCCAGAGTATTCCGTTTCCCAGGTTATAATGGGATGATGAGAGTTATAAAGCATGCAGAAGCGTACTGCTTTGGATTGTATGCTGCAGCGTTGTTGCAGAAATTCCCTGGTAGTGTGGAGCAAGTTGTATTGTAAAAACTGGATTTTTGGGCCTTAAGTGGCCTTGAGCTGCCTTGCATGAATCAGGCTTCTTTTTTAGGGTGGTAAGGTATGTAGGGTTTCCCTACTTCGTGCTGGTTTATGTGGGGTGATAATAGTAGCTTATCAAGGGCTGAGGAGGCAGTTTAGCTCCCTAAGGCCTTCTTCTGTGCCCCTCTCTCTTCTTATGCTGGGGGGTAGAGGTCTCTGTGTTGCCCTGATCTCCCCCAGCTGGGACCTGTCGCCCCTGTATGTTTAGGGGGGGTTGTTGTGAGTGTGGGGTACTTACAGGGCTCAGGTCTTTACGTCCTTACGCTGATCTATGAAGATCCAAAATGGCCGCTGCCTCGTGGGGCTCTAAGATGGCCGCCACCCGATCTTTAGGCCTCAGACCCGTTTGCAGCCTCTGCTCTAGCTGCCCCCACTGACCTGGCTTCTCCGAAGTGCCCCAGTTGGCGTTGTCTTGTTCTGTTTTTGGGCCCAGAGGCCCCTGGGCCTTCACTTCCCTGGAGGACAGCGTCTCTCGTGGCCAGTTACAAGCCCGGCTGGCTCTGCACGTGGCCGCTCCGGTGCCGCTGGGGGGGGTCCCCCGAGGAGATGTGGGTCGTCGCCCCCTCCTCTCTACAGGCCTGTAGAATATTCAGTACCTCCTTGGGTCCGCCGGGTCTCCGTGCTGGGACCGGGCCCCGCAGCTAGATGTCAGGTGAGGCCAGACCGCTTTTGCGGTATAGCGCGGTTTCTCTTCTTTTCCTTTGTGTAGCAGTTTTGGGATCAGTGTGTTCCCCCTGATATACTGAGTGTAGGGGTATAGATACTTAATTGATTAGGGCAGCTATAGGGGTCGATTACCCCAGATTGACTTAGGCCTTAGCTGGAGCTCTAACAGAGTATGTCTTCCCTCTTCAGCAGCTTAGCCACGCCCCCCAAGATGAAGGATCTTTTAATAGATTTTTCAGGAAAAATTGACCAGGGAGTTTAAAAATCAGATCACTGAAAACACTAAAGATAAAAAAAATTGGAAGGGTCTTTACTCGTAATGGAGGACAATTTGGAAAAAATGAAACAACATATGTCTTCAATGAACCAACATATTTTAAAGCAAGAGGAAACAATTGAGGCATTGAATATAAAATTGATCAAGGCTGAAGATCTTTCGCGAAGACGTAATATTAGAATCTGTGGGATCCCAGAATCAGTGTCTAACAATGAACTAAGATCTTATGTGACTGATATTTTTAATTTCCTGGTCAAACCTGATGTGCAGACAAAAAATTGAATGCTTTGAACGCTTAATTCACAGATTAAACTTGCCAGCTAGATAAGAAAATACCCCGAGATGTAATAGTGAAATGCCATTTAGTACAATATAAAGATAATTTAATGAAGGCTAGTTTCACAGAGAATACATTAGGGACCATCTATAAAGGTATTCAATTATTTACAGACATTTTTCCTGTAATACTTAGTAAAAGGAGAGAATATAGAGACAGTACAACTATTTGTAGAAGAGAAGGATATATTTATAGATGGAATGAGGTTCAATCTAGCATACAATAAATTCTGTTGGTGAAGGAGAAAAACTCCAAACTTGGGGGTTTGAGACACTGAAAGAAATAATTAAGTAAAATGTTCCTTATATTGTCGGCTGAATGTGGTGATAGTGGGGACGTGTGTTCCCGAGGGGTGAAGAGGGAAGCAAGTAAGGGTTTAAGGGGTTAGCAACAAGCATAAACCTAGATTTTCTTTTCTTTTTGTAAATAGCACAAGAACATTAACTAGAAGAGTGAAATGCTAATATTATATTTTAATGGGCTAAATAATAAATATTAACAAGTATAATTATCACTTTATATCACATATGATTGGTCTTATACACATTGGGAGTTATAGATTTAATTTACAAGTAGTCTCAATTATATATTAAGCAGTCTAAAATGTTTAAATTAAATAATAAGTAATACACTCACTTTTTTATTTTCCACATTGATGTTATGTTATGTATTAAAGCAATGAATTAAGTAAATAGGAGTATTTAGGGAATAACAATTTAGTGGCAAAATTAATATTTCACTCTTAAATTTAAGGGTTAAATATTTGTAAGGTTTATTTCCCCTCTGGAGGGTATGAAACTCCTGTCACCACATTTAGGGCATTGTATTATTAGTCTGAAGGAAGGTTGGGATAAATGTAGTAGGTCTTTTTTTTTTTTCACCTTTGGATTTTTCTTGACTTTTAAATTGATTTAGTTAGTCAAAATTTCTGATCTACATATATAATTATATAAAAACATCTGCTCCCTCCAGGGATCCTAATGGAGCGTCCCTAGCGTGTACTACCGCCAGTCACTTTATTACGGACAGAGTTCGGTTAAGGAAGTGTCATTGATATTGAATTTGGATGAATGTATGTATGGGGTTAACAAGAAAAGAAAAGTGGATATCCTGACCAATTTGATCCTAAGTCACGTCGTTGATCTTTTTGTCCCAAACTGCCCAGGGATTGAATACTTCTTTTAAACGTAACTCTGCATTCTCGGAGTGCGCCCAGCATAATGTAGATGTGGCATGTTTCCAAGAAACACATTGGAAAACCGTCTTTTTTGGCTAATAGACTAAGTAAGTCCTAGGATGCAGAATAAACAATTAGTGACATCTATTAAGGCTACATATATTAATAAATCTAGAGGAGTATCCATCCTCTTTAATAAGAGATTGGATATCATAGAGGATGTTAAGTTTGTTGATACAGAAGGAAGATACATTCTTTGGCTTGGAACAATTAATAAGAAATACTATACAATTGCAAATGTGTATGTTCCAAATAAGAAGCAGCTGCATTTTTTGAAGAAAATTCTTAAATTGATCTATAAAGTGAAGAAAGGTATATTAGTCCTTTGCGGGGATCTAAACGTAATGTTTGACCCGATTTTAGATTGGTCCTCCTCTGTGAAAGAAATTCTGGACTCTAATTTAGTAGAATTAGCTAAAAAAAAAAAATCGAGATTTGATATTAAACTATGAACTTTATGATGTTTGGAGGACATTAAAACCATTAGAAAGAGACTATACATTTTTCTCTAAAAGATACCAAACCTATACAAGAATAGATATTTATATGTAGAAAAAGAGACGGTTGCTTTGGTTCAAGATATGAAAATAAATGAGATAGTGTGGTCCGACCGACCATGCATCTATATGTTTATCTATAAAGGATGAAGATATGAAAATATCTAAGCCTAGGTGGAAACTGGATCCATTATTGCTTAAATCCAAGAATCAAATAGATGAGATAAAACAAGAAATAAAAACATTTTTTTTTAAAATGAGGACACTTTCATAGTGCACTTTCACAGCATATTTGAGAGGTATCTTTATCGCCAAATCGATAGCTGAATGAAAACGTAGAAGCAAACTGAACATAGAATTGTATAATTTGCAGATGTTAAATAAACTCAAACCTAGTAGAGATCTATTAACTCAGATTAAAGAGATTTCATCTAAAATTAAGAACATAATCCAACTCCAGACGGACAATATGATATGGGAGTTTCAACACACAGTATATGATGGGCAATAAAGCCGGAAAAATCTTGGCAAATAAGTTAGAAAAATATAATATTCAAAATAGAATTATGAGCCTAAGAGGCCAGGATAACATAGTTTACTCGCAACCAAAATAAATTGTGGACATTTTTAAAACATACTTATATAATTTGGAAAAGGAAACACATTTTGAAAAACCTTCAAAAATTATAAGAGATTTCCTAGAGAAAATAGTATTCCTGAAAATAAGTGAAGAGGAATATCTAGGTTTGATGGTACCTATTACCTCGGAAGAAACAGAAGATTCCATTAAAGCATTAGAACAATATAAAGCCCTGGGTTTAGATGGTTATTTAAACTGCTTTTATAGAATCTTCACCAAGGAAATTAAAAACCCAGTGGATACACTGTTCAATGAGATTAAGGAAAGTGGTTATATTCCTCAGGAATTAAAAGGGGGCCAAAATCTTGAATATCTTGAAAATTTATAAAAATCCAGAATATTTTAAGTGCTATAGGCCTATTTAACACTAACTGGGCCTATCTAACCCTGACTGGGTCTATTTAACCCCTTCTATGCCTATCTAACCCTGACTGGACCTATTTAACACCATCTAGACCTATTTAACCCTAACTGGGCCAATTTAAACCTGTCTGAAACTAATAACCCTAACTGGGCCTATTTAACCCCTTCTAGACCTATTTAACCCTAACTGGGCCTATTTACCACTTCTAGACCTATTTAACCCTAACTGGGCCTATTTTACCCTATCTGGAACTAATAACCCTATTTGGGCCTATCTAACCCACATTGGGCCTATCTAACCCCTTCTAGACCTACATAAACCCTAATTGGGCCTATTTAACCCTATCAGGAACTAATAACCATAACTGGGCCTATCTAACCCTAACTGGGAATATGTAACCCCTTCTAGACCTACTTAACCCTAACTGTGCCTATCTAACCTTAATTAGGCCGAGCTAACCCTAACTGGGCCTATTTAACCCCTTCTAGGCCTATTTAACCCCATCTCTAATGGACTTCGATCTAACCCCATCACTTATGGGGGTCTATACAGACCCCATAAGCCACTATTTAACCCCATCAGTCCCATAAGGGTCTATGAAGACCTTCATGGGACAAATAGAACCCTAATATTAACCCCATTAATGACATGAAGGTCCTCCAGGACCCTCATGACACTAAGTACAAACACTAAACTACACTATCCCCCCAATAAACAACTGTCAATCAGAATGGGATACACCCCCACAGGGTGATTGGCTGAAGGCATCTGTGCCTTCTGATTGGCTTCTATCTGATTGACAGTGACAACAGCCAATCAGAAGGCACAGATGCTTGGAGCCAATCACAATGGAATAAACCCTCACAGGTTGTATCTCATCCTGATTGTCTGAAGGCAATAGTGCCTTCTGATTGGTTTAAAATTGATTGACAGGTCGATCAGCCAATCAGAATGGAATATAGGGGTGTATCCCATTCTGATTGGCTCACACCTTGGCAGCTTCTGATTGGCTGAAATTTGATTGACAGCCATTTCAGCCAATCAGAAGGCGCCATTCCGTTTTTTTTTTAACCTGAAAAAGCTCTAGAGGCCTCAATAGCGTCGGGGAGCTAATCCAGGGAGGAGCTCATTTGTTGTTTTTTATTAGAGCAGCGTTTTTTTCAATGGCCCAGCCGGGGCAGAGGAGAAGGACAGAGACATCGTGACAAGGTAAGTTTAATGTATATTATGTTTATTGTGTTTTATGTTGTGTTTATGTGTGTACTGATGTTATGTTTTATTTATTCCAGGGGCCCAGACGGAGAAGACAAGAAGAAGGTTGGGGACATGGTGGAAATGTAAGTTTAATATTAGAATGTGTATTTTTTTTAATGTAGTGTTTATTTTTGACTAATTTGATGTTCCTTTTTTCCTAGGAGTAATGTAATGTAGATAGGGGTTTGTGTTGTATAGATAGGGCTTAATATTTTATAGATAGGGGTAATGTTTTATAGATAGTGCTAATGTTTTATAAATAGGGGGTAATTTATACATAGGGGGTAATGTTGTATAGATAGAGGGTAATGTATACATAGGGGGTAATGTTGTACAGATAGCGGCTAATGTTGTACAGATGGGGGTAATGTTGTACTGATAGGGGGTAATGTTGTACAGATAGGGGTTAATGTATAGATAGGGGGTAATGTATAGATTTGGGTAATGTATACATACAGGGTAATGTTGTATAGATAGGGGTTAGTGTATAGATAGGGGTAGTGTATAGATAGGAGTAATGCTGTGTAGATAGGGGGTAATGTATACATACTGGGTAATGTTGTATAGATAGGGGGTAATGTATAGATTGGAGGTAAATGTATACATACAGGGTAATGTTGTATATATAGGGGGTAATGTATAAATAGGGTTAATGTTGTATAGATAGGGGGTAATGTTTTATAGATAGGGGTAATGTATAGATAGGGGGTAATGTTGTATAGATAGGGGTAATTTATTGTAGTCAGGGGTATTTGTAATGTAGATAGGGGGACATGTATTGTATGTAGGGGTATATTTGTAATGTATTTATTGTTGTATTGTAATGTAGGTAGTGTTAGGTAGGTAGGGGTTAATAGGTTAGGGTAGAGGGGGTTTGGTTTAGATTTAGTGGTTTATTGGGGGGAATAGGGTAGTGTTTGTACTTAGTGTCATGGGGGTCCTGAAGGAACCTTGGGGCACCAATGGGGTTAATATTAGGGTTCTAATTGTCCCATGAGGGTATTCATAGACCCTTATGGGAATGATGGGGTTAAGTAGAGGCTTATGGGATCTGTATAGACCCCCATAAATGATGGGGTTAGATGGAAGCGTCTGGGGGTCTGTATAGACCCCCATTAGAGATGGGGTTAAATAGGCCTAAAATGGGTTAAAGAGGCCCAGTAAGAATTAAATAGGTCAAGAAGAGGAAAAAATAGGCCCAGTTAGGGTTATTACTTCCAGATAGGGTTAAAAACAGGCCCTGTTATGGTTAAATAGGCCTAGTTAAGGTTAGATAGGTCCAGTTAGGGTTATTAGTTCCAGATAGGGTTAAATAGGGTCAGTCAGGGTTAAATAGGTCTAGAAGGGGATAAATAGACCCAGTTAGGGTTAGATGGGCCTAGTTAAGGTTAGATAGGCCCAGTTGGGGTTATTAGTTCCAGATAGGGTTAAATAGGGCCAGTTAGGGTTAAATAGGTCCAGATAGGGTTAAATAGGGACAGTTATGGTTAAATATGGCCAGTTATGGTTAAATAGGCCCAGTTAGGGTTATTAGGTACAGTTAGGGTTAAATAGGCCCAGTTAGGGTTATTAGATACAGTTAGGGTTAAATAGGTGAGGTTAGGGTTATTAGATAGATAGGGTTAAATAGGTGCAGTTAGGGTTAAATAGGGCCAGTTAGGGTTAAAGATGGGTTAATGGTGTATAGCTAGGGTTAAGGGGTTAATGGGATATAGTTAGGGTAAATAGTGTAGTGCTTAGACTTTATCATGATGGTCCTGGAGGACCCTCATGGCACTTATAGAACACTATTAACCCCTAAGTTAACCCTATAGGGGTCTATATAGACCCCTATAGGACACTATTAACCCTTTAGGTTAACCCCTATAGGGGTCTATATAGACCCCTATTGGACTGAGGGGGTTATTTTAGTCTCATGGGGTCTATATTGACCCCCTTGAGCGATGGGGTTAATTTTAGGTGGTATATTATTTATAGTACCCACATGGCAGGGGTTAATAGTTGTATTGATCGCTGGTTCTTTAAGGACCTTTAAGGTCCTTTTAGGACCTGCGTGGGGCGGGAAATTTTAATTCTTAACGCAACAGGGGCCCCGATGGGGATCCCCACTGAAAGGGTTCATGTGGAAAACCTCCGGGGGTCCTGATGGGGACCCTGCAGCATGGGGGGGGGGGTGAATGTTAGTTGCTGTGGGGTACTTACAGTTCCCAGTGGCTTGGGGTAACCATTAGTGTGCCGTGGCCCCTTTAAGGAGCTGCTGCAGATCTTTAGGGGTAAATATATATTCAATGCAGCACTGTACAGCGCTGTAATTGATAGGGGACATTAGGTGGGGACTGGAGGATGACATGTTGTACAGTGGCTAGCTGGCACATCGCCGCTAGCCTATACTGTCATTCGTGGCCACAAGTCCGCCGGGCTTGGAGAACAGGTTACTGCCTTGGGGGTCATCCAAGCCTGTAGTCCCAGGCTTGGATGACCTCCAAGGCAGCAACTGAATCTCCAAGCCAAAAAAGTATTGGCTAGTGGTGATGTGCCAGCTAGCCAATGTAGTACATGTAATCATCATGTCCCCCAATGTGTCCCCCATCATTTACAGTGATGTACAGTGTTTCCTTGAATTTATTTTTAACTTTTTAGTTTGTCGGGCTTGCACTCTGATCCGCGGGCTAACGCCCGCAATCAGGTCCAAGCCCACCAAAGCGAACGGCCAATTGCATGGCTTGCGAACGGCCGTAGGAAGGGGTGTGCTGCAGCCCCTTTCCTTTGAATAGCAAAGTAGCTAAGGGGCCGCAGCACACAGTGAGGGATTGCAGCATTGCGGCCATTTTGCTGCCATCATTAGAATGAGGCCCTAAGTAAGTTAATCCCTAAACTAGTTAAAAATAACAAAATAGGATTCATGAAGGAGAGACAGGGTACTGACATTGTAAGGAAAATAATGGTCTTGGTCTAGTAGAATTAATTTATCCTCGCTCACCCTGTCATTGGACAACAAGAAGGCGTTCAACAGGGTGAGCTGGGACTATATAGATGAAGTGTTGAATACATTTGGCTTAGGGCTTTTTATAACAATCCTACGGTGCTGATAAGTGAGCAGGGATTGGAATCAAATACATTTCCTGTCATGATCTGCCTGAACACCAGTTTTTGGGACTCATGTGATCCGGTGGTGTGGTCTGTTTATAGTTATTTAATGTTATATTAAGTTGATTATGTATGACAGATGAATCTGTACTTATGTCTCACCTGTTAGGGTGGAACAGTAAGTCAACTAATTCTAAATGGTTGGATATTGAGGGTGACATGATCCCGAATATAGATAAGATCCTTTATTTGTGGCTTCCTAAGATGAGCTAAAAATTACTAAAACATTTACCAATAGGTATATACTTGATCCTAGACTTTTGGTATTCAAATAGACTGAAATATTCATGCTTTCCTTTATTAGCTTCACCGATAGAGATCTTAGGAACTAAAGACGTAGAAAATTTGAATTTGATCTTATATTTAAAGAAAGGAGGAAAGAAGAACATTGTAGATCTTTTTCAAAGGAAAAAATATATATTTCTGGATTCTGTCAGAGAATCCAGCAATTAGACCATTTTTTCTATATTAAAAAAGAAATTATCCTTGCTGAGTTACTTTAATGTGTATTAAAATGATTTATCAAGTTATGAACAATTTATTTTAAAAGATAATTTATCACAGAAAGTCTCCAAATACCAGAATTTTTTGAGAGAGATCCAATATAAAGGTAAAACTGACAGAATGGTCAGCTGGGAAGAAGAACTAGAGGTGGAGTGGTCAGAAGATAAATGGTGGGAGGGTTTTAGGTTGACTAAAATGGCATCTCAATGTGTATCATTTAGCAAATTATTCTTCAAGTTAGTCCAGAGATGGTATTGGCGTTCCGTTGAATGAAATAAGTTAGGTGGCTCTCATTCAAACGTGTGTTGGAGAGGATGTGGTGTTCTGGGTACCCATGCCCACATCTGGTAGGAATGTCATTTGATTCAGACGTTTTGAAACAATGCCTGTTACATCTGACAGCAATACTAAAGGTAATTTTGATCATGGATCCCAAAAGTGGTCCTTTTCCACATATTAGAACCTAATATTACCCAGTCAAAAAGGTTGTTAATTACGCACTGTCTATTAGTAGCAAAATAGCTTTTAATTAAAAACTGGAGGCAGGGAAGAATTCCTACGTGGAAGGAAGTTAAACTTATTATTGATAAGAATAGAGCATCGGAACTACCTAATGACAAAGCGATTCGTGTGGGGAATAAAATTATTTAAAAATGGCACTATTGGGAGAGTGAAGTAGTATTCTATGTAAAATATACCGGAAATAAAATGCTGTGTATTGCAAGATCTGGAACTGTTACCCCCTGTTGTTTTGTATTGGTTGCTTTGTATTTGTAGAATGTAACTTTTATTGTATTCAAATGTAGTATGTTTCACTTTTTTATGAATCATTGGAAAATTAATAAATACATTTTGAAAAAATGGTGGATAGATATAAATTTGACTATTGCAGCTGATGTGCTTAGAACAAACCAAAAGTGTCTCCCATGTCATTTAGTGCACACAATCAGGTACCAGTTAAAGAATGACTTAACCTTGCACAAATGAATTCAAATGTTTTTAATATTTTGCAAATTAATACATTGGCTAACAAAACCCCATTTGAAAAATGTTGTATTTTTAATGCCAATGGTAATAAAAATATTTATATTATTTATGACTATTTGTTAGACAAGGTGACCCAATCTAGACTTTACCATCAATCCTCTTTGGAAAAAGAACTCAATATCACTTTAGAAAATGTGCAATGGAATAAAATTCACAAAAATGCAACCCATTCTTCCCTTAACATAATCTTAAGGAAGAATTTCTACAAAACAATTCTGAGGCACCTGACCCCGGCAAGGTTGAAACTCTCAGACCCATCCTCTGTGGAGCTGTAATTCCTCGGGAACACTATGTCACATTCTTTGCGATTGCCCAAAAATTGCCCACATTTGATCAGAAATGTATGATACCTTTGGGACAGCAGGTTGCCTCATAAACCAGAGGAGGCCTTCTTAGGTCTCCCTATCACCAGTCTTACCAAAGAGGCTCAACTTCTCTCTAATCAAATACTTCTATCAACAAGACTTACTATTGCTAAATCCTAGAAGAATACTATCCCCCTGTTTAGGGAAGTTCTAGTTAAACTTAAATACATAGGGCCTCATTCAATTGTGATTCGGCCAATTGAATAGGGCTCTAAATAAGCACCTAGCATATTTTTTTTACAAAAGTTGTTAGTTAGTGAACTTCTATCCAAAAGCAAGGTTTTCACTAACTAAAAACTTTTGTAAAAAAAATATGCTGTGTGCTTATATAGAGCCCAATTCAATTGGTCAAATCGCAATTGAATAAGGCCCATAGACTCTGTGTATGATTTCTGCCGAACTTGATGTTAATTACAAAAAGTGTGCTTCCTAGTGGGATACAAAAATATGTAAAAAGTTGTTATGCCTGAACTCAACACTGATTAAGGGTACACACAGGTTCTAAGAACTGGGGGTAATGAGGGAGTGACAATCCCCCATCGCCCCCCACCCCACCCCCCCACCCCAAGATTATATGAATAGGGCACGCACAGAATAGCAAAATTAAATGTAATTGCGTATTACCAGAGTTTGTCACTAGATGATGCTGTGACCCAGGAAAGCTTTTGACTCCCCCCTCCTTTTTAACAACCCTGGAGGATGCAATGAGCAGCCAGAATAAACAGAAACAGTATTTGCACAAAGTTACACACAACATTGTAATTGCTAGTGTACTTTTTTAGACATGTATTTTTGCACCAGAACACCTGACTTTTGCATTTAATTTTTCCTCTGGCAAGCTTGTGGTATGCACTAATATGATAGTGTGGTGGAAGGAAGTTTGTCTAATGCAGTGACATGATAGTGAGGTGAGAGATAGGCTGCGTTGTCAGAACTTCTGTATGAATAAAGTTCTATCTTATATAAATATTATAGAATAATATGATATTCCAATTATTAACCACTATTTTTATATCCATTGTATTAATATTTTATATGCTGTTATATTTATATATATACCTATGCATGCAATTCTATTACTTGAAAACATCTATGTGAAAGATATATTTTCACAGCTGCTCACCAGTGAACTATCCATGATTTGAATAATCCATTGTTCTATAAGAGATAAATATCTGACTGAACTCATAAGTCTAGGTAATAAAATCACTCCTTAAATATTCACATGTGAAATATTCGCTTCATAGACATTAAGTCTGGTAAACATTATAGTAAATCTGTCAAATTGATAACATTCTTATGACTTCATCTTGTTTATAGGTAAAGGGTCAAAGGGTCATTAGCTAATTAAAAGGGATAAAAATTCAAAGGTCTGAGAGCGCCATCTTATGGTTATAGGAATAAATGTCTCTATAGGAAAATATATTCTTTGTAAAATTTAAATAAATGATGACATCATGAAAAGATTTTATTGGTTAATAGATACTTTAACTGATTTGGGATTCTGATAGGCAAATAAGCAAGAGGTATAATTATGGATAGAGACAGGATCTAGAGGGGAGAGAAGAGAAAAAAAAACAAAGAGAGAAAAAGAGAAACAACAGGAGAGAGAGAAAAGAGAGAAAAGAAAGGAAGAGATAAGAAAACTTCTATCTTGTGGAAAAGCCAAAACAACTTTGGAATTAACTAGTGGAATTGTGTCATAATTGGTAATGTATAAATTGAGATATTTTATTTTATGATATAATTGAGAATTATTACCATAATTTCTCTGTTTGGTTTATTTCTTATCAAAAAGTTATTAAGATTTCCTTTTGTCATTGAAATTTATACTCCGGATATAAATTTTGATACAAAATTAGATATCTCATTTTTCTTTTTGACCAATACAGACAAATTGACCTACTTAGCTAACTTATCAACTATATTATAAAATACTTTACTTATTGTGTGATATTCAATATATTCCTGTATAGCTGCATATATTTTCATATCATTAGACATGATTAATACATGCCAAAACGTTATTAAGAATGAATTTTATTAATTGATTTATCTGATTTTTGTTCTATGGATTGCTATCCCAGGTTTTATTGTTCATGTGAATGAAGTACAATTTTATATTGAAATTTTAGGACTGCATAGAAAATATCATAAATAATAAGTATTACAATATGATGTATTGATTTTCCTTTATTTATCTGACTGGCTATACTGTGTTTTATCTGCTTTTGATCTTGATATATTACTGTGTTATATTTGCATTTTGATCTTGATATATTACTGTGTTATATTTGCATTTTGATTTTGATATATTATTATGTTATATTTACATTTTGATTTGATATATTACATTTTTCATTAGACTAGTTGATTTTGATATTTTCAATAAATGTTATTTTATAAAAAGGAATATGTGTCTATAAATTGATTCTGAACTCAATATTCAGTATTCTATATTATATAGAAAATAATATGTCGTATTAACCCCGACATATTTGGAGGCCCCAGTGAGATATATATCTTTATAGACACGTGGTCAATTATTTAATTGATTTAAAACTTTTTATTGAATAACATTTGTTAAGAAGAAAATAAAATGGCTGAAGGTGTTTTTGGTTCTGAAACAGTAGGAGCATTATCTTTAGATGACATAATTGGTCATGGTAAACAGGGAATGGAGTTGTTAGTTAAAACTTTAGTTTCAAATGTATATCCTGTTTGTGAATACAGGGAACAGTTGTCAGAATATTTGGCTAAAATACATCCTGAAATTGATGGTGATACAATTGATGATTGGTTCAAAGATAAAATTTTGTTAACAACTATGATGAGCACTATAAATGCAATTCAAATTAAATCAGAAAGAAAGAAGCATTTAGCTAGGTTATCTACTGTTTGGATGGAATTAGCCAGAAGCTGGAAATATCAAAATTCCCAAAAAGAAATTACCATAAAAGATTTAAATAATCAGATCCAAGACATTGCTATTACTTGTCAAACTCTGAGAGATTTACATGGAGAAAAAACGCAGCTAGCAGAGCAGCAGTCTATCAAAATTCAAGAATTAAGGAAAACAGTTGTTGAAACGACAGAGACATTTAACGCAGCCCAAAATTTAAATGGTAAATATTCAGAGAAATGCAATGAATTACAGGCAGAAATAAATAAATTGGTAGCTGAGCGTGCAAGAGATACCAGTGAGGAAAGTCAAAAATTAGTTCAATTTGAGGAATTGTCTGAGAAATGTGAATACTTAAATGAGAAAGCTGAATATGCTGATAAACTAGCACAAAAGTATGTTCAGGCTTGTCAGGATTTAAAAATAGAACAGAAGAAATTGCAACAAAAGATTGAAATTTTAACTCAAGAATTAACTGACAAGAAAATTCATGAGGCTGAGATACTTGTAGAGAATAAAAAGATCCAAAAATTACTGACTATAGCTAAGAATGAGATTAAACAATACCAACAAGATGTTGAAAATCTAAAAATGGATTTAAATAGGGCTCAAGATTACGCCTCAAGCAAGATTGTGATGAAGGATTTTAGTGATTCTGAGGAAGAATTAGAAATAGTACCTTCAAGGAATAAACATAAACGATCACCTATAAAAATCTTACATAGCTCTAAAAATGAGACTGACAGTGATGAAGATATACGATCAAATAAAAGACTCTCTTTCCATGAGAAAGCCCAGGCTATAAGAAAATTAATTAAACCTTACACCAAAAATTCTAAATTGTCCATAGAAGACCACCTTGATTCACTAGAAAGGGTGATGGTTGAACTAGGGATAAGGGGGGCTAATGATAAAATATCATACCTCCCTTGGTCATTTGATAGCTCTTATACCTCATTTTTCACCTCTCTCCATGACAGCGATATAAATGATTGGGAGATATATAAATCTGAGGTGAAAAAATACTTTTCTGAGTATAGAAACCCACAGGCTGCTATGAAAGCAGTTCATAATCTAAAATGTAAGCCTGACGAAAGTCCAAAAGAATTTTTAATCACCTTAAAACACGCTTATAGACAGACTGCGAAAAAGACAGACCCAGAATCTCCTGAATTTAAGAGAATTTACTTCCATGCACTACCTTTGTACATTCAGAGAAATATGGCGCGTGATTTTGATGACACCAAGCCTTTAAGTTGGTTGGTAAATGAATGTACTAAAATATATGAGATTCAGCTTGATGATGGGAATAATTATAAGCGAAGGGAAAAATTTAATAATCAAACTGTGGCAGAAATTTCTGTTAAACCTAATTTACAGTATGAGACAGGTACAAAGTCTTACGCAGATGTTGTTAAAAATTCGAACAAATCAAGTCAGGCACAGTTATCATTTAGGCCAGTAAAAATTGCAAGTGAAAAATCTCAAAATACAAATAATGATTCTTTTTATGTTAGTCCAAATTACAGAGGAAACAATCCTATTAAAAATTATGTCTGGAGAACAAAATCTCCTAGTGCAGAAGGGAGATTAACCCCTCAAATGCCTAACACTTCAAATTATCCAGAGAATCAAAGGGTTAAAAGATATAGCCAAAACCAAGATTCTAAACCATCATCTAATTTAGAAGAGCAGGTTAAACTTTTGACACAACAGATGGCTGCATTTATGGCAGGATTTACTACTCAGTCAGTGAGAAATGATCCAACCCAAAATGGTCAAAATTCTCAAAGCCAAAGCCAATGACTAAATACTAATTGTGAAAATAGATTAATGATCAATAACACAAACAGAAGTGATACTGGTGAATCCCCTAATTCAAATAAAAATATAAAAATATGTCCTAAAAAGAATGTTGATAATATATTCCCTTTTCCTTCAGAAATTCCTATTCAGCAAGGAAGGGGTGTTGAACCTTTAAGCTCACACGAGGTAACACAGACTGAATTAGTGTCTACCGGTAAAGGATTAATAGTTGAAATAGAAGAGCATTGCAATGTCATGACAGATGATTTATTACCTGTTCAGTTTATTGAAAGTGAAACAAATGTTAATCAGGAAATTGCTGATAATCCTACAGAAATAGTTATAAATTGGATAGATCATACTCCACAATCTGACTTCTCAAATAAAAATAAACAATGGAAGAAGTTAGATATTTTAAGACATACACATTTCTTATGTGAAATGGAGGAAATACAGAACCGATATTATGTTTCTATTGGTATACAGAATGTTGAAACCTTAAATCATAAAGCATTAATTGATACAGGTTCCCAAGTCACTGTAATTTCCAAAGAGACCTATGAGGAAATTGAGAGTAAAACCAAAAAGAAAACTATTCTGAAACCATTCGTGGGAACTGTTAGAAATTTTGATGGTATTAAAGTTAATACTGTAGGCCATGTGTGGTTAGATATCAGAATAGGGAATAAACAAGTGAAACATCCATTTATTATAGTGGATATTCCTAGTTACAAAATTATAATTGGGACTGATTTACTTAGAAGATTTAGTCCAGTAATTGATTTTATTGATGGTGTGATATGGTCACAAGTTAAATTTCCCATCAATTATGATCAGGTTAAACAACCTCATATGCAAAGGAACTGTCATGTTATTGAGAAAAAGGAGGAATCAGTAGAGATTCACTTCCAAAACAATCGAATGCCTGAAATGACAGTACTTAAATGTAAAGACATTAATGGAGAACAAATAAATAATGAAAATGTGATCCAAATTGATCAGGCGCATATTAAAAATATTCAAATAGAGGGAAATGTATTAACTATCTCTTTAAATAAGAACGACTCTAAGCCTTTAAACATAAGTAAACACTCTAGATTTCTAGTGGAAATAGAAACCAATGATGAAGGTTTATTTATTCCTGTTGATATTCCAGGTATGAGAAATTCTCAACAAGCAAAACTAGCTCTAAAACATGAGCATAGCTATGTTAATGAGAGCTTATTAAAACAAATAAAGAATATTAATTTAATCCGAAATACACAACCCGATGATCAATGGGTATGTAAAATAGATCATGAAACTTCAACTCATGCTATTATGGCAAAATGTTTATTACCTCTTTTCATTGGGGGTAAAAGGATTATGCACTTATTCTTAGTTATTCAGGATTCCCAATATCCAATTTATATTGGAAATGATCTATTACATCGCTTTGCATCCCAAATTGATTTAATCAATAATGTTATTTGGTCCAGACTACAGGATAAGCCCTTAGAATTCCTAAATGACTCAGAAACATTGAAATCTGCACAACAAATGCCTTATGCAGTAACCGTGCAAATGGACCAAAGTGTTACAGTACCAGAGGGGGTGGCACAATTTCCTCTCCCTTTACAGGTAAAAAGGGGTCAAAAGATTAAAGGTATTGATGCCTTTGTAAATCTTAGTCATCAGATGCAACAAAAGGGCCTCACCCTCACTCATACACCTCTAATTACTATAACACAGGTATCATTCATTATTCTGGTAAATAACACAGCATCCCATCCTATACGTTTGGAGAAGGGATCCCTAATAGGTATGGCTATAGATTCTGAGTATTTTACTTCTGAGTTTATGAATATTGTTATTGGTTTGATACCAGAGAATTATGTAAATGATGACCAGATTATGGATCAGTGTTTTGACACACAACCTGAGGGATTATTTACTGTCCAGTCTATTTATCCCTTTAGTTTCACTGAAAGTAACTGTGATATTATGGATAACGAACTTGTTTTTAACCAAACAATTGATGAACAAGAATATGAGAAGTATCAGAACACTGAGACGCAGGTAAGTATGATCACTACTGATTTGTCTACACAATTGGAGGAGACTTATGAGATTAGTCAGCCTGAGGTATTCCCTGGGTTTAGAGAAAGAGTTGAGGAACAGATAGCCTTAGCTAGCGGATGTTCTAATGACATTGAACGCCAAAAACTAAGACAAGTATTAATTGATTACCAAGATATGTTCTCTAAGGATTCATATGATTGTGGTTTGACAAATTTACATGTCACTAAAATTAAAACTGACCCAAATATGCCACCTGTATTTGTGAAACAATATCGACTCCCTCTTGCCTCTTATGAATCATTGGCAGATATTATCAAGAACCTAGAGTCTAGGGGAATTATTAGACCGGTGCACAGTTCTTTTAATAACCCTATTCTAGGTGTCTTGAAACCAAATGGAACTTGGCGTTTATGCGCTGATTTGAGACAATTAAATAAACGGGTGTACATGTCTGCATGGCCCGTTCCATATATCGATCAATGTTTAGCACAAATACAAGGATCTAAATTATTTACTACGCTTGATTGTGCCCAAGGTTATTGGACCATTAAAGTAAATGAAGAGGACCAATATAAACTGGCTTTCACCTTTGGGAAACAGCAATATACATGGACTAGAACCCCATTTGGCTTTATAAATTCAGGGCATGAGTTTGCTATATTTTTACATAAGGCAATGCCTGACGCTCAAGAGCGAGGGACATTAACATATGTAGATGATATCTTGATTAAAAATAACGATTTTGATAAACATATTTTTGAAATTAGATATGTTCTAGATCAATTGAAAAATGCAGGAGTTAAACTATCTCTTCAAAAGGCACAATGGTGCCGCACTAAAGTTAATTTTTTAGGCCATGAAATAACTCCCGAAGGTATAAATCCACAGAAAAAGAAAGTGGAAGCTCTTTTTAAAACCAAAACCCCTACAAATTTAAAAGAATTAAGATCATTTCTAGGTGTCACTAATTATTCTCGTAAGTTTATTGATAACTATGCAGAGGTAACTAGGCCTCTCATTCGATTATTAAAGAAAGGAGAGCCATGGCAATGGGGGGAAATTCAAGATCAAGCCGTAAACGAATTAAAACAAAAACTCAGCCAAGCTCCTTGCCTAGTTTATCCTACAATGGGTAAACCATTCTTTTTAGAAACTGGATATACTGATTTTTGCTTGAGCGCTGTTTTATATCAGAAATATGACCAACATAATAAAATTATTGCGTATGCAAGTAAGACATTATCACCTGTAGAAGTAAAATTTAATGACTGTGAGAAAGCTCTGTTTGCCACAGTATGGGCCTTACAGAATTTCCGAAATTTTATCCAAGGTGAGAAAATTATAGTAGAAACCGCTCATCAACCATTACAATACATTCAGAGTGATAAAATTAGAGCCGGTAATTTGTCAAATAGCCGTATAACCGCATGGACTTTATCCTTACAAGGATGGCCTTTGGAAATTAGATATGCACAGAATAAGAGGAATCCAGTGGCCCAAGGATTAGCTGAGTTACATGACTGTACCGCCGAGGATCCTCTTAGAGAAAATTGGTCCGAAGTGGACCTTATGAAGGAATACAAATTATCTCCCCATAAGGTATATGAAGAGGTATTATGTAATACTTTACCCACAGTCTACGTGGATGGATGTGCATATCATATTAAGGAGGGAACAGATAACAAATTGGTGGCAGGAATCGGTAATGTATGGAAAGACAATATCCCGATTCCACCTGAAAGATATAAAATAGGATCTAAGACTAGTCAAATATCAGAATTGGTAGCCGTATATCGCGCTATCCAAACTGCAATAGAGCATGATCTTAAGGAATTAGTGATCATCACTGATTCGGAATATGTCCGTAATAGTTTCGTAGAATACCTACAGGTATGGAAACATAATGAAATGACAAATGCCCGGAAGAAACCAGTGAAACATGGTAGGTTAATACATACTATTGATGAGATGGTAATCTCTAATGGAATGACTATATATTGGAAGAAGACAAAGGGCCACTCAAAGATAATGGGACAGGATAAAGAAGGAAATGATTTGGCTGATAAGTTGGCAAAACAAGGTGCCCTAGAGGGGGAGCTTGTTGATGTGGATCATCTTTTGGGTCCATTTCAAATTCAGGCTATAACAAGACAACAAATCCAAAAGAGTACAGAATTATCTACAGCTCAATGGTCCCAAGATACTCCAAATTCTGATTTAATCAGTAGTCAGAAAGAGGATCCAATCATAGGTATATTTTATAACCATATACAAGATCCAGCTGAATACCCCCTGAATGAGATAGATGTTGTAGGTAAAGAAGACCTGAGAATTTTAATGAAGTCAAAAGCCCAATTTAGCATCTTAGATGGATTGCTTATTCGTACATCTAAGAATGGAATACAGCAATGGGTGGTTCCTACCTCATATAGAGGTCTAATGTTACAACATGCCCATGATGCCCCAACATCAGGTCACAGAGGGGATAAAATCACCTATGAAATACTGCGAGATTTCGCATATTGGCCGCACATGTTGAAAGATGTCCAGACATATTGTCAGGGATGTTTGGTATGTCCCCAATACCAACCTAATACACCTACACATAGAGCTCCTCTTCAGAAAAAAAGGGATGTCTATGCCCTGGTCAGATATCCAAATAGATTTTATTGGCCCAGTAACAACATCATCTAGGGGTAATAAATATATGCTAACGGTTACATGTATATTTACCAAATGGGTAGAATGCCTTCCAGCCACAAATTGTAAAACTGAAACTGCTGCAATATTATTAATTAACCATGTCTTTTCCCGTTTTGGTTTACCACAACGAATTGAGTCCGATCGAGGATCTCACTTTACCAGTGAAGTAATGAACCGTATGTGGAAAATCCTAGGGGTTAAGAGAAAATTACATATCTCTTATCGTGCTGCTTCTAGTGGTAATGTGGAACGGTACAACCAATCCATTGTTAGTATCTTAAAGAAATTCGTGAAAGAATCAGGTAAAGATTGGGATATAAAATTACCTTTAGTATTAATGGCTATAAGATCTACACCTAGTACGGCAACAAAGATGTCGCCATTTGAATTAATGACGGGGAGACGTATGGTACTCCCACAACACCTTATTTACAGAACCCAAGACCATAATTTAGTAAATGCTGCTACAACCCATCAATATATAGAGGATCTGAGGAAACACTTACAGCAGGCATTTGCTTTTGCACAAAGGAATTTAGAGAAATCTGCTGTAAGTACTAAAACTTATTATGATCTTAAAACATCCAAAAAGGAGTACGAGATCACAGATCAGATATATTTGTACAACTTTCAACGAAACCAAGTGAAAGAGAAAAAGTTTTTGCCTTCATGGAAAGGACCTTATACTATTATTGACAAAATTTCACCTGTTGTGTATAAAATACAGATTCCAAAGAATGGTGAAATGTTTGAAAGATGGGTTCATATTAATCAAATAAAAAGTTGTCACCCAAGATCTCAATTAAGGATCATTGATGGTACTCCTGATGAATAATGTGACTTTGAATACCCTGTCTAATAAGGTTATCCTATTTTTACATTGTATAGAATACACTATTAAAACTTTTCGTTTTTATTTCCTAGTAATTGAAAATGAAAGAAAGGAAAACAACTCTGATATGGGTGATGCTGATCCTCTGCCAAGAGGTCCGAATGGAACCTATTGTGGAACCAGGCCCTTCTTCAGGAATCCTTATCCAAGAGGCTCCAGGGTTTATTCGCACCGGAAGGAGATTGACATCGCAAAAGATTTTCGTGAGCGTGGATCCACAGATGATGATTGAAAGGCAATTTAACATATCTAATATACAGATGGAGGAAACCAAAGTGTGGTATCGTGAACACATTGGTCGATCACAAGCTACTGTTAAGGAGATGTTGGAACAATTAAGGAAAACTTTTATTCCTGAGTCTTACAGTTCCAACAGCCGACACTCTCAACGATTTATCAGTTTCCTTATTGGGGCTGCAATAATGATTATACTTGGAGCTATTATAGGTACCACTATGTCAATAATAAACTCTATATTATATGAAACATTAATTAAGGAATCTAGGGAACTTCGGGATTCCTTGAAGATGGTCCAAAGAGAATCGGAACTCCAAGCTAAATGACTTAATAACTGTAGTGAATGAGACTATTGTTACTACAATTTGCATTCCAAGGTTACTTTCCATTCAATTGACTTACATTGGAAGTACAGCATATCCAGGATTGAGTATCTGTTTTTCCGGGAACCACTTACTTCTCATATTTACAACTGTAATAATATCACCTACTTTATTAAAGAGCGATATTATTTCAGAGAGGGGGATATGTCAGAACTTCTGTATGAATAAAGTTCTATCTTATATAAATATTATAGAATAATATGATATTCCAATTATTAACCACTATTTTTATATCCATTGTATTAATATTTTATATGCTGTTATATTTATATATATACCTATGCATGCAATTCTATTACTTGAAAACATCTATGTGAAAGATATATTTTCACAGCTGCTCACCAGTGAACTATCCATGATTTGAATAATCCATTGTTCTATAAGAGATAAATATCTGACTGAACTCATAAGTCTAGGTAATAAAATCACTCCTTAAATATTCACATGTGAAATATTCGCTTCATAGACATTAAGTCTGGTAAACATTATAGTAAATCTGTCAAATTGATAACATTCTTATGACTTCATCTTGTTTATAGGTAAAGGGTCAAAGGGTCATTAGCTAATTAAAAGGGATAAAAATTCAAAGGTCTGAGAGCGCCATCTTATGGTTATAGGAATAAATGTCTCTATAGGAAAATATATTCTTTGTAAAATTTAAATAAATGATGACATCATGAAAAGATTTTATTGGTTAATAGATACTTTAACTGATTTGGGATTCTGATAGGCAAATAAGCAAGAGGTATAATTATGGATAGAGACAGGATCTAGAGGGGAGAGAAGAGAAAAAAAAACAAAGAGAGAAAAAGAGAAACAACAGGAGAGAGAGAAAAGAGAGAAAAGAAAGGAAGAGATAAGAAAACTTCTATCTTGTGGAAAAGCCAAAACAACTTTGGAATTAACTAGTGGAATTGTGTCATAATTGGTAATGTATAAATTGAGATATTTTATTTTATGATATAATTGAGAATTATTACCATAATTTCTCTGTTTGGTTTATTTCTTATCAAAAAGTTATTAAGATTTCCTTTTGTCATTGAAATTTATACTCCGGATATAAATTTTGATACAAAATTAGATATCTCATTTTTCTTTTTGACCAATACAGACAAATTGACCTACTTAGCTAACTTATCAACTATATTATAAAATACTTTACTTATTGTGTGATATTCAATATATTCCTGTATAGCTGCATATATTTTCATATCATTAGACATGATTAATACATGCCAAAACGTTATTAAGAATTAATTTTATTAATTGATTTATCTGATTTTTGTTCTATGGATTGCTATCCCAGGTTTTATTGTTCATGTGAATGAAGTACAATTTTATATTGAAATTTTAGGACTGCATAGAAAATATCATAAATAATAAGTATTACAATATGATGTATTGATTTTCCTTTATTTATCTGACTGGCTATACTGTGTTTTATCTGCTTTTGATCTTGATATATTACTGTGTTATATTTGCATTTTGATCTTGATATATTACTGTGTTATATTTGCATTTTGATTTTGATATATTATTATGTTATATTTACATTTTGATTTGATATATTACATTTTTCATTAGACTAGTTGATTTTGATATTTTCAATAAATGTTATTTTATAAAAAGGAATATGTGTCTATAAATTGATTCTGAACTCAATATTCAGTATTCTATATTATATAGAAAATAATATGTCGTATTAACCCCGACAGCGTTATGCAGTGATATGACAGTGAGGTGGTAGGTAACCTGTGTAATATCGTTGTATGGTAGTGAGGGGGGAAGAAGCCTGTGTAATGCAGTTATATGATAGTGAGGTGGGAGGAAGTATGAGTTATGAAGTGATATGATAGTGAGGTAACCTAGTGATGCAGTGATATGATAGGGAGATTGGAGGATTCCTGTGCTATACAGTAATATGACAGTGTAATTATACATTAGTAAAACATGAACAGTAGCTTCTAAGTCATCCTTGACTACAGCACAAATGCATGTCTGTGTTTTCCTCTGAATTCGTTTTTTTTTTGTCTGCTTTGCATATATTTTTTTATAGTTATATGTATATAAAAGCAAAGGGAGTACTGCGACACGTCTAGCTGCATAAACTCTTATGTGTGTATTTCTTACTCCTTTCTCTCCCTCTTATCCTTCCCTCTAGGCTCTGCCCTCTTCTCTTTCACATGCCTTTTCCCACAGTCTAAATCTTTCTCTTTTTCTTCCCATTTTATTTTCCTTTCTTCAATCTCATCCCTTGTCTCTCTTCTACCCTCCATTTTCATGAGTAGCCCATGAGTAAGCCCTAGGAGGGGCGAAACGGGACCGTCGGGACTATTCACAACAAAGCGCAAGTACTCTGGTTAAGCTGATAGTTATAGAAAGGGTGGTTACATATATTCAGCTATTTTTGGATGTACTTTTTTACTCCTGGTGACTACTTTGAATTGCTAGTCTGCGTTAATGACACACAGTAGTCCAATGCAATAAGGAGTTATGTACTTAACAAATTGTATATAAGATTTATATGTACCCCCTATATAATCACCTTCTTTACCAATTTTTTATAACCATATGAGTACTAATGGTGCGCTTTTTTCTAAATTGGTTTTATTACACTTTTTTGAGCTAAATATAATAACACACATGTTTTCAAGCTTCCCAAGGAATAGCAAAGTAATTTTGCCATATGAGGGAAGATTGCATGTGATATGGGACATTGGTTGTCACTAGCTCTTTAAAAGTAACCATCCATCCATAAACCACTCTAGTTCCTTTATTTTCTAAAAACAATTTAACTTAAATTTGGTGTTAAGCACCAGGGAACCGTTGTACAGTGATACATTGAATTACCCTCCATTTTCTGCCTCTCCTCCCTACCATCTCATCCTTCCTTTTTTTATTTTCTCTTACTCCTTCACATTTTCATTCTGCTTTCCACATTCCCTGCTTTACTCCTACCCTAACATCTTCTCTCTATCCCTTGTCTCTTTTTGTTCTTCCATTGTCTTTCACTCACTCTGCTCTCTCTCCCTTATTCACCCTCCCTTACCCATTCTAACAACGAAAAAGTCTGGCTTATTAAGACTTAAGGTGGCCTTCTGCTTATCCCAGACATGCTTTCATTTCTTTACTGTGTTTGGCTCTAAAACTTCCCCTGGAAGACTATTCCAGTAATCTAGTATTCTTTCTCTAAAACAGTACTTTATTTTATTTCTCTCTCTTCATTTCTATCTTTGCCTCTCTCTCTCTTAGTTATGGTATCTGCTCTTTGCAGATTCACAACACTATGAGCATCATTCAATTTGAAGGCCGCAACTCGATCGGTTAAGGAGGGATGTCTGCGGGCCTGCTGTGAGCCCGCATCGGCCGCAACTTATGGTGCTATTCAATTGGCCAGGCCTGCAAGTCCAGGCCCGATAACATGGCTTGCGAAGTAGCATTTGCGGGCTTGAACATGATTGCTGACGGAAGGCCGTAGCTCCCGGTTACAAACAGCCAATGCAATGTGGGTCCGAACGTAACTTGTGGTTCAAGCCCGTAGGACTTTGAAATCAAACCTCCATTTTTCATTGAAGTCCTACAGGCTTGAATTATGAATTACGATCGGACCCACATTCCAGATACTTCAATATTGATAAAGCCCTAAATATGATATGCGAATACCATTATATGTATTAACATATTGATTGGCAGGACTGATATAACACTGAAATTGAACATGAAATAAAGTATTTTGTTGGGACAATTTGTGAGCTTGAGAATGGTGTGCTATTAATTCCAAGACCTAGCATCACATCCCTATTAATAAAAGTACAGTAGCATGTTTATATATGCATTTACAGTGCTCCGTACATGTCATTAAGCCCTTTGTGTGACCTCCTTGGTACCCGTAACTTGTGGTTCAACTTTTGCCATTTGTGGGCTTGATGGAGTGGTTAGTGAGGGGGAATCGGAGCAAATGAATAATGATTTGCGATTTTAGCGTTCGCAGCTCTTGCGCCCGTGAAAGATCAAAGGCATGGAGGGGCATTAACTTGCGATTTTAGGAATCTCAATGGATCGAAATGAATCGTAGCCCAGAGCCTGAAATTCAAGGGGAGAGGGAGAAAGAGACACAGGGGAGGGGAGAAAGAGTCACAGAGGAGGGAAGGGAGATAGACACAATGGAGGGGGAGGGAGAGAAAAATGTAAAAATTATACTGTAATTTTTGACAGGTAATTTACTCACAAATAATAGTTATTAAAGTGTGTAACACTCCTGCAGCGCATGCGCATTGTCGGCAGGAGGCTACACACTTTGATCCTGGTGCCAGCGCAATGCGCAGCATAACATGCGCATGCGCATAGCAAGGAGCAAATTACGAAAATAGTGTGCTACTCAGCGCATGCACAATGCACAGCGTAAGGGTGGGGGGGAAACGGGAGAGGGTGGGAGAAAGACATGGGGTGGAAGAGGGGGAAGAGAGACACAGGGGAGTGAGAGGGGAAAGAGAGACACAGGGTAGAGAGGGGGGACATGGGAGGGAGAGGGTGGACGAAAGACACAGGGGAGGGAGAGGCAGAGTAAAGACACAGGGGAGGGAGAGGGGGAAGACACACAGAGGAGGTAGAGGGGGGAAGAGAGACACAGTAGAGGGAGAGGGGGAGAGAAAGGGGGGAAGAGAGACACAGGGGAGGGAAAGAGGGGAGACACTTAACATTTTTTTTGTTTCATTCATTTTTATTCGGTTATTCTTTATCTTTTTTTGTTAAAGTTACAATCAACATGAGTAATATACAACTTCATTATAAAATATTATATTTAAATCACAATAATGATATACTATTTGTGGCAGAGAATAACATCTCAAATTGAAACAGTATCACCAAGTAATTATCCATAAATGCAACATCTAGAGGTATATCACCAAGGTAAGATTTCAGTTTGTGAAGATATTAAATTTAAATATTATGAAATGTGAACATTTGCAGTGAGACATGTATATACCCTGCTCAAATGTTACACTAAATATGTTACACAAATTGTCTATTGTAAATTCCTTTTTCTTTTATCACAAATCTATGACCAATTTAAATATCTAATTTGTGTTACCATTTCTCTGAAGATAAGTCTACATAAAAGTTGCAAAGATTATATCAAGGAAAGAAAAGGGGAGGGGGAAGGCAATTCCCATATGCAATTCTCAATTAATCTTGATTCCTTCTAAATCCAACCATGCCAATTACAAAGAATTATATGGAGAATCCAACCATGGAGATCATTTATCAATTTAGAACTTGTATTTACCCTCTATTGAGCGTGTCATCCTCTCCAACAGTGATGTTTCATTTCATTTCCTTGTTATTATCTTAATAAAAAGATGTTCCAATTTCTGTTTTGTACCCAAATAGTGTTTGGCAGTGAAATAAATAGTATTTAGGAGCTTTCTAGCTTTTGGCAAAACATACTGAACAGGGACACTTAAGGCATTCTGAAGTGTTAAAGAGAAAGGTGTAACCATTATTTGTGATAAAATATAGGTGATAGTTCTGCAGATTTTTTTAACCTTTTGACAAAACAACCAAATACGGTTAAATGTTAATTGTCCCACCATACCGCACTTTTGGAAGCATAGTGAACAGTAAGAGGGGAATATTCTGTGCCGCTTTGGTGGGGTTAGATGTATCCTATGATAATTTTTTTATATTTGCTTCCACTAAAGCATAATTCATACTTGAATGAGACAAGTCACCTGTGATATCGCTCCACAATTTATCCGGCACTGGGAAAGTTAAATCTTGAGAAAACATCTTAATAATTGTCTGTAAATGTGTTATTGGCGGTGCATTTATCCTATAATATATTAATGAAATATGTTATTTGCCATGAGAGTGATATGCACATAATTATTCAAACAAAGATTATATTTTATTAAAATCCCATTGTAGACAGGAAACACAATTGTGAAATTGTATAAATCTATAATATTCCTGACCCAGAATATTGTAATTCTATTGTTCAATTTGAAAGCGAATATGTTTATCCCATAAATATAGTTTTTTCGACTGAGCTTATGTTTCCAACGTTTAAAATCATTTCTAGAAAGACCAGGTCTAACATTTTTACTGTCAGTTATTAAAATTAGTAATGAGAGTTGCTCTGTGAGGTTATAACAAAAATGTTTCCATATGTATATGGAAATTAATATATATAAATATATATATATATATATATATATATATATACTGTATATATATATATATATATATATATCTACTAGCGACTTGCCCATCAAAAATGAAAGGGCAATAAAATGTGTAGGCTGTGAATGTGGTTTTCCACCCAATGTGAGTCTCTGACACTCTTAACCTTTTAGTTATCTTGGAAGAAGTACAACAATTATAGTAAATGTGTTTCTTTTTTTAACATGCAACTTGTAAGTCAATGACTGGTAAACCATCTTTTTTTAACAATATTGACCTTTTTAATTGTCATCTATGCATGAATAATATAACAATGGTTCAACTTAGTATGAATCAGTATTGTAAACCATTACATAAAGCTTTTTAACATGCAACCTGTAGTTCAACTACTGGTAACCATTCTTTTTTAACAATATTAACATTTGCAATTGTCAGCTATGCAGGAGTAATATAACAATGGGTCAACTTTGTATGAATGAGTATAGTAAACCAATACATAATGCTTTGTAACATGATCCTTGCAGTTCAACTACTGGTAAACCACATAGGTATTGAATCTTGAGGAAGGCAAACAGAAACCGCCCCAGTGAAACTTAACCAATTGTGTCAGGGGGAAAAAATGAATTCCTTCCTGACCCCATGAACTGGTGATCGGATTACTCCCTGGATCAGTACTCTCTATTTAATTATACATTTACATTTTCCAAGAAATGATCATCCTCCTACTAACATGAACCCTTAATTACATACAATGAAACAACTTTCCACACCTTGCAAAATACAATTTTATAATTTCAAACATTAACTTGCAATAATAACATTTAAACTGTACTTTTAGAAAAGACAACATTACTGTTTTGTGGAGCCCATCCTGCCAAAAGATCATTTCCAAGACATTCCAATATTTAAATTTTTAATTTGTCAATTGTTTTTTTTTTTTTACTTGTTTTTTGTTATTCTTGTAGTTATTGAAAATGGCACATAGCATTTCCTATGTGAAATCTTGGTCCTCTAAAAAGAGTCCGAGTGACATTAAAGTTTGTCCTCAAAATAAAACCACTGTTGTCTATCTCTTCTTTTTTGTGAATTTGTTCTTGAGATAAAAGCATTTTTCCATGTTTTTTTTTTTTTGTTTTTTTTTACTTTTTTTTAATTGAAGTTACAGCACCTCATAGTAGACAATGGTTTTTGTAAAAATTCGGCCATCATCGAATAAAATCACCCTGACTTTGTTTATTTTCAATTGAAACTTTAGTTTCCTCTGGATTGTTGCATCTTGAAAATGCAACAGAGAGTTGTCCATGTGCAAATACAGGTTCCAGTAAAAAAATACCCACAGACTTAAAAAGTTTGTCCTTGGGATTTTTTTATGGTCATAGCAAATGCCATGATGATGGGAAATTTTTGGGTGCATTGATTAATAAAAAATTTTTGTTATTTAGATTCAAAGCATCTATATTTTTTGATGTTAATATCACTTTGTTTGCAATGTCTGAGTAATCGTCGTTATTAATAGTATTTAGAAAGTTTGCCGATATTAGTGATTCTTTGCAAATCATTTCTGATGGAATTTCAACGGTATCATCTGGTAGATTAGTCATTTTTGGATGTTTTCCTTCTCGAATTTGAATTAGTCAATCATTGAATTTATTTTGGACTTGAGATCTCATATTTTGTTCTAATTTCAGGTGTGTAAATATTTTCCACAGTTTACTTGTCTTTATACATGTTTTGACGATATTAGTCCTATTTCCATGTGGCACAACAGGTAATGTTTGCCTAAAATCTCCTCCTAACAACATCTTTCCTCCAAATGACAAATCATTATCCATAACGTCTTTTAATAATCGATCAATACATTGCAGGGCATGACACAACATCATTGTTGCCTCATCTATTATAATTATTTACTATTAAAATATTTACTTTATTTGAATTTTTTGGCATGTAATGACTTCATTCGAATATCCGACACTGATGTTTCTAGAATGGGTACTGGCAGTTTAAATCCACTATGCACAGTTCTCGCACCTTCTAACAAAAGTACGGCAATTCCAGTTGTTGCAAATGGCAGTGCTATTTGACCCTGTGCTCAAATGAAACTCATCAATAAATTATATAGATACGTTTTTCCTGATTCACCAGGGCCATCTAGATAGTAAACAACGCTCTTTGAGCATGTCACCATCTATTGCATTTGTGATGGCGTTAAACACTTGCAATTGTAATGTATTTAAAGTTGCAATTTTTTCTTGGGTTTTTTGGTTTTCAAGCTCAGTGTCATAGTCTTCAAAGTTTATTTTATCTATGAGTCCAGGATCAGGCAGATTAAAATTTGCACAATTTAATCCATGACAAAGAAAGATTTCTTGAATTTCCATTAATGCTTTTAATTGTGCAATGGTCTCATTGTAAAGTTTCAAAAAGTATTCACACATATTTAATTTAAATATTTCCCACAAAGCTAATGCATCAGGTACATTGCAGAAGATGCAAATGAATGCAATTTGTTCTCTTATTTGCTTTGGCATTTGACATAGTGATGCTTCTTCTAGGCATCTCTCCCATTCCTTATCATCTGCCAGGAAATTTTGATGTCTTGCAGCTAATTAGAAAGTATCATAAACTATGTCATTCACTGTGCGTAAATGTTCATAACTTTGTGCACTGAGAACATGTAAAAGAAGTAATCTTAAACTGAAACGTTCAATGTCTCTTAGACTAACAGTATAAATTCATGAGATAATTTTATTTGGTTTTTTTTTCATTGTTGCCATTGTCCATTTACGAATACATAGTGATATGGAGTCTCAATGTATAAAAATTGTCTGGCCTCAGTGACCTCACAATTTAAATGAAACCAAGCAGTAAGTATTGTTGCTCTATGTTCATTTTGGGCTATGGCATTTCTTTCATTCCCTGCAGTAAAGCTAACAAATTGACTTTGTGGCAAATGTACAGCTAATCGATACACAGCATGTGACAGATCATGCATCTCAAATTTCAGAAGACGCCACATTGCTTCTGGAGTACTGACATAGCGAGCATCTAAATAACATGAAAATTGATCATGTAAAATTGGATTGTCTTGTTCATTTTGTGCACCTTGCACAATAGTTGCTGCATCATATCCATTGTATATATATTTAAACACATATTTTATGGATTTGATAGAAGTGCAAGCTTCCAAATTTATGGGTGCATTGTACTTCATCAGCAAAAATGGATTGTCTGAAACTACATATCTATTATCGACCTTTTGGCCACGAATAATACCAGTTTGTCCTTCTCTTCTTTTATACAAAGGGTATCCATCAAAATTAGCATAAGTTTGCATTTGAAATTGTTTTGGGAACTCGTTTGTGCTTTTTTTATTTTCCATACATGGTGACTTTGGATTAATATCTCCACATGGACTATGAATCATTCAGTGTGTTACAATGTCATAAAGTTTTGAATATTTTTGTGGATGTGGCAGCTCAGCATTAATCACTGAATCCATTCCCTCTGCAGTATTTAATGTATCTTTTTTCTTGTAAGATTAAAAGTATATGTGCAAGTGGCAGGCCTTTTTTTTTTATTATATGGTATAAACAAAAGCCACACATTTCCCAAATAACTGTGCTTTAGTTATATCATGTATTAATGAATTACGGTAGTTTTATTTTGAATACTCTAGCCACTAAATCTGTTCTAGCAGGAGTATTTTGGCCAACTTTAAAATTTTCCTTGATCCCTGGCCATTGTGGATTACATGTGAATATAATGAATAAATCTGGTTTTCCAAATTTAGTCACAATAGCCATGGCATCATTATATCTTTTTTGCATATTGCGAGAAGATCCTTGGAAAGTGGATGGCAAATTGATTGCTTTTCCAGCTGGAATGTCTCTGTTGGTAGCCAATTCAGCGACATAATCCATTAATCCACAATATTGTTCTATGCAAAGCTTTTTTTGTTGAAATTTTATCAAATGTAGATTATTTGTTTCGACTTGTAGATATGAATCAATAACCCATTGTTGTGTGAATTTCCCCCCACATAAAATAGGATTTAAATGATCCCGAAAAGCAGTTTGTGCCACTTTATATTGCAGCATAGTAATATTGTTGTTAACACGAACTTTACTATTGGGATAACTTGTAATTTTGGTTCCCATCCTGGCTCACCATTTGGAAAGAAAATGGGATATGTCATTGGATCTAAATTATTACATAATATATTTATGTTTATAAAAGGTTGCTGCTCTTCATTGCGTGGATATATTCTAATATCCCGCTGAAATGGTGGTTTACCATCATTATTTTTAAAGACCATGGCAACCTCATTTACTGTTAGTAAATTATAACGTCTTTGATCAGTATTGCGATCTCTTTTCAGAACCATATTTACTCTTGGCATTGGCAATTGATTTATTTGAGCATGTGCCTGTTGTTCTTTTTCAAACTCTGCTAATTTTTTGTATGCTTGACTATATGGATTGTTGGCCATAATGTTATCCAGCTGTTCAAAAACTATGCGTAAACATTGTTTATTTTCAGGAAGCATCATCTGTTGTTCAACAGCTTCCATTATATCTAGGACATATAACTGTACACTACTTGTGTTGTAAAATGGCAGTGATTGTCTAAGTCTTACGAAATCATTTTCCGTCCTTTCGAATAGTCTATTTTGTAACTAGTACGTTCCTGGCGTTGAGTTGCGTGCTACGGTCTCATTTTCATTTTTTTCAGCTGCCATTTTTTTCTTGCTTAGCCGATTTTTAATCTATAAAAAATGACAAATATGCCTCGAATTAACTTGCAACTTCACTCACAGGCTTCCTGGCTCTCCCCCTGTGCAGTGTGTGAGTTTGTATATTTATGTTTTTTGCTTTGTTTTTTGCTTTCCGCGATACAGCAGTTAAATTCATATTTTTCAGAGGTCGGATTTTTTTCCCCGAGAGATTCATTGTTCCTCAACTGCTTGCAGCCTAAGTCCCGCGAGGCTCACAGGAGCGCCTTTGGCGCTCATTTCAGCCTTAGTCCTGCGTGCTTCAATGCCTCAACTGCTCGCCTCGCTTCTCAAGGATGGCAGGGCAATGAGCACCTTCTGTATATTTAGAAGTTCTGGGTTGTTTGCTCTTCCCTATAAAACGATGTGAATTATTTTTGCAGCTAATAATAAAAGGTAACACACAGTGAAATTGGAAGTGTGCAAAGGAGGTCTAACATTATTTTTATCATTTTCACCATAGAAATTCTTCCTAGAAGGGAAATTTTATAATTTTAAGTTGCCTAAGAATTCTAATATAGTTAACATAATACATATTAGCTAAAGAAATTGGAATACACATCCATAGATTTAATTTATTTCTCTTGCCATGTGATTGGAAAATAAGGCTTAAGCAGTTTGACCTCTAGAGGATTTCATATTATGTTAGAAGTCTCTGATTTGTCTGCATTTATCTGGAGGCCTGACAGTTGGTCAAATGAATGAAGCAAATTAAAGAAATGCTTGATGTTTTGTGATGTTAATAAAACATCATCCACAAAAAAAAAAAATTGAAAGGCATTGCTTTTTATATTAATTAATGTAATTGTTCTCTCCAATCTGAGGACATTCCTGACTAGTACCCCTTTGTATGCAAATGTTTTTCAGAATTTCCAGGTAACCGTAGCAATGTAACTGAATGATTATAAAATAACCTTCATAAATTAACCTTGAAATCCAAAATGGTATAAGACGTGCTAAATATGGCCATCTGACAGTGTCAAAGGCCTTTTCTATATCTGGAGTAAATAAGGAGGTAATATTTTTAGATTTAGAGCAACAGATTAAAGGGCTGATTAATTCAGCACAATATGGACCAGATGACTGTAAAGATCTCCAAAAAGCATGTTGAAATACTTTTAGAATTTTTGAAATTAGTGCATTTTCACTGAGAAATCATATCAAATCTATGTTAATATGTGTGAAAGACTGCCCACAGCCTGCCCATTACAACAAACAATGAAGTCAATGTTGAGGTTTTTGTCAGACTGCGTATTCCTGGGGGAATACACTTATAATTTTTAATAGAATGGATCCTTACCTGATTTGGGTATTACCACAATTCCTGCACTACTTCGTTCCTGAGGGATATCATGTGCTTCATACTATTCTTTCAGATATGGAATTAGGCTATATTTAAATACTTTATAGTAACCTGGAGAAAATCCATCTGGACTAGGGACCTTACTATTTTTAAGATGATTTATTGAATCTAAGATTTCTTCAGTTGATACAGGCTTATTTAGAATTTCCAGTTATCTTTTGATAGATTTGGAAGTAGTACATTTTGTAAAAACAAAGATATTTTTTTTCAGATATTGATCCATTATCAGTACAGGGAGTGCAGAATTATTAGGCAAATGAGTATTTTGACCACATCATCCTCTTTATGCATGTTGTCTTACTCCAAGCTGTATAGGCTCGAAAGCCTACTACCAATTAAGCATATTAGGTGATGTGCATCTCTGTAATGAGAAGGGGTGTGGTCTAATGACATCAACACCCTATATCAGGTGTGCATAATTATTAGGCAACTTCCTTTCCTTTGGCAAAATGGGTCAAAAGAAGGACTTGACAGGCTCAGAAAAGTCAAAAATAGTGAGATATCTTGCAGAGGGATGCAGCACTCTTAAAATTGCAAAGCTTCTGAAGCGTGATCATCGAACAATCAAAATTTCATTCAAAATAGTCAACAGGGTCGCAAGAAGCGTGTGGAAAAACCAAGGCGCAAAATAACTGCCCATGAACTGAGAAAAGTCAAGCGTGCAGCTGCCACGATGCCACTTGCCACCAGTTTGGCCATATTTCAGAGCTGCAACATCACTGGAGTGCCCAAAAGCACAAGGTGTGCAATACTCAGAGACATGGCCAAGGTAAGAAAGGCTGAAAGACGACCACCACTGAATAAGACACACAAGCTGAAACGTCAAGACTGGGCCAAGAAATATCTCAAGACTGATTTTTCTAAGGTTTTATGGACTGATGAAATGAGAGTGAGTCTTGATGGGCCAGATGGATGGGCCCGTGGCTGGATTGGTAAAGGGCAGAGAGCTCCAGTCCGACTCCGACGCCAGCAAGGTGGAGGTGGAGTACTGGTTTGGGCTGGTATCATCAAAGATGAGCTTGTGGGGCCTTTTCGGGTTGAGGATGGAGTCAAGCTCAACTCCCAGTCCTACTGCCAGTTCCTGGAAGACACCTTCTTCAAGCAGTGGTACAGGAAGAAGTCTGCATCCTTCAAGAAAAACATGATTTTCATGCAGGACAATGCTCCATCACACGCGTCCAAGTACTCCACAGCGTGGCTGGCAAGAAAGGGTATAAAAGAAGAAAATCTAATGACATGGCCTCCTTGTTCACCTGATCTGAAACCCATTGAGAACCTGTGGTCCATCATCAAATGTGAGATTTACAAGGAGGGAAAACAGTACACCTCTCTGAACAGTGTCTGGGAGGCTGTGGTTGCTGCTGCACGCAATGTTGATGGTGAACAGATCAAAACACTGACAGAATCCATGGATGGCAGGCTTTTGAGTGTCCTTGCAAAGAAAGGTGGCTATATTGGTCACTGATTTGTTTTTGTTTTGTTTTTGAATGTCAGAAATGTATATTTGTGAATGTTGAGATGTTATATTGGTTTCACTGGTAAAAATAAATAATTGAAATGGGTATATATTTGTTTTTTGTTAAGTTGCCTAATAATTATGCACAGTAATAGTCAAAACAAACTAAAAACTACTTCCAAAAATATTCAGCTTTGATATTAATGAGTTTTTTGGGTTCATTGAGAACATGGTTGTTGTTCAATAATAAAATTAATCCTCAAAAATACAACTTGCCTAATAATTCTGCACTCCCTGTATAGAGATTGGTAGAAATGAGTGAACTCTTGTTTAAGGATATATAGATCACTAGTGATAATACAGTTAGTAGTTTTAATAACATTTATTTTATTGTAGGAATGTATTCTATGCAAAATTCTAGAAAAGCGTCTCTCTGGCTTATTTGTTTTAGCATAAATTATGTTTTGTCCAAAGCATTGCCGTTTTATTTTGTTCCTGTAATTTAGTTGAGCTTTTGACTGAAAATGTTCATTCTGTTTATTTCTAACTAGCGACTTGCCCATCAAAAATGATGGGGCAAGAAAATTTGAAGCCATGGGAATGCTGTTTGACACACAATGTAAATGTTTTTGTACTGTGAGGGCCTTCGGCGCTCATGGCGAGCCTCATGTCTCGTCTATTTTTGCTCCTCTGAGCACCTGAGGCACTCATTATAAAAGAGAGATACATATTCATCTATATTTACTTAATCAATAATGAATTTATTATTTCTTGAATAAAATGAATATACTCTACCTATTTGTAATTAATATATTCAGCAATCAATAGCCTGAAGAGGTAACAATCTGTTTATATTTTCCGGCACCATGTACAGTGAGTGTTGGTGCTAGTTGTGTAAATCGCCATTGTAGATTGGTAATGTTATTAATGTGTTACGCGTCTCGCATGTATTTTTCATATTTTGTAATAGTGTATTTTGTTTGTTGCTGTGTGAAAGTGCTACGCGTTTTGCAGTGGTTTGCGTGGACTGGGGTCTTGTAGCCTTGTTTTCATTTTTTTCAGTGGCCATTTTTTTTCTTGCTTAGGCAACTTTCGTGTGGTGAAAGTCGTCGAAATCGCATTTAAATCGCGTTGCACCTAACTCCCAGACGTCCTGGCAGTTCCCCCGTGCTGTGGGTGATGTTTTTGTTGTATTTCTTTGTATTTTTTGTGTTTTTATTGTTTTGTTGTTTTTCGGGTCAGCCGTTAACCTCGTATTTTTGCTCTGTCGTATTTTTTTTTCTAAGTCACGCGTCTCATAAAGCACCATTGTAAAGCGCTACGCATTTGGCAGTGTTTTGCACGGTCCGGGGTCGTGTAGCTTAGTCTTCTTTTTTTTAGTGGCCATTTTTTTTCTCGCTTAGGCGATTTTTGTGTGGTGAAAGTCGTTGAAATCGGCTTAAATACACGTTGCACCTCACTCCCAGACGTCCTGCCTGTTCCCCCGTGCTGTGGGTGATATTTTTGTTGTATTTATTTGTATTTTCTTTGTGTTTTTTGGATGTTCGCCGTTCGGCGATTAACCTCGTATTTTTACTATCTTGTATTTTTTTTTTTTAAAGTCCCACGCCTCATATTTTTTTTTCTAAGTCCCGCGTTTGTCTAGTGCTTGAAAGCTAATGCGATTGCGCGTTTACTAAGTGTTTTGTGGCTAAGTCCCACGTGTTTAATTGCCTTAACAGCTCGCCATGCTTCGCAATGCTCGCAAGCCTAACTCGTAGGCACCACGCAAAATGTGACGACGTCTTAAAGTTTGACAACTATTATATGTGATCTATAGTTGGACGCATGTTGTTGTGTAACAAGTCTTTCAAATGGTTTTAATTTTGAGAATACTTTGTATTGCTTTCACTATTTCTAAAGGAAGATTGCTTATGAAGATTCCTAATTATGTGACAACGTATAGAAGCATTATGAGCTAACCTAATTGATGTTAATCAAATAATATTGAAGGATATTTTGTTCAATAGAATCATGTATTATGAGAGGATAATAATTATTTGTTCAGTCTCCATTGTCTGTAAGAAAAATTAGAGCCAGTTGCCTTAAAAAAATGTTTTTAAATGCATGATAAAACTTTTTAGACTACAGTGGTTCTTTATACAATGCAAGATGATCGTGTTTAAGAGACTGATGATTTATTTTGTACTTGAGAGCGAAGGAATATTTATTGTTATGAGACTTGATTGAATTGTGGTAAATATTGAATGTGTCAATGAGAATAAATTGGTAAATTACAGGATCTTCAGTAAGTTTGAATGCAAATGTTAACATATCAGAGTGCTTTGAGTCTGTAGTAAAGTATTTTTGGCAAAGTATTTGAAGCTTTGACATATATCTGATCAACTGCTAAGGGCTACAGTGTAAATGTTTTCTTTATAAACGTGAACCCCCAAATGAACAAACTTTGCATATCAATTTGGAAGAACAAGAATGTTTTATTTATTGTATTTACTTAAAGTTTATATTTATTCAATGATTTTCAAAGTACAAGAACACATGACAATACAGATTTACAGTTGACAATATGATAAACTAAAAATAGTTTTTCACAGTACAAAGGCATAAGACAATATAGATAAGATGACAATAAGATATTATTATGGGATTAGCTATTGATTCTTCAATTTTAGTGAATAGAAACCTCTATAAATTTTGACATGTAAACATCAGGATGAAATTCTCCTTTTTATTTTACAATTGCCTTGAAAACATAATTACTGTATTTTAATTTGACAAGTTTATTGAAATGAATAATAAAATGTAGTTGGTGCTATCTCTGTACACATTAGCAGTTAGAGTTTTCTTTTTCCTTTGAGGTATGGGCCAAATGTTTCTATCACTTTAAAAAATATGTTTTAAACATTACATTTTTGTGTATGAAAAATGGGTGAACTACAAATACAATGTAGAAAAATACACTAAACTGAGAGAGGCACACAATTGTTTTCTACTTCTCAGATCCTGAACGGATGCAAGTTATAAGACTGGCATGGAGACTTGGGAATCTAAAAGCTTATGGTTTTATTTCTATCCTTTGGAAGACAAATTAAGCAAACACAGATAAAAGGTTCACTGTAATTCCTTATTTCCACTTTCCCACAAGTTAGTTCACATGTGAAGTTAAGACAAATAAGCATACATTGATTTTCTGTGTTGCTGTAGTGTTATTTTCTTAAATGTAATAACATCTATTTTCCATTAAAAAACAACATTTGTAACAGGTCTAATATAATAAAATATAATAAAGTCCCATAAATATGCTCTTTCATGTAAAAGTTATCTGTTTTTTCATATTTTACAGGAGTAATACTGTAAGGCTTGCTTATTAACATATGAAAAGTATTTACACTTGAATTTTTTTAATTTAAATTATTTTGAACTGTTAATGTTAATTCAGGATACAAAAAAAATAAAATAGAAGACAGTTTATATGATGTAATGTGTGGATAAATCTTATTAATTCATTATATAATATTTGATTGTCAGCAGAGTACGTATCTTTGATTATTATATTAGCATATCCAGCCTGGATATCCATGTATGTTGTATTTGTATGTCACATAAAGAACGTTCTGTTAATAAAAACTGAAAGTTAAAAAAAGTAATGTTCAAAATGTCAAAAGCAACACTAATATGTTAAATGTTGGATTTACTCAGAATGGATGTACAAATAAAAAAATAGAGAAAAGGCATTAAAAGCCTATGCTCGATTACATACCAGTTATACATCATACAATACAATGCTGGAAATGGGCGAGGGTTCACTCCACTTTGTTCTCATACCCTTCCTGTCTAACCCCTACTCTTCATCTCCCGCAATCTCCAGAGGGCTTCGGTGAAGATTCACTTTCTTGGTGGAAATCGAAGGAGTTGGACAGGCTAGGAATCTGGATCAAAGATGATAAGCTATTGAACAATAAGGAAATCATAGACTCCTTTAACTTACCCCTGCATGAACATTATAACCTGTGTAGGATTCAACACTTTATTGACTCTATGGTCAGAACCCATGGCCTTCCCAGGGGAACCTGGTTATCTCGGATCTGTCTCAAGAATCCCACGGCAAAGGGGATAATAAGTGGTATATACGATCTATATAATTCCCCGGATCCATCAATCAAATATAACTACATGTGGGAGTGGGAGAACGATCTGGCGGAGAATTGGGACATGGAAAAATGGGAAGCCTCCTGGGGGAGTATCTATAGGGGGTCTCTTAATCATAATATTCTTGAAACAGCTGTAAAGGTGTTACACCGTACTTATCTCACCCCGGAAAAAATTGCAAAGTGGAAATGCTTGGCAGATCCAAAGTGCTTTAGGGGCTGTTATTCCATTGGCTCATTTATTCATATGTGGTGGGACTGCCCAAGAATGAGACTAATATTGGAAAGTATTTCTAAATTGGCATCTAAATTATTTAGTGTCCCAATGCAAGAGACTATGGAAATGTGTTTATTGGGAATTCCAGTGTCCTCGCTCTTACACACTCAAAATAAACTTTTAAATTTTTTATATTTGGCTACCAAAATTCCTATAGCTTCACAATGGTAGCGGTGGGACCTACATTTACAAGTAATCATAAATAAAATAGACTATATAGCTACAATTGAAAGAATTACCCATTCTCTAGAAGCCTCCATGAATCGCTTTATGGAAGTATGGGGGCTTTGGTTAGATTACAGGGAACGGCAGGTCATTTAGGAATCTTCCCTATATACATACACAGAGGGGGGTAGGAAAGGGGACCCAGGTGGAGACCAGTTTCATCGGGAGGCGCACAACCACGGAAAGTGAAAGGACTGGCAAGACTACCAAACACTGACAAAAGGTATTGATGGTGATCTGTACTTTTTAATGTTTTTTGTTATTACTGATTATTCGAAATGTAAAAAAGAAAATAACTGACCTAAGATGGTTCCCATATAAACTAAGTAGGGACTCTAGATATGGGTAAATATATACAGGGGGGGGAAGTATTTGAGCCCCTGCTGGTTTTGAACGTGTGTCCACTGACAAAGAAATGCTCAGTCTATAATTTTAATGGTAGGTGTATTTGAACAGTGAGAGACAGAATAACGAAAAGAAAAACTCATGTAAAAAAAGTTATAAATTTATTTGCAGGTCACTGAGGGAAATAAGTATTTGATCCCGTATCAATCAGCAAGATTTCTGGCTCCCGGGTGTCAATTATACAGGTAACGAGCTGAGATTAAGAGCACTCTCTTAAAGGAAGTGATCCTAATCTCAGCTTGTTACCTGTATAAAAGACACCTGTCCACAGAATCAAATCAATTAGATTCCAAACTCTCCACCATGGCCAAGACCAAAGAGTTGTCCAAGGATGTCAGGGACAAGATTGTAGACTTGGCTGGAATGGGCTACAAGACCATCACCAAGCAGCTTGGTGAGAAGGTGACAACAGTTGGCACGATTATTCGCAAATGGAAGAAACACAAAATAACTGCCAGTCGGCCTCGGTCTGATGCTCCGACCTCGTGGAGTTTCAATGATCATGAGAACAGTGAGGAATCAGCCCAGAACTACACAGGAGGATCTTGTCAATGATCTCAAGGCAGCTGGGACAATAGTCACCAATAAAACAATTGGTAACACACTACATTGTGAAGGACTGAAATCCTGCAGTGCCCGCAAGGTCCGCTGCTCAAGAAAGCACATGTATACGCCCGACTGAAGCTTGCCAATGAACTTCTGAATGATTCAGAGGAGAACTGGGTGAAAGTGTTGTGGTCAGATGAGACAAAAATCGAGCTCTTTGGCATCAACTCCAATCGCCATGTTTGGAGGAGGAGGAATGCTCCCTTTAACCCCAAGAACACCATCCCCATCGTCAAACATGGAAGTGGAAACATTATGCTTTGGGGGTGTTTTTCTGCTAAGAGGACAGGACAACTTCACCGCATCAAAGGGATGATGAACGGGCCATGTACCATCAAATTTTGGGTGAGAACCTCCTTCCCTCAGCCAGGGGTTGTGGATGGGTATTCGAGCATGACAATGACCCAAAACACACAGCCAAGGCAACAAAGGAGTGACTCATTAAGGTCCTGGAGTGACCTAGCCAGTCTCCAGACCTTAATTACATAGAAAATCTTTTGAGGGAGCTGAAGGTTCGAGTTGCCAAACATGAGCCTCAAAACCTTAATGACTTGGAGAGGATCTAAAAAGAGGAGTGGGACAAAATCCCTCCTGAGATGAGTGCAAACCTGGTGGCCAACTACAAGAAACGTCTGACCTCTGTGATTGCCAACAAGGGTTTTGCCACCAAGTACTAAGTTGAAGGGGTCAAATACTTATTTCCCTCATTGACCTGCAAATCAATTTATAACTTTTTAACACATATTCTTCTTGGGGGGGGGGGGGGGTTGTTATTCTGTCTTTCACTGTTAAAATACACCTACCATTAAAAATATAGACTGATCATTCCTTTGTCAGTGGACAAACGTTCAAAACCAGCAGGGGATCAAATACTCCCCCCCCCCCCCCCCCCCACTGTAGAGTCAATGATAAGACACAAAAGATAACGAAGGGCAACAATAGGGAACCATTTTGGTCAGGAGTTGGGAAACTGGGTTACCCAGGATTACAGCTAATTATATAATGCTGGTATCAGGTAAGACATAGCATACATTTCCCATTTAATAAAAATTAATGAATAATAAAAAAAAAGCCTATGCTCTGCAGTGGAGGTAATAGGGCAGGGCATCCTCAAAGTTTCCAGTCACTTTAACATGGTCATTGTCGATCTCTTTGTTACACTGGGATTCAACAGTTATTTACACTCCTATTGGTAAATGTAAATTAATTGATTAATTTTAGATATTCCTTTGTTCTAACTTTTCCAATTATACTAGTCCTAACATCTGCATTCTGTATTGTTTTCTCTTTCAATAAGTTGCTTGAGATCAGATTAATTATGGTTTTCCATTCTGTAGCAACATTTTATCTCCAATTTTATTGGATTAATTATTTCAAGGCTACCATAAACTGGATCACCAACCATTTATGTATTAAAATTAAAGATGTATAAAATATCCACTATTCAATAGATTTCCTTCAAAGCAGACTTGACATATGTTTGAAGAGTTTGGTAACACTGATGCCATAAATTAGTTATGTTACTATATATTTAGACATCTGCATTTCATCCGGTACATATTTGCTGCATTGTGGACAAATAGTAAATTATCTGGAAGTTGGTAGTATTATTATCCTTTATTTATAACGTGCAAACATATTCCACAGCGCAATACAGGGGTTAGGTACAAGTATAAACAATAACCCCACAATGAAAAATAATGGAAGACCCTGGTATTGAGCTCTCAATCAGATATACAGAGTGCTTTCCCTAAAGCACCTCACAAGATTGAAACTCGCAAACTTACATTGTAAAGTGTGTGGGTGAGGTACAGGAGAGTGATAGATGCATAGTGAATGAAGAGGCTAAAGATGATAGGCTTTTTTGAATAAATGTGTTTTTAAAAGAGATTTTGAAGGATCTGAGGCAGGAAGATAGTCTGGTGGAGTGAGGTAAGAAGTTACAAAGAATAGGGGCAGCACGACAAAAGTCTTGAAGACGGGAGTGAGAGGAGACGAGTCATTAGAAGAGTGAAGAGGGATGGTGGGAGTGTATTTTGGGATGAGAGCAGAGATGTAGGAGGGTGCACTATGGTGGAGGGCTTTATATGTTAGGGTCATGATGTTGAATTGTATTCTAGAGGCAATGGGAAGCCAGTGGGTGCCTGACAGAGAGGTGCTGCAGACACTGATTGTTTAGTATGGTAGATGAGTCTAGCGGAGGCATTCAAAATGGATTGGAGTGGAGACAGACGGGTGATAGGAAGGCCAGCAAGGAGAGAGTTGCAATAGTCAAGGTGAGATATGATGAGAGAGTGAATTATAATTTTCAGTTGTGTCTTGTGTAAGATAGTGGCATATTTTGGATATGTTTTTTTAGGTGAAAGTGACAAGATTTTGTGAGTGATTGAATGTGAGGAATGAAAGAGAGGGAGCGGTCCATTAGGACCCCAATACAGCGGACCTGGGAGGTGGAAGTGATGATGGCATTGTCAACATTGAGAGATAACTGAGGAGTGGGAGCTGAGGAAGAGGGTGGAAAGATAAGGAGCTCTGCCTTAGACATGTTGAGTTTGCGTTGATGGGCAGACATCAATGAGGATATGCTCGAGAGGCAATTGGCAACAAGAGCTAGCAGAGTGGGGGATAGTTCAGGTGCAGAGATGTAGATTTGGGTGTCATCAGCATATAGATGATACTGAAATCCAAAAGATTTTGTAAGGGCACCAAGGGAGGATGTATAGATGAAGAAAAGGAGGGTGCCTAGTACCAAGCCTTGGGGTACACCAACAGTTAGAGGGCGAGGAGATGAAGAGGCGCCAGAGAAGGAGACACTAAATGTTCGATTTTCTAGATAAGATGTGAACCAAGAGAGAGCAGTGTCACGGATACCAATAGAGTGGAGAATTTGGATAAGAAGAGGATGATCAACTGTGTCAAAGGCAGCAGAGAGATCCAGGAGAATTATGATAGAGAAATAACCTTTGATTTGGCGGTGAGCAGGTCATTAGTAACTTTTGTGAGAGCTGTCTCTGGAGGAAATTAATTGTGTAAGGTGATTGTAGACAACACGCTCAAGTAGTTTAGAAGCCAAGGGAAGTAGAGAGATAGGGCGATAATTAGATGGAGAAGCTGCATTAGATGAAGGTTTCTTAAGAATGGATGTAATTGTGGCTTGTTTCAAAGGTGATGGAAACTTGCCAGTGTCTAAGGAAAGGTTGAATAGATGTGTGAGAGCTGGGATACGCGTCGTAGAGAGGGGGGTGGGGGGGGGGGGGGTCAGCTGTGATGGAATAGGATCATGCAGACAAGTTGTGAGAGGAGAGGTTGATAGAAGATTAGCAACGTTGAGAGGAGAGTTCATTACACATATTTTCAATTTTACTATTAAAGTGTCTAGCAAAATCTTAAGCTGGATGTAGCGTGTTTGTGTAGTGTGGTTGTAGCTGAGAGCGAGGGCGTCTGCCTGTAGTTATGGGAGCTGAGAGTCCAGTCAAATTGTTTTTTGTGGTAGCAATATCAGGGCAAGTGAGAGTAGTGAGAGGACTGAGAAGGGGTTGAGGTAAATTGGAAAGGTGTTGCAAGTTAAGTGTCTGCAGGTTTCTGATGTCTTCTGGTAGTTGGGTGTGGAAGGGGTTGTGAGGCTGTACGTTAGGAGATGGTGGTCAGAAAGAGGGATTGAGGAGATTATAAGATTGCAGATAGAGCAGTGACTAAAGAAAATTAGGTCAAGAGAGTGTCCATCCTGGTGGGTAGGAGATTCTATCCATTGTCAGAGGCCAAAGGAAGAGATAAGTGCAAGTAGTTTTGTGGCTGTGGGAGAAGTGGGAGCGTCAGTGGCAATGTTGAAATCCCCAAGAAGATTGAAGGTATGTTAGAGGAGAGAAAGTGAGGGAGCCAGGCAGCAAAATGATCCAGAAATTGAGAGGCTGGTCCAGGCGGGCGATAGATGACAGCCACTCGCAGAGAGATGGATGAAAAGAGACGGATAGTGTGAACTTCGAAAGAAGAGAACTGGACAGAGGGAACTGGGGGAATGCAATTGAATGAGCAGCGGGTGAAAAGCAAAATGCCCACACCCCCACCTTGCTTATTCCCAGGTCTAGGTGTGTGACTGAAATGTAAGCCACCATATTATAGTGCAGCAGGGGAGGCAGTGTCAGATAGAGAGAGCCAGGTTTCAGTGATAGCTAAAAGGTTGAGGGAGTTTGAGATGAATAGGTCATAAAATATAAGTGAGTTTGTTGCAAACAGACCTAGCATTCCAGAGGGCACATAAAAAGGGCAAAGTGGAGGATTTGTGACAGATGATGGGTATTAAGTTATGAGGGTTTCTGGTGTTTGTAGCCATGTAGGTTGAGTGTGACTGATAAAAGGTCGGAAAGGATAAGGGGCCTGGGTTAGAGATATATCTCCAGCAACCAATAAAATAAGCAATGAAAGAGAGAGGATGTAAGAGTAGGATTTACAGAAATGTTTCTGCTTATTGACAATAGAAGAGGGAGGAGGAGATAGTGACTGGAGAAATGATACGAGCTCATGGGAGCAATGACGGGAAGAGAATAGGGAGGGTGAGATGGTGATACAGTTTGAAACATGAATTGGAGAAAGTGAGGAGAGCCTGAGAGAGAGGCAGGAGATGATAAGGGACAGGGAAGTAAGAGGAAACATTGTTACACTGTGTGTTCTTAAAGGAGTGGTTACAGTGATGTCACTGATTGGACCGGTGCAGGTAATTAGTAGGCCTCAATAAATTACGTGTAAACATGGGAGGTAGGGGATTGCTTCGGGTGAGGGGTATTGTGAGTTCTGAGAGGGCAGTATGTGTTTTTAATGGTTCCACATTTTATACAGTGCACCCCAAAGAAAGTTTTGCCAACTATCAAAGTGCATTGCAATTCTCAGTTTCTCTTTTGACTTTATGCAAATTTATCAAATATAGTGATTATTGTATAACAATAAGAATATACATGTGGAATATATCCCACTCCTTTCCTCTGCGACATATGGCACCTGTTTCAAAGAAAGAAAAAAACTGGAAAAGACCCAATGCAGAATAATATGTACTATAGGCTAGCACCCACTCAATTTGTGTTTTAGCTCTCTTGTGGCATTATACAAAAAGGATTTTCCTAAAGAATATTAGAATTACTCTACCCATCTTAACAGGCCAGATCTAAAATACCAAGACAAACAGCAAGCCCCAAGGTGTATGATTCAGCCTCTGTCTGTTAAGTATTACTGATCTTCATAGGCGCAATGAGCAAAGAATCTACAACCGGATTCCCGAAAAAAAAACTTTTCCCTCAAGACCTAGAGTTTCACACACTAACTCCGTCTCTTCTGCCTCTGAACTCATTTAACATGCCTTCCCACTTCTGACTAGTTTCTAGTTCAGAAGCTGTCACTATACAATATCACCTTGATCTCTCACAACTGCTACATTCAAATGTAATCACTATTTAACCTTTTACTCTCTTTTCAATTTCCCGCCTTGTTTCTCTCTTTTAAATACTTCACCTTTTGTTTCATTAATCCTTTAGTCTGTACATTTGAGAGTTCTCTGGCTTGCAAAGCACTTTGTATAAAATTGTCATATGTGTGATTAGGTCCTTTCCTTTTATATTGGCGTTTCGGATCTTGCACCCGTGTGCACTGCCGGCTTTCTGTAGAGGCGCGCATACTCTACCGTCATCTACTGTATATTGTAGTATTGCAGTCTACTTAAATAAAAAATACTTCATATATGATTCTGTTTTTTTTCTATGTTTTAATAAAAGGTGAAAGGTGTGTTAGGCATAGGGTTAGGGTTAAGCATATGGTTAGGGGTTAGGCATAGGGGTTAGACATAAGGTTGGGGTTAAGCATAGGGTTAAGGGTTAGGCATAGGGATAAACATAGGGTCAGGGGTTAGGCATAAGGTTAGGTTTAAGCTTAGGGTTAGGGTCAAGGATCAGGCATAGGGTCAGGGTTAGAAATATGGTTAAGGTACTTTTAGGGTCAGGGTACTTTTAATTTTTGTTTTATTAATTAAATTAATATATATATAGTGTTTGTGTATACTTTACTTTTATTTTTCAGTCTTCTTTGAGTCTTCTATGCTGATCCTGCTACTTTCTGTGATATTTATTCCCACAGACAGTAGCAGGAGCAGCTTGCGCTTTCTCCTTTAAGAAGACGCCAGACCGCAGAGATGCCGCAGAGATGCCGATGTGCGAATATTCGCCAATCTAACAGGATAGATCCTATGATTGTTGGCTCAAGAGCAGGGTTGTCAACTTCTTTTGCATCAGTCTTCAATTTTGTATTGTTAATAAATAAAGAAATGATGGTCAGAGCCACTAATAGTCATTTGTATATTATTTTTATTACTACCTTATTATCTATTATTTATAATGCATCTACATATTGCTCAGCACCAATCATAGGACGGTACAAGGCAAAAATATTTTCAATACATTTTAAATGAATAAAAAAGCCAAGTCTTTGAGCTTATAATCATGCATATAAAGTACTTTCTCAAGCATTTAAATGAAAAACGTGCAAACTTACAATCTAAAGGGTTTTGATTAGAACAGGAGGGTTATAGATAAATTGTGCATTTTAAGGATGAAGGTGATAAGCTTAATTAATCAGATGTTTTTTTATTGAGGTTTAGAAGGATTTGAGACAGGAAGAAAGTTTTGTGAAGTGAGGCAAGGAGTTCTAAAGTATAGGGGCAGCATGTGAAAAGCACTGAAGGCAAAAGTGAGAAGAGGTGATAAGAGAGGAGGAAAGGAGAAGGCCATAAGCAGAACGGAGGGGGAGGGTGGGGGAGTATTAAGATAAGAGCAGGGGTATAAAGAGGTGCATTATTGTTGAAGGCTTTATACATTAGGCTCATGATTTTTATTTTATTCTGGAGGTTTTGGGAAGACAGTGTAGTGCCTGACAGAGAGGTGCTGCTTATATTGGTAGATAAGTCTAGAGGATGTGTTCAATATGGATTGGAGTGGTAATAAGCGGGTGATGAGGAGGCCAGCAAGGAAATAGTAAGCATAGTGGAGGCGAGATATGATGAGCGTGTATTAGAATTTTAGCTGAATCTTGTGTTAGTGACGTATAAAAGCAAAACAATTATTGAAGGCAATTCAATATCCCCATTCTTAGTTTCTTGCATGCTAATAACATCTTCCAGATACCTACTGCAAGCCCTTGTGTGGGGGATAGTCTAATCACATATTATAATTGTCAAACTGTGGGTTGTCGTCACAAAGCAAGGGCCGCAACGGACAACTCGAAGTTTCACAACTCCCCCTGCCCCACTGATGCAGCATTAAGGTGGGGGAGAGATAAGTGGGGAGAGACACAGGAGAGGGGAGGAGGGAAAGAGACACAGGGGAGGGAGAGAAGGAGGGGAAGAGAGACACAGGGGAGGGAGAGGAGGAGGGGAAGAGAGACACAGGGGAGGGAGAGGAGGAAGCGACAAAGAGGAGGGAGAAACAAGGGAAGGGAGAGTGGGGAAAGAGACACAGAGGAGGGGGAAGAGACACAGGGAAGGGAGGGGAAGTAGAGGGGGAGGGTCAGGCCGTGATGAGCGCTGAAGGCGCTCATCACAAGGCCACTAAAGTAGGAGAGTGGGGGAGGGAGAGGATCGCAATGAGCGAGGCCAGTAAAGTAGAGGGGGAAAGGCTTGCAATGAGTGACAAACACCATTGCTAGTCTAGAAATTGTATTGCCGTCATTTCTGACGGGCAAGTAGCTAGTAAAATATAAAGGCCAAACGCATCTTAATATTGAGGCAAAAGAGATAAGCAAGACACAAGCCCTGATGACATCATAGCCAATTGCAGAGTCAGACAGAATTTCCAATTCAATCCATGTGGTGGACCTAATGCTAATAACACATAATTTTAGGGAGATACTTACCACTACGTTCATTAAACTGTGATGGCCATTTCCTATAATAGTCAATAAAAGAGTATTTATTTTCTAAAATATTTGACACATATTGTGGTTGTTTCAAATATAAAAGTTATGTCACTAGAAGCATGGAACTGACTCACACTTTAGTAATAAAATATCAGCACTCTAAAACTAAACCTCACATGTTTGTTTTACACATACTATAAAGGACACACTACCACCATACTCAAGTCACAGTTAGTGGGCCTTCTATTTGACAGTTATACCCTCCCACATATCCTATTGCCAATCCTTAATACTCACAACCAACCTTACTACCGGTGACGTAACACTTGGATCTTACTTCCTTTATGAGTGACTTCCTCTCTGTCCAATCACAAGCAGGACATTATGTCCTACGTCACAACGCAAATCTTCTCTGCCAATGCGAACAGCGGCGTTCTCTTTAGAAAAAAAGAAGAGCAAGTTGCGTGAGTCCCAAGTGCCCCGGCGGGCGGGTGCGATGACGTAAGTCAACAAAAGTCACATGACAGCAGCGCCGCGCGGCTATTGGCTGGGCGGGGCGTGGCAGATGAAGGAGGGCGGGGCTTAGCGGCGTGGGTGCGTTGATGCTGTGTATGAGAGAGAGAGAGAAGTGCGTGTGTGATGGTGGGTGACACAATTACAACAACTTTGTGATAGCGGCGCGAGAGGAGGGAGTTTGTGCATGTAGCTGGCACCGTGCAACTTGTTCACACCCACAAGTCTGTGCGTTTGTTAGTGTGTGACCATGTAAAACTCCAAAGACATTAAACATTGTATAAACCCAGTGTAAATATCAGTACCATGGCTGGATGACTTGCACTGCTAGCACTATGGGGCGGCCTATCATATACCCAGTTCGTGCCCCACAATAAGGCGGTGTGTTTACACGCCCGGGCACACGCACACATTGGAGGAGGAGGAGGCGCGGGAGGGGGCCGCTGCTGCTTCTCTCGCCTGTGGTTTGTTATCCTGCTCCAGGGGAGATATATTATTATTATTTTATTTTGTTTCCTCCGTCCGTCGCAGTTTTTTGGCCGGGACTTTAAATAACAATCCGGCTGCGTTTCCATGAAATCGTGCGGAGTGTCGCTCTCCGCCGCCACCGCAGCTGCTGTTGTCGCTGCTGCCTCCCTCGGTGATGAGGAAAAGAAAATGGCGGCGGGAAAAGCGAGCGAGACCGAGGAGGACTTCCCCAACCTGACAGCGGACGAGAGAGAAGCCCTGAGCGGACTCGACAGGTTGGGACCCTCTTACCTTGTGTTACCTGGACCCTGTCTGCTAAAAACTGCTCCCCGTGTCCATGCACTGCTCTCCCCATCCATGTAATGGTGCCTCCCCCGACCCTGCTGTGCTCCCCTATAGCTGTGTATGTGTCTATGTGTTTGTCCCTATGATTTATAACTAATATATATTTTCTTGCCCCTATCCCCTCGGTGTTTGGCCTCCTTCTGTGGGATTTCATGTATGACTGCAGCCGACTCTATGGATTTTTGAGGCTTCATGAAGATGGCGCCAGAACAGAGGCCTTGCTTTTAAAGGTAAGATGACAAGAGATGGGATGGTTTAATTAGCATTATTAATTAGTGGTATATGGTGGTACTTCTTACCCCACTGTGGGATTAGGTGCAACTCGGGCCTACTTCACCCTTATAATGTGCAAAGTGTGGGGTAATACTGTGGTCCCATTTCCTTACTCCCAGAGCACTTTTGCAGTTAAATACATTGGTAGTTCGCAGTTATGTCATACTTACTGCTGTCTCTATTGTTTGCCCCTTGTCCCTTTTAAGGGTTAGGACACTAGTGGTGACTGTCCAATTTTGTTATATGTGGCAATTACCTAGTCCCATTTACTTACTGACTATGCACTTTTGCAATTAATAGCTTTGTATGGTGGTACTAATCTGGTATTATATATGTTGTATCTATTGTTTGGCCCCTGTCCTTATTGCCCAACTTGTGGCATGGGACAAATATTGGGGTCCCACCTCATAACTCCCAATGTACTTCTGCATTTATAATTAATACTAGCATCCTAATCTTAATGCTGCTTCTATTGTTTGCCCCCTCTTATCAGGTAATGGAGTATAGTGGTGCTTGTCTATCTTGGTATATGTGGCAAGTATTGGGTCCAATTCCCTTACTGATCATGCATTTTTGCAATTAAATTAATTTGTAATTAGTACTGGTATTATATATAATGTATCTATTGTTTAGCCATGTGTCCTTATCAGATTAGACAGAGAGGGGGATATTGGGCAACTTTGCACATGGGTCAGTTATTTGGACCCCAGTTCCATACTCCAATGCACTTGGTCGGTGATTGGTAGTGGCATTATACATCTTGATGCTGTATCTATTGTCTGTCCGTATCAGGGAAAGGACAGAGGGGCAGATGTTACCTAACTTGTTGTAAATACTGGGGTCCCACTTCATCACTCCCAGTACACTTTAGCATGGTATTAGTAGTATCATCCTAACCTATTGTTTGCCCACTTAAGGACAACTTGGTATATGTTGCAAGTTACCTAACTGATCATGCATTTTTGCAAGCAAATGAATGTGTGATTGGTGTGTGTGTGTATATGTATGTGTGTGTGTATATATATATATATATATATATATATATATATATATATATATATATATATATATATATATATATATATATATATATATATATATATAATGTAGCCCATGACCCTATCAGATTCTAGCCAGCGGGGGCGGATGTTGTCCAGCTTTGCACATGGGGGGCAGTTTCCCCATTTCCTTACCCCCAATGCCCTTGGTCAGTGATTAGTAATGGTATTATACATCTGCTGTCACCTGTCCTTAGCAGGTATAGGACAGAGGGGCGGACATTGCCTAACATGGCACGTGTGAGTGTGCAGTCACCTATACCACTCGCCTCATGTTAAGATCGGTATTTGGGCTATAGACCGCCCAGGGCCTTTGTTAGCCATGCATTGGAGCAGTGCTCTGTCACCCATTATGACAGAGGGGGTCGTACATAGAGGCCCTGGTGTGTGTGTGCACAATATCAGGGCTGTTTGACATTATCACTGGGCCCATAACTGGGTTTCAGCTTCTTAACCATGTACAATAATGTGACCTAACTGAGGGTTAAGTTAACCCATTCGGGGGAGCTTCCGTGTCGCCCCTCTCCTGTAGCAGAGCATGCTGTGTAATACCTGTGCATGTTACACTTTTTGCAGCATGCCTATAGTTTGATGCTGTACATTTGTTAGTAGTTGTTGGCTATGCTCTATGATATGACTGGGAGGGGGCGGGCTTTCTTTGTCGACTTTGCTGCAGCCGGGAGAGTTTGCACCGATCTGTACCCGGTGCTGCTTCTTATTAATATACATATGTGCTTTTTATGTGCCAAAGTTATCGCCGGCTCCCAGTACCACTGCACCTCTCCCCTGTCATTTAGTTTTTAAGTAATGGCTGCTCCTCCCGGCCCAAGATGGCGGGACAGGGAAGAGAAGAGGGGAGGAGAGAAAAGGAGAGAGTGAAAGGAGGCTCCAACAACACTGCAACTATGGGCCAAATTGTATCGATGTAACCAATAAACAATACTAAATGTATAATATATCCGATCCACCTCTGAGCTGTGTGATGTGTATGTTACATTAGTGTTATGCTATGCTCTCTGTACACACGACATCTAATCCTCATCAACCTGTAGCATGCGTATAAGGGTGGCCCGGATTTATTGGGGGCTTACTTATTATCTAAATATCTGCTTTCTATTTTCTCAGCTGTCATCTGAGTTGCTGCTATAAGTTTGACACATCTCTGCCTGCATAATGGCAGTAATGAAGGCATGTACACAGCAAGCCTGTCATGGCTGATATGTGCTAGGTCTGAAGCACTAGCACTGCTGCTTTATACACTTTTACTCTTCGTGTTGTGTGGAAAGCAGAGACTGGGATTTTATTTATTCAAGCTGTATTTGGAGTTTGAGCAAAGTCATCTACTATATTTGAAGCTTTGATGTTTATTTTACATTGTATAATGCTTTTTTGGGGGGGGGGGGGGGGTTGTGCAGTATTATGAAACTACATTTAAATGCTTATCAATTCTCCTGCATTTCAAAAAAATAATTGGGCTACAATGTAAACAAGTTTATCATCTTTTATTGATAATGTGGTGTAATTCTGTAATATACATTCGAGTACAGAAGTACTCTAGGGCTATGTTCTTTTCATTGCTTATAATGTAAATGTGACTTTAAATTTTTTTTCAGAAAATGCTTCTGATTTGATATCCAATCCAAAAAAAAGAAATCTAATGTCTCAGATATGTATAATAATTGTAAACTCAAATAATAAAGTGTGTGTGTATATATATATATATATATATATATATATATATATATATATATATATATATATATATATATATATATATATATATATACACACACACACACCATTTTAATAAAAAAAATTAGGAGCCACTCAGGTTAGTGAAGAGCAAGCCAAACGGTTTTTAGAAACCCACTTAGGGCAAAACATTTATAGAAATATTTGTGAAAGCTATACAAAAGTTGGCAGTAACCTGGATTTTTTTTTTTTTTCTTGTCCCTACAAGATACTGATTCTTATTTAATCTCTGAAAATAAAAAAGGCTTCCTTGTCCTATTTTGTTCAAAGCATTGCACATCAGTCTGTTTGCTTTTTATATATGCACAGATTAACTCAGGGCTATACAAATCCTAGGAGCCAAAGAGCCATGGCTCCTAACATTTACTTTGCTGCCTTTTTTTATATATAATCCATGACCTGGCTCCAAACTACCCTGCTGGCTCTTAAGCTTTTGGTAAATTTGTCAACTCCTGGGTTAGCCCTTGATCAATCCTGTGTCTGAATTAGCTGGTTTTGTTCCTATCCTTTCTTCTCTTGGCTTTATATGTAGACAATCTTGGAATTATTATTTTTTTCTGTCCAGCCTTAGCACAGATCGTGGCTTTTCCTTAACAAGGTATGATTCCCTATTTTTAATATTAAAATTATAGTAAAATGCTGAGACAGTCTTTCATTGGCTAGTATTATATATGCATTAGCTACAGGGGTCAAACTGTTGTTAGGACTGTTTTGAAAGGTTTCAATTAATAAAAACTTGCTTATAAAATGTTTTAATATGCAAATAAACACTTAGTTAATTCTAAAACACAGAGCCTTCCATGTACTTTTTAAATTTCACTGTTTAGGCCTAAATCTTTGAATGTGGTTTCGGCTATAAACGTTTACAGAATGTCACTTGGGATATAATTTCATACAAAATACACCATGGTTGCTAATTGTATTATTTGTATTCCTTTTAAACTGCCTTATAGGTTGGCTGTGCAGTTACCCAAATAGTTTAAAGATAAATGTGCTTATTTTAAGACTTGACAGCCAGGGGACAATTTATACATATGGATTTATGTGGAATTAATCAGAGGTTGACAACTTCAGACCGTTTAGTTTGGAGCTATCCAAACATGTTTTAGGAGCTAGCCGTAAAATATTGGGAGTTTTTCCTCAATAACTGATTGTATATTTTTGTGTTTAATGTGCTAGGGAGACTGCAGCTCTTCTGGCTTCTAACTTTTTTTTATTTTCTAAAATGTATAGCTATCTTTTCACTAATTTGGCTAACAGAAATTTGTCAATCCCTGATAGCTACATCTGTAGTCAGAATTGCTATAAGAGATAATCTAAGACTTAATGGTACATTGGCTACTTTAGATTTGTCTCAATAAAGTACAAATAGAGACTTCACCTGCCATGCTATTTGTCTTGTCCTGATTGTTGTGTTTGTCAAAACACTGAATTCTCCCATCAATCTAGTATTATGTTTAACAAAGGAGTTGAAACATGTATCTGAAATGTAGAAGCTAGAAAGATTAGTAGTGAAACAATTTTAGGAGCAAGGGTATGGATTAGATAGAAGTATGAATAACCTGGTGGTCCAGTCTTTAGGATTCTTTGCTTTCACCGCTGCTACCTGGGTTTGATTCCAGTCTGGGAGCCAAGATGTTACACCACCCTGAAGCCAAGAAGGATTGGACCTGGTCAGTACTTGGATGGGAGCTATATGTTGTGGCCCACTATAGAAAGAACTTGCCACCCACTCCAGTATTTCTGCCACTAATACCAAATGGAACAGCATGGCCTTGGACATAAATACGTGCCTGGTGTTTTACAGTCCATGAGGTCACAGAGTCGGGAAAGGCAGAACAAGGCAAAAAATAAATAAAGTTAGATGCTAGAAGTTAGACTTAGAAGCCTTGGATCCTGGGATTGGTCAAGGCTAATATAGTGCATTACATTTTCTTGTTCTCGTTAAGCACTAACATTTTTCAACTTAATGGAGATATGTGAAAATGGCAGAGATACAATGAATAGGAAGCAGCTATTCTTTAGTATGGCTTTTCTACCTGAAAAATGTGGACTTTTTATATTGTTTTTCTAAGAACTTTGATATTTTTAGCATCCTTGATAAATAAAATGTTTTAATTCTATATAAGCCTATATCCTAAGATTTTTGTACAATTTTTTTATCAGTCTTTTCACAAAATGTCTGGTAGAAGAGAACCTATTATTTTTCAAGATTATATGATTATATGAATTCATCGCTGCAAAATAATATAAATAAGGATAAAGTAATAGATTTTGGACATCACTGTCCCAGTAGAGATTCATGGGATATTGGAATTATTTTTTATATGTTTTATGTCAAGTTATTTAAAAAAAAAAATATTGTGTATATAATGGACTACAATAATGTAATTTACACTAGGTCTTGGCATCCAGGGAGCCAGGGCTCATAAGATTTTACTTGTGGCTCCTAACTTTTTATGCATTTAGCAAATATTTATATCTTTAATCCAAAACCTGGTTTCTAAAAAAAATGGTTGGCTCCTAACTAATCTCACTTGCTCCTACATCTCAGATAAATTTGTCAACCCATGCTTTACACTTTTTCTTGGTTTCCCGTACATTATCTATCCTCATCTATCAACGCAATAGCTTGCTCAGCCAATCACAGGTGAGATGGTTTCCCAGATACGCACTTGAGTTATGGGAATGTCTACTGCGATTTCTTTGAATAGCAGAGAAACTGATCATGTTTTCAGGGTTAAGAGGAGAAAAAAAACTGTCATGCTGTGATTTCTATTCCAAATTATAAGACAACAGTAAAGTAAGTTAAGCATTTGTTAGTGTATATGTTTCATTTTTTTTTTGTAAGGATTCTTTTATTTTTAAATATCTTTTAGATCCTTCTAAAGTGCAAAATACTTTCTAGTGCCCAATTTAATGTAATTGCATGGGGTTCACTATTTCAGAGTATCTAAATAGAGGCAAGCAATGGGGCAAAGAAATGAGGAAAGCTGGCTAGGCTGGAATTGGCTAAGTATTAAAATAGTTGGTTAGAAATAAAAGCACTTACTGTGTTCTCCTCAGGCGGTTTTGGGCTAGTGCTCCTCTTGCCTGTTTCGGAACACCGCTCTTCTTGAGAGGCAGATGTCAGGCATGCATACATTGTGGGTATGTGTGTAGCCTGGCTTCTCCGTCGTGTTGCCAGCCGGCTCCTTTGCTCTGCCCAACACATGAAGATTGCTGGGGAGAACCCTGAAATGAGCTGTTTAAGACCCAATCTAGAGCTGAGCTTTTCACTTGCTTGGGAATGTCTGCGCTGTTCTTAAGTTCTTTGGGTGGTCCATGATCAAATAGACATAAATTGTAGGTCAACTGATCACTGGCATCAAAAAAATTAAGAATGTGTCTAATACTGGGCTTTACAATCATGGGAGCCATGGAGCCACAGCTGCTAATTTTACTGTTGGCTCCTACGTTTTTAGTTATACATATATTTCTTTATATAATCCGGCTCCTAAAAATGTACGGATTTGCTCAAAACTAATCTGACTGCCTCCTAGCTTTCATATACATTTTATTAACCCCTGATCTAATGTGTTGTGCATACTTTACAATGGAGACCTTAATAAAATTTAGAAGATAAAAGTAAGAATCACTTCATTGGTAAATAGGTGCAGTATTAAAGCAGGTATCTGCCATTTGATGACTTTTATGACCTAAAATTTGCCAGTATGTGCTGGTTGCAAAAAATAGGGATGTACATCTCATTTCTACACATCTGTTTGGTGCTGTTTGGCAGTGGCTAGCAAACATTTATGGATTAGAATCCATTCCCATCTATGAAACTAGATGACCTTTGTAGTACAACCACCATGTATACTACCATGTTCTCCTATAAGATATGTGGTGAATTTGTGAACTAGCTAACGAAATGAAGTTGTGCAGGAATGTAAACCTTTTAGATTTATTGATGAGTGCTTGGCGTATTACAACAGATAGCAATATGACCTGTATTTGTATCCTGCCCTTAAACATAAAGTACATTTGTTTCTATATATTTGTGTAAATATTCTGATTACCATATTGGTCCTGGTGGAAAGAGATATTTTTGTGATTTAAAAAAAAACATTTTAAATTGATTTTTTGTTTAATGCATTAGACTTGTATGGTATGGGGAGCCAAATTGCTATCGATCAGTGAGCTGGTGGGCCAGAGTTATATTGGCTATTGTGCTGGTGGGCCGGATTTAAAATAATTGAGAAAAAAAAATGTAAAGATCTTTATTCACATATTTATTTAGTCAGAAATTATAGGAAATTTCCTGTCCAATGACGAGAATAAAATTGTAAGCTTGGCAATGCTGTTTGCCACACAATGTGAGGCTTTTGCCAGTCTGAGCCACTTCGGCGCTCATCGGGTGGCTTGCAGTGAGCACCTTCTGTGCTCATTGCAAGACTCTCCCCCTTTGTACTTCATAGGCCTTGCGCTTGAGCACCTTCGTCGCTCATAGCGAGCCTCTCCTCCCCATGTAGTTGAGGGGCCTTGCGATTTATTGCTACTGCCTTGGGTTAAGTGTTACTGCCTTAGGCCTCATTTTCATCCGGTTAAATTTTTTCGGCAGCCATTTTTTATTTCTTGCTTAGGCGCTTTTCGTTCGTGAAAAAGCGGCAAATATGCCTCAAATTAACTTGCAACCTCACTCACAGGCTCCCTAGCTCCCTCTTTGTGCTGTGTGTAAGATAATTTGAGGCATAATTGTGTATTTTTTTTTTTTATTGGTGGTCTTTCCAGTTGTGTGGTTCGGCCGTTCTACGTGCTACGGTCCTAAGTCCTACGGGCCTCACCATGAGTGCCTGGGGCACTCATTGCGAGCCCTGCAATGAGTGCCTTCCTGAGCATTACCAATGGCCGTAGTACCACAATTATAAATATGATACAACGTGTTAAAACATCTGGCACAGTTTAATCTCAGTAATATTAGGTTTGTGAGAAGATTATTCCTGGCAATCAGTGGGCCACATAAAGTATCTGATCTGCTCCATTTGGCTTGGTGGGGTGGGGGTGGGTTAGGGGGTGGGAGCAGTTGGACTGTTCTGCCATAAGACATTTATATGTACACTGGAGGGCTTCTATCACTCTTTAGCCCACCATATATGAAATGATTGTTGTGGTGAACTACCTACTCATAAGATCCACAACACATGCTGATGATAGGCAGTAAGCTGTACGTGAATAGGATTCTCAGCTTGTGTATAATCCAACCTTGCCTTTGCATAAAAGCTGTGTAATGCAGCAAGAATATGGTTAAAGGAAGCCATGTTTGAAATGGCTTATGGATTGAAGAGTGAGGCATTTGTAGACACATTTGCATGTCCCTGCTCAGCTTCCCAGCATGCAGTGTAATTAACAATAATTAACAATTAACAATAATAATAAATAGTCCAAATTAAAAAGATCAATAGAGATCTAAAAAGGTTGAACTTGATGGACTAACTCTTTATTCATTCTCCAATACTATACTATTAATAATTATTTAATCAATAATTTAATTAATAACTAATCCGCATATTGCAGATCAGAGGAGATCTTAACAGGTTGAACTTGATGGACTGAAAGTCTTTTTTCAACCTTAATTACTATGTAACTATGTAACTGTATTTCTCAGAATACTGAGCTGGAAGCAGGTTTTTTTTATGTATTAAAGCTCTGAAATTAGCAAATCATTTTTTATGAATGCAAGTAATTTAAATATAATACAGCATAAACTAATCAAAACTACATTTAATTAAATAAAAAATAAAATGTTGTACATTTACTTATGTTTGCAGTAAAGACTAAAAGTTTTAAGTGCCACTATAAGGCCCCTGCACTGATATTTATTTATTTTTGACAATGGCTTTAAAATGAGATCAAGTGGATAATTACACTCTTTTTACAATGGCTTGAAACTGCAGGAAAAACAATTTAAAAATAAAACACATTTAGCCAGAATTTATATAATGCATTTATGTAGGAATAAGACAATATATGCAGTTTGACTTATTTGTTTCTCATACAATTAACTTCTATTTACTTAAGGAAAGATTATTTAATTTTGAGAAATTTCTTCTAGTTCTATTTGGCTATTTTGTAATTTGCAACACACCCATACACCTTTAAAAGTCCAATATTACATTATACATCTGACAATCTCCTTGAAAAACATAAAGGTACTCCAAATTCATCCAAACTGCTCATCCAATATAGCCAGAGCAGCGAAAACAAAGAAATGGCTTTTTTTTTCTTTTCTTTTTTTTTTAACAATACTTTTTTCACCCATATATCTTGGCGTTTCATATGGGCTTCTGATGCCTCTTATGCCATCCTCCAGTTTTCTACATAAGTAATGAGCGGGAAGTGTTCTGTTGGAAGAAGCAGCTGTAGCCATTTGGTTATACTCAACTGCAGTTGCATTGGAGTCTATGGAGCTGGCTGTGAGTAACAGCTTTGTCAGTAAGACACTCCCAGCATGTTTACAACAGTGGTGATAACACTGTTGGAGGTTGTTCTGGTATCTAATTCCCTAAAGACTGATCAAAGGCGGCATGGAGCTGGCTGTGATTGAAAGCTCCATCTGTTATAGGCTCCCAGCATGCTTAGTGGTGGTGATACTTTTGGAGGTTATCCTTGCATTTCAATCCCCTGATTGCTGCATGGGGAAGCATTCTGCCTCCTCCAGTCTGTCTAGCTTACACACTTCCCTCTTGATGTATATTTCCCTGCCTATATTTTGCTGCCGGTAATCTGTCTGCCCAGCATTGTACTATAGTGATTTGCTGTGGTCTGAGCAGTAACTGTAGTAAACTACCTTAAGTGAATAGACATGCAGAAAATACTTCTTCACTCTGATTGGTTAAAGAGTTGCACCGCTTAAAATATCAGTGAGGGAAGAGTGCAAGCAACGTAAATATGAACTCTTTAAAATAAGATAATATATATTTCCACATTTGAATTAGACTTACATCATGCTGAAAGCCACCATCCACCAAATTTGTGTCTTTCGTTTTCCGAAGTTCGTTTTTCAGTCACATATTATATACATTTTTGAAGAATACATTTAAATCAAGATTCGTCAATTGCCTCTCAAATTTTGGGAGCTAAGCAATTTTCTTTTAAATGCTTACATTTTATGACTCGCAAAACATATTATTTAGATATATATTTATTGCAACATTCCCAAAAATATATTTATAATAGATATGACATGCCTGTCTATAGTGTATTATATATTGCATATGGTGATTTAAATCTTAAAGGACCACTCTACCACCATAATAATAATAATGGCTGTTAAAATAAAGTGCATAGGTATATTTGATTCATAATGTTTAAACCTTGCAATGCTAGTTACGTTAAAGCTCTTTATAGGTTTCTGGCTGACATTCTGCGCCTCTTAGCTACACCCCTTTGCATAATTAGGGGTAGGCCAACTGACCCCCTGCTTTTTTCTGGTGCAGATTAGACCTTAAATCTACATCAGACACAGGAACTCAGAGCAAGAAGTTACAGTTGCCCTACCGCTAATTCCTAAGCAGGGTAGCACATCGCCAAGAAACTTATAAAAGTTAGAACTTTAACTTATATAGCATTACCATGTTTAAGCATTATGAATCAAGTAGATTTTTCATGTTAGCTGCCATTATTTTGATTGTACAGTGGTCCTTTAAATGCAGTTCTACTATACTGATTAGTAATGTAGGAGGAAACTAGTACGGATCTTTGTTCTATTGAAAGCATGCTGCAGTTGTGATACTTAAAGGGTATATCCAAGCTTCACTGTTTTTATCTTTTTCTAATTTAACACTGCTTATATCAGATACACACATTACATTGAGTCAGATTTATTTTATAAAAAAACAAAAAAAACACATATTTTCCACACCCTTATAGCTGCTTACATAGGCACAGTGAACCTTCCAATAGGAACACTGCATTTGGGTACAGATTTTAACACTTTACTAACCTTCAAGCCAGCAGCAGCTCAATGCAGAATCTGTGTCTGACTCCTCCTATTTTCTTCTGCAGGGAGACATCACATCCCATCATTCCTTCCTGCACAAACTGTCATCATTGATTGATTACATTGTACGAAAATATATAGCTGCCTGTGATTGGCCAAAACAAATTATGAATTTTCTTGCGTGTGATAGGAAAAATAGTTAAATTACATAATTGGAACTGAAGAGCATATGGAAGTGAGTTAGATTATGCAACAAAGCCCTGTCACCAACTTACATTACAATCCCATTCCAGCTGTGTAAAATGTGTGTTTGAGAGGGGGATTTATATATGTATCGGTGCATTTCCTGCACATCACTTTTGTAAATAAATGATACAAAATATTGCAGATTTCATGATGATGATATATTTCTGTATATACCTTTTGTATTTGGGAACATTGCAGATCACATTGTGAAAATACCTTCCTGGCCAGTTGTGAAACTACTACAACATTACATTTTTTACTGTGTTGTGGAATTTATTAAAGGTATATCTAAGTTTCCCAGTTTTTACCTTTTTCTAATAGAACACAAGCTGCTTATATTAAAAACTCACAAAAAGTCATTCTATATACACACACAGATTTATTTTATTTAAAAATAAAACTTGTTCCACACCCCCAGAGCTGCTTACGTAGGCACAGTGAACCTTCCAATAGAAACACTGCATTTGGGTATCTTTTAGACAGCAGCAGCGCAATGCAGAGATCTTACAGAGCAGTGTCTGGCTCCTCCTGCTTCACTCCTTAGAGAACTGCACGTTCCATGATTCCTTCCTGCACAAACTGCCATCACTGGTTGCTACAATGTATTAGCTGCCTGTGAGTGGCCAAAAGTAGCCAGTTTCTATGTATTAACCAGGCTTCTGTATGTTTGGCTGGTTCTTGAGTTTCAGATAATTTTGTCAATCCGTTCTAGAGGTGTGTGCAGGCCATGCTTTATTTTTTTCTGGCTCCTGAGGATGTGGGGGGTTGGGGATGAGGATGGGGGGGGGTGTTGGGGATGAGGATGGGGGGGGTTGGGGATTAGGATGGGGGGGGGGTTGGGGATTAGGATGGGGGGGGGGGGGTTGGGGATTAGGATGGGGGGGGGTTGGGGATTAGGATGGGGGGTTGAGAATGAGGAGGATGATAAGGGAGGGGGGGAATAGACACAGGGTAGAGAGGGGGGGGACACAAGAAAAGGGCACACAAGAGGGGGACACAGGGGGCAGCACATTTCCCACCCTCAGATTATACACGAGTCACTCATTTTACCCAGTATTTTGTGGTAAAATAGGTGCCTCGGCTTATACTTGAGTATATACAGTAGTTAAATCTCTATTCTTTAAGGAAATGTATTTCAGAAAGGCTTATGTTTTATGTGTTTTGTGAATGTGATCATTTTAACACTATTTTTGGTTAGTCCTTTTTTTTTTTTTTTTTTTTTTTTATAGATATACTGTACTTACTATGTTTCCTTTAATATTCTGTGTTGTAAGGTCATTTCACCAAATACCTTTAAAGGTGCAATCAAATATTCCATCATGCAGTTAAATCCATAGTTAAAAACTTTAAGTGGTGGGAGACTCCATTTTTAAGAGGAGTAGAGACCGCAAGGAAGGACTTGAGTAAGGTGTCTTCCTGGTGCCACAGCTCACAGAGATGGGTTACATTGTAAGACGTGTTACATAGTGTTAACGCGGAAAGGTGGATTTTACTGTACACCTTTGAACTTCTTATCTGGCTAGGATCTTTTTCCAGATCATGAAATGTTTTGTGAGGTATGTAAACGGTTTATGGGTAAAGATTAAAGTTAGAAGGCCCTAGCGATCGCCAAAGTGCCTTGCTGATTACGGAGGTGGAGCAAATTAGTACCAAAAAGAATGCTCTCTATTGAATATTATTCTCACTCTATTGATAAATCGCCAAGTGTGATTTATTATGTCAGCCGCGTGGGCTAATGAGTACTTGGTAGAATTGTGTTTTGCAGAATTCTCTATGATGGTATTATGTAGTATCCTACATGAGCTACCCAGAGTCTTCGAGGACTTGCAGCCGGTCTTGTTAACACTGTTCACTATAGTGTTCAATACTGTATATAAAGATAATAGGGAGGGGAAGACAGCGCATCATCTCCTGGTGTAGATATCTTAGGTAGGAGTATGGACAAATATTATAACACTTGTGTATATACTGCTCACCTGGACCAACCTCAAATTATGAGGTATGGGGTCTGCTACTTCAATTGGACCTGGTTCAAACGTATCAAGCAGAATTTTGCGGTCCTTGTGCACCACTGATAGCAGAAGATGGACCAAACACAGGAACCACTTCCAGCAGCTTGCTTCATCTAACCAGGATTTCAGGATCACCATATAATCCCTTAGAATTAGGATTAATGCACAGAATGACACTTACACATTGTTTATGTAAGTACAGACACAACTGTCATACCTTTATGAATGCTGTATAGCAAATCATACAGAAGTATCAATATGTATATAGTTGAATATTTAAACCATAGAATGGTTTAAAACCAGCGGTTTAACCTTTATAACATGAGCAACCATGTGACTTTTATTATACCCATATGGTCGAGGGGACATAAATTACTATAGGTCACTATCAATATATCATTAGATGTATACGTCCATATACACAAATATAGCCATATATAGAAGTGAATGATCAATTGAATACAGTATATATAATAAAGGGTCTGTGTATCTATGTGTGTGTGTGTGTGTGTATATATATATATATATATATATATATATATATATATATATATATATATATATATATATATATATATAAATGGCTATGGATTGAAGAGCAAGGCATTTGTGGGCACAGTTGCATGTCCCAGCTCGGCTTCCCAGAATGCAGTGTAATAATTGTTTTTCTCGGAATTCTGAGCTGGAAGCAGGTTATTTAAGTTGCTTTAGACATTCAAATGTGAACATAGATGTACTATATTTTCATGTGTAGTAACCGTGTTGAAATAATGTATCTGCATCAAAAAAAAAACTCACGTAAAAACTGGGACTAAACTCTAACATAATTCAGGGGTGCACAAGTTTAGTCCAGGTGGGTCACATACAGTCCTGGATTTGATGATATCCCTGCTGCGTACGGGTGAGTCAATCACTTCTTCAGTCATCCTGATTGCCTCACCTGTACACAGAAAAATATATCTTCAAATCCAGGCTTGTGTGTCGCCCTCCAGGACCAAACATTTGAACCCCTGCCCTAGAGATTGCAAAATGTCTTCAGTTTTCTGGCAGTGGATTTTTTGAGAAGGAATGCTCCTGAAAATCCAAGCTAAATTTGTACAAAATTAATAATTCACGGTGGCCAATCAGAGGCAGCTACAAGATTGTAGCAGCATGGGGAATCAGCCACTGTCACAAAGCATTATGGGATTTGTAGTCTTTTGTTCCCACCACACACCTCTCTTCTCTTTAATGATTCAACTCACGCAATACTGCTCTGTTTCTCTGTTGATTGGAAGGTTAGTATAGGGTTGAAAAATTCAGTTTTTCTATTGGTTAGTATGGGTTCCCTATGTTAACTGCTCTGGGGGTGTTGAAACCATTTTTAAAAAAAATAATCTGTATTTTTATAGAATTCATCAATGTAATGTTTGTTTCTGATATAAGCTGTATGTTTTAGATTAGAAAAGGGTAAAAACAGGGAAACTTCTATGTACCTTTTTAATGGGATACAGTCTGAGAAGGGAATTACCTTTTTTTGTTTAATATTTGTATTAGTGACATTACTAGTGGGCTTTTTAGGGAAATATTTAGGTAATTTGTCATTGAAGAAATCACTACTTTAAAACATTTCCTGCAGCCAGTTGGGGATCTGTTCCTGCATTATCTTATCTTTGCCTGCACTGCATGTTTTAGATCTCCACAAATATTCTTAGTAATGTTCAAGTCTAGGTACTTTAATAGTCATTCCTGAATCTTAATCTTTTGTTCCTGTAAGTATTTCATTCTTGGTTTGTGAGGTATTAATGCATTGGTGATATATCCAACCGCTTTTCAATTTTTCCTTCAGAATCTCTAAGACATTAGGATTTGTTTACCCTTTGTCCTTATACCATCACTTTCAAAAGAAACCCACAATATAATAGAGCCATCTCTGAGCTTAACATTTAGCAAGGTGAACAAAACATACTTCTCCCAGCTTTTTCCCAATGCATGTAGTTCTTGGCAAAAAACCCCCATCATTTTGTTATCCCACAGCACTTAGTTTCAAAACATTTCAGGCTTATCAAGGCTGTGTTTTGCATACTTTAGCTGTTGTCTTTTGTGATGAGGTCATAGGTACTGCGTCCTTCTGACAAAACTCCCATGCAGATCATTTTATGTAAGCTGTACTGTAAGTCGTCTAAACTTTTCTGTAGATGTTTTACAGTGATCAGTGAATTCTCCTTTGCAGATCTTACCAGATTTTAGTACATTAAAAAGCTCACGTTTAAACATTACAAAAGTTGCTTTTTACATGCAAAAAGTTTGCAGGCAATTATATATTTCAAGTAGGACATATATTTTTTAAAAACGGTGGAAGATCAAATACTTTCAGAAGAATGCTTTCTACGGTTCTTTAATTTTTAAAGGCATATTTGCATTTCATGGATTATAAATCCCATGCGATAGAGGAGAATCAGTAGTGTATGAACACCATTTTTTTGCATTACAAAATACCAAAATAAATATTAAACTTACCCTAAAGTTTGCTAGGTTTCTTGAGTTTGCAGATGCTTTTGAGAGTTAACACCCCTTATATCTCTTAGAAAATTAGCATAAAATTCAAAATTCATTTTGGCTAATCAAAGGAAGATACAGCAGTTTCTGCAGCAAGCATAATGATATTTATATCCTTAGTTCCCCAAAAACACCTTAGTCTCCTCCCTTGAATGATGCAATTCAACAGTGCTGCTGTTGCTTTCTGCATTGTTTCTGCTGTAGCCAAAATTCAGTTTTTCTATTGGTTGGTTCACTGTGCCTATGTAAGCAGCTCTGGGGTGTGGAAAACAAGTTGTGTTTGTTTTTTTTTTGTTTTTTTTAAATAAAATCTGTATGTGTATAGAATTAAGCAATGTAATGGGTTTCTTTTTTGTTTAAATAATTTCTACTGAAATACAAGGAAAGTCCACAAACAAGTTTGTTACTGTATAATGGTATAGTAAACTTCTCCTTGTATCTTAAACCTTTTCTTTTCCTTTTTTTCTTCTTTCTTGATTTTGATTTAACCATAAATTTGTAATGCAGATCGGGCGATGGGTTTTCTCTTTTTTTTTTTTTTTTTCATCTAGTTATACTGAAATTGTACTTATAGTGTATATGTATTGAATTTTTCTCTTAACATTTTCATATATGGGAGTGTTTGTTTATTTTCCAATTTTTTGCTATGAATTCTGGAGGCTAAGGAAACTGAATTTGTTTGGAATTGTGATTCATTTGGTAGTTTGGGAATGGGAAGTCCTAGTAATAGTCCTAGTAATGCTTCCCCTGTTTTTTTTTTTTTTTTTTTTTTTTTTTTTAGTTTTTTGGGGAATATGAAATCACCACAGTTTTTCTAAAGTAGGCATTCCCATAATGCATGTCAGTGTGTAATGTGTGTTTCTGATATAAGCAGCATGAGTTGGATTAGAAAAAGTAAAAAAAAAAAAAAAAAAGTGGTAACTTAGATATACCTTTTGAATCAGGCAGATTGTTGGACAATGCTGGAACTTCTAAAAAATAATTCAGTGCAACCTATTGCCAGTAATTGTGGATGTGGCCAAGGGGGCATGACATTGTTACATTGGGATTATGTATTATTGTATGTGTGCGTTATATGTTGGCTGTACATGGTTATTAGTTATAATCACATATATAGTTGTGAGCATGCGAGTTGTTGCTAACACTTGTGGGCTCGCGTAGCGAGTGTTCCGCGGCCCTCGCAAAGCGAGGGCACCGGGCGAGGGCCTCAGTTGCTGGCACGTTCCATGCCAGCAACTGCGACCCTCGCAAACTTTACGTGGCAACGCAAACAACAAGACACACCAATTACGACCTTCGCAAACTTTACCTAGCAACGCAAACAACATACGACACACGTTAACACACATTACGACCTCGCAACACTCGGACGCAACTCGTGAACATTACAAAATTCAAAACACAATAAATACACACAGCACATATAGAAAAAGCTTACCTACAGCAAGAGGGAGCATCCAGGACCTCAAAAAAGCAACTTACACCTTGATTTCACTCAAAATAAGAGTTTAGACACTAAAAAATGTGCTAAGCGACAGAAAAAATGGCCGCCGAACAAAACGAAAACGAGGCTACACACGCAAACACCATACAAGACACGTTAGCAGACATTACGACCTCGCAAAAATCGGACGCAACACGCGAACATAAAAACATTCAAAACACAATAAATACAGACAACACACACATAAAAACCTTACCTACATCAAGAGGAACCATCCAGGACCTCAAAAAAATCAACTTACACCTTCATTTAAATAAAAATAAAAGAGTTTAGACACTAATAAAATCGCTAAGCGAGAGAAAAAATGGCCGACGAACAAAACGAAAACGAGGCTACAGCACTCTAAACACGGAAAAAACACCACAACACACTCGCAAAACACCACAAGAAACTTGCAAAACACTCCTAAGCACCTACGGATAATCCGCAAAGACGCATACCACAGATTCAGAATGCACACTTCAAACATTCATTACACTTTATAAACAGGGCACCAACACTCACAATGTATATTCTATGCAGACGCAAAATACAATCAGATTGTTAGCTCTTCAGCCTATTGCTCGCTGCATATATCAATTAAAAATAATTAAAGTATATTAATTTATTGCATAAATAATTCTTCCTTAATTGAATAAATCATTAATTATTCACTAAATATACATAGAAATATCTATATCTCAGAGGACCAAAAGTACATGACAGGAGAGGCTCATCGCAAGCCTCGCAATGAGCGCCGAAGGTTAAAAATGTTTTGCCCGGTTATTTTTTACGGGCAAGTCGCTAGTCACATATAATAGTTGTCAAACTGCAAGCCGTCGTCACGGCGAGCTTGCAAGAACTGCGTCCCTCGCAAATGCGGACGAGCGGCCTCACTCGCGGTTAAAAACAACCCAGAGAAGCAAGACTTTGGAAAAACAAACAAACACGATGCAGGACTTAAATACGGACTTGCACAAAAAAATACGAGCCGCGGGACTTACAGAAAAAAATATCGACCTCACAAAAATACAAAATTAACGGCCGTAACGTGGTCATCCACAAACAACAAAAACACTTTAAAATAAAAAACAAATAACACACACAGCATGGGGGGACAGCCACGACATCTGCGAGTGAGGTTGCCCCCCAAACTAAAGTCGAATTTAAGGAGTTTTGGAACTTGAAAATCGCCTAAGCGAGAAAAAAACATGGCAGCCAAAAAAATTTAAACTAGGCTACATGTCCCAAAACCCGCAAATAACAGCCAGGCACGTACGACTTTTGACAAGGACGTACAAGGTAGAAAAGTTTAGCCACTCGAAAATCCCCTAAGCGAGAGAAAAAATGGGCGCCGAAAGAAACTAAAATTAATCTACACGACCCCTAAACCCGCAAAAAAACGCAAGGCACATACGGCTTTTACACAAACCCGCACGAGCTACAAAATACACTATTAACACATACACAATCGCCGCCATTTTACAACAGTAAAATGCAGAAATACACAGCTACCCTAACGGCTTCCCCTCACGCACACAGCCAATGTACACTACACATTGCTGACACTTACACCTCAGCTCAACAACCCTGCAAATCTACATTTGTATGCTGCAGGAATATCAAAACAGATTGTTAGCTCTTCAGCACATTGCTTGCTGCATGTATTAATTACAATTACGTAAACTATTAGTTTATAATTTTAATAATTATCATTTAAAAATACATATACAGAAAGAAAAAAAAAACACACCACAAGATCGAAATAAACGACAAAGGCCTTCACCGCGCTCCTCACAAGGAGCGCCAACGGTGCTCAGAGGACACAAAGTACACCAGGGGAGAGGCTCGCAATGAGCGCCAAAAGGAGATCAGCGCGAACCTTACAATGATCGCAAATGCGGCTCTAATAAAAAAATACACCAACCGAGCGGCTCGCAATGAGCGCCCAAGGTACTCACACGACCAAAACACTTACTTTCTGTGGCAAATAGCATTACCTACCTTACAGTTTTATTGCCCCGTCATTTTTGACGAGCAAGTCGCTAGTATATTATAAGAGGAAAAATGTTATATAGAACATATGTGGAATTGGTAAAAATGCTCTGCATAGAAGTTAGCTGCAGATCATTGCACATTCACACATACAGACCTTGGGTCAAGACAGATGTATGTACTTCAAGTAGTCCTAAGCAAACACTTGAGTTCAAGGTTTTTTTTTCACTAGCCAGCTATATATGTCTGGTGAATTTGATCACAAGAGCTTTGATAGCCCAAAGTTGCAAGCCAGATTGGCTGACATCACACATACACAAATGTACACAAGGGTGTGGTATTGGAGAGTGTAAATATGTTGTTTTGATAATTCAATAAAGGTTCAGTTATAGTTTTCACATATCCACAGTGTGAGACTATTTCTGTGTTTTGTATCCTGACTTGGGGAGTGGTCTTACCATAGGCCACTAGTAACCTGTATGCAGTATTCTCTGCCTATACCTTTTGGGCATTGCCCTCTTCAGAAGCCATCTTTTGTGCCACAGAGGTCAAGAAATACTGGGGTCGGTTTGAACTAGGTTCATATCAAGCCCCCTTGAAGAAGCAGATAGTGACACATAGTAATTATTTTCTTCATATATGCTGTCTGGGGCACTAGAAATCAAATTACTTACAACAGAGGTTGACAAATATATCTTGGGAAACTTAGCATGTAAGTTAAGCGCTAGTCAATACAATTATAGGAGCCACAGCACTTGGTATATGTTAAGCCCTGACCTACAGTGCCTAGATATTTCTATATTCTCATACTCTTCTCATTTTTGAGTATTCCATTTGCCAAAGCATTGCAGATCATCACTTCTTGTAAACTCATTAGCTTTGCATTAGTGCTAATGGGGGAGCTAACTATTGTGCAGAAAGAGGTTCCTCCCTGGATTTAAAGTGTCCTCCCAGTTAAGGAATGTCACTGGAAACTAAAATGGTAAGTTCTAGTAGCATAATAATAGCATAATAACATTACAAAGTAATAGTTAGAGGAGTAATTAATTTTTTTTCTTTTTACATTCCTAAAACATGTTAATTTTTCTTCAAAAAATGTCTCAAGTTTATGATCTCAGTGGTTTATTTCTGACATCAGATAATTCATTATTAAAGGGAAAAAAAGAAACTGCAAGATTTGCAAAGGGACATGGAACACCTTTATTCATATTTTTTTTTTTTTTTTGTAACTTGAAGAAAATTATTTTATTGTGAAACCTTTGCAAATACCATCTTTCAGGTGCAACAGAGAAGAAAAAATAAAGAAATGCAAAAGTCTGTCAGCAATGCTTTAAAGTACTCAAACTCACTACATATAACTATGAAGTTGGATAGAAAATGGCTAAAAAAAAAATAAAACTATTTTTTTTTTTTTCAATCAAATTAGCAATGTGGTTTTAAAGTGTCATTATATTTAATTAATAATTTACTGTCCACATGCAAGATAACTACTGTTTAAGCTCAGACAGGGCCTTCCATTCATTTGCAATATGTTATGATTGATTTTTGACTTGTACTTAACCCCTGTATAGTGCTGCAAAATATTTTGGTCTGTTAGAAATTAAGGATAATAATAGTGTAACATCGCAAGTTGACAAATAAGTAGATGATGCATGTCTTTGTGTCTTGTTAGCGATTGTTCAGTAGAGTGGAGGCCTCCATAAAATGCGGTCTGTCTTTAATTTTTTTTTTTTTTTTATAGTAACTTTATGAAAAGAAATTATTTTATTGTGCATGTTATTTTTTTTTATATTACTGATCTAGGTTTCATAGTGTATTTATTATTAATCCTTGATTATAACCAACTTTATTTCCCCTCACTGGAAATTTGACCACATAATATTTGCTGAGGGACTTTGTGGACCACTTAAAGGGCCAGTGTAAGAGCTTTTAAAGTTAAATCTATTTTTTTTTTTAGTTCACTATTAACACTAACAATACATGCAGCAATGTTTTCAAATATATAATAATTTAAAACCTTAGATCCTCTCAAACATGTCTGCTGTTGTACTCCTTTACGGCCTCTCTAATTGTCATATGGACAGTAGTATTTAGGCAATTACAATCGGCACAGGTTGAATTAATTGTCCAGGCCATATAATGTGGCTATGCTTTATATTCCTGCCTCCCTGGAGCATTTAAACATGATTGGGAAACTTTTTTTTTTTTTTGAGGTAGTTTGGTTGCTTTTTCTTGCTAAAGCCTTTTTTTGCTGCTTTTTCATAGGTATTTTAGTGAACTAAAAATCTATCTAGCTTGTAAAGAGCTTATACATTTACTATACAGAAGTGATGTATATTTTTACATGTCTCTGCTAGATTCGTCTGTATTAGGAAATTAAAAAAATGGTTTTCTATGAATGTGGCTTTCAGACCACCCTTTTGGAACCTCTAACCTATCTGAATGTGAAAATGACGGCATTAGAATTTAAAGCCTGGCAATGCTGTTTGCCACACAATGTGTGCAGCTTCAGCACTTATCGCGAGACCAGAGCTGAGCACCTTTGGCGCTCATTGCTAGCTTCTCCCCCCCGCGATGGCTTTGATGCTCATTGCCGGTTTTGGCAAGCCACAACTTTCCTGCTTTGCAGTGATAACTTTCGGCGCTAATCGCGAGCCTCTCCCTCTGTGCTTTATAGGCCTCGCGATTGAGCACCTTCGGTGCTCAGTGCAAAACTCTTCCCCCGTGTTCTAATGCTTTTTGCCACACAATACAAGGCTGTCACCCCTATGAGCACCTTCGGCGCTCATCAAGAGCCTCTCCTTCCATCTACTTTACGTGCCTTGGCACTCATTGCAGGCGTCGTTCAACCCGCAACTTTGGTTGCTTTGCAATGATCACCTTCGGCGCTCATGGTGAGCCCCCCCCCATCCCCTTATGTATTTTAGAGCCTCTAGATGAATGTTACTGACTTAGGGTAAATGTTACTGGCTTGCGTTAGTTGTTCCTGGCTTGCGTTAGTTGTTCCTGGCTTCAGGCTCTTTTTTTTTTAACTACCTTCGACCTTGTTTTCAATCTGTTACTTTTTTCACAATAGGCTATTTTCTATTGTGAAAAAAGGCAAAATATGCCTTAAATTAACTTGCAACCTCACTCACAGGCTCACTGCCGCCCCGCGATGAGCTGCAAAGGCGCTCAGCGTGGGTCTCGCGATGAGCACCGAAAGTAATCCGTGCAAGGCAGGAAGTTGAGGTACACGGGGAGAAGCTCGCAATGAGCGCCGAAGGTGCTCAGAGGAGCAAAAGCCTCACATTGTGTGGCAAACAGCATTGCCAGCCTTATCATTTTAATCCCGTATTTTTTGACGGGCAATTTCCTAGTTAGCATATAAAGCTATGTTATTTACTTTGCCCAAATCAGTTAAACAGGGAAAGATGCTTATGCAGACACTAGGACTCAGCCAGATTCCATCTTGGGGATCAGGCCGCATGTCAGAAGGCAATAAATGTATTTACTGTACAAATATCCCATTATACCGATAGACTAAGATAAATGAAGAAACATTGTATGCTGATTATGCTAAACAATTACAAGAAAGTATTTGCAATACTAAACCGTTCTCATAAATAGTGTTTTTATATTTTTCCCTTGAATGCTGTGCATTAAAGGACCGCTGTGGTAACTATAATAGAGTTTAATACCTGACTAACAATAAAATAATTTGAACAAATGGCTTTAAAAGCACAAAAATGCATATATTTGAAATGTAGTGTTCTTCCATGCAGTTGCCACTGCAGACAAACTTAGATTAATGAGAACATTTACGATAGCTTCCTAAGTAGATCCTCTTGCACTCCTTGACACCGAACAGGGGTGAAGAGCAGCAGCTTCTGCTAACCCTGAAACATTAAATGTCAAATATTAAAAAGAACATTGAGTTTATTTTCTTTTAAATACTGATTGTATTGCTAATTGGTTACTAAATACATACATACATAAATAAAACCCTTTTGTATGTCCACTACAGTTACCCTTTATAGATGCACTTAGAGCTAGTTTGGAGTATCTACTTCCTGTTATCTTTACAATTGTAAGCAAGGTTGGTAATGAGACATTACTCAAATAGTGTTTTCTATTTTTCTCTGAATGCATCCTATCAAAACACATTTCCTACACTAATCATATTAGTAACCACTTTGTATTTTTTAGGCTGGCATCAGTTGAATGAAAAATTAAATGTATGCAGAATTTGTCACTAAAATACAGATGGCCACCTATTTTAAAACATTACATATTTCTCAGTAACTTTATTTTAAAAACAAATTAAACTGCATAAAAACAGATTTTTTTAATTCCAATAGTAGAGTTTTTCAGTAGCATATCAAAAGTTTTTAGACTGAGATTTTCTGAAAAGTCCTATTCATTTTAATAAAGGTACTCCTTAAATTGCATTGGAGTAGGTTATAAAGGATTACTGAAGCCTGGGGAAAAACTTCACATATTTGTAACCAACTTAACAATGTTTACATATGTTAGAAGTAAAAAGCATTTTTTAAGGAAATCTTAAATTTTAGCTGACTTTGCGTATGATATGAGCTTTCATTTGGATAGGTGATCTTTAGGCTGATAGGTCGGGTTATTATACTGATGGGTTAGGTTACCATAGAGTTGCTCTGCTATTTAGTTCTATTGGTAAATTACTACAAAAATATCAGTCTTTTGGCAGAACTGAATAGAGATGTTACAAGAATTCAGTGTTTCTTCCAGTTAGGTGTCTACTGCTAAAGCAATGTTGAATACAGTAAACTTTAAATAGAAACTTACAGTCTTTAACCAAGGTACACAACACTAAAGAATAACTATATCACATATATAGTTGTCAGCAGCCGGGCTTGCCAAAATCTGTTGGTAACGCAATGGGGAAACTGTGGGCTGCAGCCCTTGCGAAACGAGGGCCACTATTGCGGCCAGGCAAGGAGCGCCTTTGGCGCTCCTTGTGCTGTTGCAGATGAGCGCTGATCCCTATGACCCCGTAGCACTTAGGCAGGGAACGACAAAGGTACTCCCTGTGCTGGTGGAGATGAGCGCTATAGGCGCTCATCCCTATTACCCCTCACCACTTTACCATCATACCTACAACCCGCGGGACTACACATGAACACAAAACTCAAATACACAATTCACACTGTGAGACCCGTAGCACTTTGAAAAAATTGCAGGAAAAAAAAATATGGCCTGTAACACTTACAAAAGGAAAAAGTGACTTGCATAAAAACAATACAAACTGCCAAAAATACGAACTTAACGGCCGAACCGCGCACATCGAAAACCAAACTAAATAAAAACAAAAAATAAAATACAAATATCACACACAGCACAGCAAGGGGGACACCCAGGACGTCTGCAAGTCATCTTACACGTCAATTTAACTTCAATTTCCAGAGTTTAGCCACTCGACAATCCCCTAAGTGAGAGAAAAAATGGCCGCCGAAAACTAGGCTACACGACCCCTAAACACGCAAAACTCCGCCACACACATATGACTTTTAGACAGGACCGTACGAGCTATAAAGTACAGTAGTACGAAATCATCCGGACCTGCCTAACACATACACAATCACCGCCATTTTACACCACTAACTTGCACATACTAACAATCACATTACAAAATGCGGAAATACACAGCTACACAAATGGTTTCCCCTTGCGCCCGCAGCCTATTTACACGACACATTTCACACAATGCTGACACTTAAACCTCAGGTCACCAACAATTAAAATATACATTGTATGCTGCAGGAACATCAAAACAGATTGCTAGCTCTTCAGCTTATTGGTTGCTGCATATATTCATTAGAAATAGGTAAAGTATATTAATTAATGATTTAATTAATTATCATTAAAAAATACATTTACCGAAATCTTTAAAAAACATCACAACACACGATCGCAATAAACGCCAAAGGCACTCATTGCCAGCCACACGATGAGCGAGTGATCGTTTATACACAAATCTTTGCTATTGTATATTTTTAATTCTTGTACTTTTTCATGCCCGGGGCCTGACTGGACTGTTTTGGGCTATGGCTTGGGCCTAGACTGGGAATACGTTATCCTGTTTATGGTTAAAGTTATGTATTTTTAATTGCTTGTGGTTAAAATATGATTACTCTGCTATACTGTATGTATCTTGGTTTATGCTCTGCATAACATGTTCGCTTTTCTGCAGGCTATTGCATCAGCCCCCACCTAAATAAGATTAAGGCCTATTATGTACAGTGTTGTTATCTGGTGAAGACTCCCCCGGCCTCACAGGGGTCTTGAGCAGATAAACAGATAGTCTGAGTGGTTAGAACAATTGTTTAAAGTTAATATAATCACCTGGATGAGATTAAAAGATAAAGGATTTTCCCAGTAAACAGACTATTGTTTAGGGATGTGGCCTACTCATTGGTCAGTCTGTGTGCGAGGAACTTGTATAAAATGTTTCAATTAATAAAGGTATACAGTGGTATCTGAATTTACATAGACATTGTGTAAGTGCCATTCTGTGCATTAATCCTAATTCTAAGGGATTATATGGTGTTCCTGAGGTCATCTTCTGTAGCAGAGGTAGTAAGAACTACATAGTCCTGGTGGGGTAGGCTTGAACTAGGTTCTTGTCAAGCCCCATTGAAGAATCAGGTCGTGACAGACTTCTATCCAAGGCTTTGTTTGTGCTTTACAATTCATAAATAAAAACTATGAAAACAAAAAGGAGACTGCAAAGAGGAAATCATGAAGTACACATGGGAATTTTTTAATAGACATGCAACTAAAAGGTAAATGTAACTGGTATAAATGTCTTGCACTCTACCACCGCATTGTCTTGGAAGGAAATGAATAAAAAAGGAAGCTTATTAATTACTAATTTACAGTTATTATAGGGACATAGATGAAAATATAATACTAAGACTGGCACCAATTAACAAAATAACTTTGTGGGCAATAATGTAGCTACTTCTGCTGTGTCGTGTTAGATTTTTTTTTTTTTTGCTGATTTGTTCCATTCTTACTGTTTATATTTTTACTATTTATATTGATATATGATGCTATTTGATGCTTTACTTTTTTTCTTTATACTTAATAGACTGACATTATTAATTGCTCCTCAGACCAATTGATTTTTATAGCATCTGTTTTTCCATTCGTTTGGATGTTTTTATTTGCCCTGTTGCAGAATTCATATTGTAAGTTTACTTTTCATGTGTCTATTCAAATTGTACATATGTAGTTCGCTATTTTTCTCTCTGCATTCCCCTTCCTTCTTTTTCCCCGTTTTCATTTTTTAAATGTTTTACACAATTTATATGCTTTTTTCTTCTATTTTTAAATGGTCTAAAAATATTTTGCATACTATAAATATGACACTTTACTAGTCGATTAACATATAGTCTGCTGCAGCAGTATCACTCTTACAGTTCTGATTGACCTTCCTTGTGGAGAGACTTAACGAGCCATGAGAGCAAGAGTGGCATCTTTACTGCAGTAGTCATCATTCAAGAGGTATTGCTGTGCTCTGGTCGGAACTGAGCTACCCTAAACGCTGAAGTAAAACATTTTTGCGACAAACATCGGGACAATTGGAATTTTGAGTGTGGCCGCTGGACTCTGTTGGATATTTGCCACAGTGTCCTTTGAATTATTAGAGATATTATAATGGCCATAAGGACGTTTTGAAAAAAATTATATTGTGTGATGTTTCTCCTCAAGTTCTAGTTTTATGCCCTGGAACCCTTTTCATTAGGTCGTTGAGCCTGGAGGGCTCTGGATCAATTTTAGTGCCATTATTTTGTGTGTAGAGTGTTTTAGGGAGCAACTATTGCATTAAGCTAATAATAACATTCCTCTACTTGATTTGGACCCAACCCAGACATTCTGGCTACAGGGCTCACAGTATCTTATCGGGCCCTAGACTCCTCGGCACCTAGCTGGGAAAATAGACAGTCTGACACCGGCCAGCCCTACCCCCCGTGGGGGTAATTCAAATTCTAAGAGAGTGGCCCACTGCTGATTAGGGCAAAATCTGTGAAAATGATGTACTAAAAATAGTGTGTTTGTTTTACTCTGTTTGGTACACATATGCGTGGTGTGTTTCATGTTAAAAAGGAAGGTGTTTATTATTTTAATCAGAAGATAATTTCTGCAACTTGTCCTGGAAGCCTGGTAACTTGGCCTGAGAATCTGGTTAAGCTGTCCTATATGTGGAGATACAGAAGCTATACAACCTGAGGGTAGGATTGGTCTCTCTGGCCTTTTCAAGCCCAACAAAGAAGGGATTGTGACCGTTATGTTGGTATGAAAGCATGTTGTGAAGTGCGGCCCTGGTCAAGGAAATGCTGCATTTTGCGAAACTCATACACAAAACCATTTTGAATCTTGACTTTTGAAGACTATGTGTTGTAAGTTTCCATCTGACAGACCTTTGTATTTCCTGATAGCTTAAAGCCTGAAGGTATATGCTAAACTACTAAGAAGTGGTGGGATCATTGTGGGAGGGGGATTTCATTAACATTAGAGTTTTGGGAATTTGACACTTACCTCATACACTGAAGAAGGCAGCTCTCAATCATTTCAAACATTGTCCTGCATAAATATAAACTTCACTCCAGTACATGCATCCCACACCAAGCATGACCCTCCATCAGAGCAGGCTGTGGCGAGGGGAGTGAGCACACAGCCCGTTCTATCCGGTGCTGTAGGGCTATGAAAGAACAATGCAGAGAGAGGATACATATTTATTCCACACACTCTGACAAATGAAGGGATTGGCAGGGAATACAAGCATCTTGGTAGATAAGAAACTGATTATTTTCCAGTACCATGAATATATATTGTATTAATTGCATCTAGTTTTATTCATGGTACTTAAAAATTGGGAAATTGAAAATTATGGACCCAAATGTAAATATAACATTTTTTTATTTATTTATCTAGCCACTACTTTAAGAAGTCTATCCATTCTGTGTATATTTGTATTTTGAGTCTAGTAATAACATATACTTATTTTAGATTCTAGATTGCAGTGTGTTAATATTTTTGCCTTGTACTTAACCCATGTATAGCGTTACAGAATATGTTGGTGCGATACAAAATAAAGTATAATAATCTAAATCCAATTCTAGCTAGATAACAATTTTATTAGAAATCAATGATTATTATAAATGTGCATAAAATACAGTGCTACAATGCATCAACAAGGACTTTGTTCTAATGACTTTTTGCTGGCTCCTTCTTTTTTATTTAGAACAGACAATGTAATCTCATCCAAGACAAAATTTATTTTGTTGGGGTCTTCTCACCGTACACAGACTAATTAAACATTATGAGCTAATAGCGGATTTATACTGGTGAATATGGTTCTTAGGTTTTATCATCATGATCATAAATGCCTTGAGCAAAATTCAGCCAAATTCTAATATTTTATAGTTTTTTTTTTACTAACTAAAACACAATATGTAGGTTGTTGTTTATTTCTGCAAGCTTCAAATCATACAATAAATTGTTGCATGCTTCAAATCTAGTAGAAATTAAAACAAACTTGTGATATGTCTTGCTGTATTTTCTAAAGTTTGTGTGATGCGTTTATTGAAAACAAATGTTTTTTCTTTTTCAGGCTGTTCGCTGTTATGAGTCTCTAGTCTTGAAATCTGAGGGAAAAGTGGAGTCAGATTTCTTCTGTCAGTTAGGCCATTTCAACCTCTTGTTGGAAGAGTATCCGAAAGGTAAGAGTGTAAATATATGTCTCTTTACTTGTAATGTATCAACGTGTTCTAGATTTTATTATAAGCTCTAAAAAAACATGTCAGGTACAGACAGGAATATGCTTTATAGAGGAAATGTTTGAAGGATGTCAATGACCCTCCTCCAGTTTTTTTTTGTGTTTTTTTAACTACAGGATTTGTTTGTGAAGTGATGGACTGACATGTTCAGTGGAAGATTATGGACAAGGTTTAATGCATTTGACAATGTTGTAGCCTTAGCGTGGCCCCATAAAGGATGTTTTGAGTATTTGAGACTAGCCACACAGAGTTTTGCAGTGTTGCCAACAAGGATAGTGAGGTGCCATTTCATGTTTTTTTTTTTGGGGGGGGGGGGGGGGATCAAGGGAGGAACTATTTAGTGAAGTATATGAAGTAATTATTTTAGGAGCCATAGCTTATTGGCGTGTGTTCAGCCCTACTGTATAGATACACACTTCCACACCCCATTACCCACCTATCCTACACATTCTGAATATTTCCATGTTATAAAGTATTATAGCAAGGGGGTTGTCACATTTATCTGAATTTTTTGAGGCGTCTATTTCAGGTAGGACCCATACAAACCTTTTTGAGGAGCCAACAGTAAAGTTAAAGCAAACCGTGTTTCCCTGGCTCTCTGGATTGTGTCAAGTCTTGCTCTAAGGGATTATTAACAACGGTGTATGTCATAGGAAAATTCTTAGCACAAAGCTCACAAGTTTTGCATGAAATATATAGCTATAGGATTGTAGATGGGATGATTTTTGTCTTATTTTCACTGACTTGCTATTTAACCAGAATAAGACTGGCCAGTGCTTCTAAGATTTTAATAGATTCTATTGGCAAATCTTAGACCATAATTTCACACCCTGCCCTTGTTTTTAAGTCTTTGCTTTCTCTTTAAAGAAAATTAGTGTTCTGGTGCACATGCTGTCTATAGTGTTAACTCCCTGTCGGTCAGCATCACCAGCCTGTTGGTCCTTGTAATTGAGTTTTTCACCTAATCTGCCCATGAATCTTGCATCCCTATAATGGCAGAAGTACTTTATATGTGTAGTTAACTTGTCTATCTTATAGTACCACCCAGTCAACCTCTATTGTCTGAGCTGTTTATGCTACAGTGACTAATCAGTCTTGTGAGGCTGCAAATCTAGAAATAAGAGTTTTAATCTAAAGTGCTTCCCTACTAGTAAGCCTAGATTGCAGGATATCCTGGCAGCTTGCTCATCCTCCTGTTCTGTTTGAATTTTATATATGTACCGTAATGCACCTCTACAGCCTCCAACTCATCTTGTTAACTCACAAATTTCTGAGCCCTTTGCAGCCTGAAATGGTCACAACACTAGATTAATTTTAAGGACCTTATAAGAAGTAGAACCACCCTTTGTCTTCAGAATAGCTTCAGTCCTTTTTATGCAAGTCCTGTTTCCTGTCTTTATTGGGATTGAGCATTACTCTTCAAGAAGAAGAACCTCCATTTCTTTGAGGAATAAAGGTGGCAATTTAAATCCCACGCTCTGCTTCTGAACTTCCAATGAACATCTGATGAGAGAGTTCATCCTGTTCATGGAGCCACTATTTAAAGTGACACATACTGCTAATTGGCAGTCATCCTTATAAGAATTACGTTTGCACTAAATCACAATTACAAATGCAGATGCAAAGTTACACTAATTTTTCGTTTGTTTATTTTGTCCATGTATTGCTAGCCTCAGGGAACCATGATGACTTGATACGTGGTATTTGTTCAAAGTTACATTATAGGTTTAAAGGGTGACAGAATGCTCACATGTTCTGTTTTGGTTTTAAAAGCGCCTGTTTTGATATAACGAATGGTTATTTAGAAAATATATGTTAAAGGGCACAGCAAAGGTGGAGGGAAGTGTTTTTACTTAACTTAATTGGTAAGCTCTATAAACTGAGAGCTAGGGAACAGCTCCTAACATTTTATTGCCAGCTCCTATTTTTCTTAAATTATTCATATTTGTATATATAATCTCTTATCTGGCTCCACAAAATGTTTACTGCCTTCTGAGTTTCATGTACATTTTTGTCAAGTCCTGATCTGTTGTGTATATGGAAATGAACATTGTTTTGCAGAGTCTATAATTACTATGACAGTCAAGGTGTTATGGATTAATGATGCTACTTCATTAAATGTAAATATATTTTCTTCTCCATCTATTATTAGAAACAAAATGAGATCTCCAAGGCAAAATGTAGTTCATTGCAAAGAATATTAAAATCATATTTCTTTTTTTTTCTCATTCATTTTATTTGTATAGATAGGAATCATTACTGTATATACTCGATAAGCCAAGTTTTTCAGCCCCCCCTCTCTAACCCCACACCCCCGTGTCTCTCTAACCCCACATCCCCTGTTTCTCTCTAACCCCACACCCCCGTGTCTCTCTAACCCCACACCCCCGTGTCTCTCTAACCCCCCCACACCCCCCGTGTCTCTCTAACCCCCCCACACCCCCCGTGTCTCTCTAACCCCCCCACACCCCCCGTGTCTCTCTAACCCCCCCCCCACACCCCCCGTGTCTCTCTAACCCCCCCCCCCACACCCCCCGTGTCTCTCTAACCCCCCCCCCCCCCCCCCCCCCACACCCCCCGTGTCTCTCTAACCCCCCCACACCCCCCGTGTCTCTCTAACCCCCCCACACCCCCCGTGTCTCTCTAACCCCCCCACACCCCCCGTGTATCTCTAACACAGGGGCAGCACATTTCCCACCCTCGGCTTATACTCGAGTCACTCATTTTTCCCAATATTTTGTGGTAAAATAGGTGCCTCGGCTTATACTTGGGTCGGCGTATATACGGTATGTAATCTAGAAATGTTATAGCCATGTTTAAATAAGTTGCCACTGTTAGGGGTGAAGAATACCACGTTCTGTCTCTTGTACACAGGAGATTGAAGTGTGATCTGTGACTACTAGGCATGTACATGATGCTTCATCTTTCTAGATAGACACAATAGAGCTCAGAATTGATTAAGTGATATCCTACTTTGTAGAAGCTGGAAAGCAGGGCTGGTTCTTAATTCCACACAGCAGTATTTCATCGAACATTTGTTCCAACATTTCTGTTGTCGTAGTTTTTTTTTCAACACAATGCCAGTTAAACATTTGCATGCTACAGTTCTTATAAACAGAACTTCACAATTCTGTTATGTCTTTTTTTTTAAACGCCTTGTAAATGTCTTACTATTAGAAATGCTTTAAAAAGTGAATTTTGTAACAGCTGTGAAAGCATATGCAAGGAATAGTCGCACACGTTTTTCTTTGGAGCCAAGGAACATATATGTGTATAGAATTATGTATATATGTGAAGCAATTAAAAAAAAAAAAAAAAAAAAACGGAAGACAGGAGAAAGTTTACAGGAGCCTGGCTCTCTAGATTTGGTTTATCCTGATATTGTTCGCTTCAGCAACTTGCTAGGCGTGAAGGGGTGTGTGGTTGTCTGAGCAGAGGAAGGGCAAATGTCATATATCTGATGCCTGCTTTTAGTATCTGTCGCCTTCTTCCTAGCCCCTTGCATGATCAGTTATAAGCAAGCTTCTGCAGGAATGTAATGAACCCTTTAACACATGCAACGTTCATCAAAGTATCATTGATCCTACTAGGGACCGGTCGAGGTACAACATTTTTTATCGGATGAAATGCTAGCTTTATAGCATTTCCTGTCTTGTGCCAAATACAAACTATTATCTTTACTATTTTACTTGCACATATTGTATTACATATTGCTAAAATAATCTTTCCTTTTCGTTGATCAGTCATGTAGCCCGCTAGTCAAAGATTTTTGCTTCATGAAAAGCTTTTTATAGTATTTATAACATTGTAAATATTTTTCATTAGGATAGTGGTTTATAAACTTTCTTTCTCCTAGGCACCAATTTTGCTGAGGGTCTCGTGGGCCACTTGAATATTGTGTAGTGTCTCTGCTTACTACTATATGATTTTGCTGTTTATTAGATTGCATTTTACTCTAGTGGAGTAACAATTGCACAAATAATAAACCATGATTTTTAGGAATTTCTGTAGTATTTGTTTATGAATAGAGAATCCACTTTTATTCTTTTTGTTTCTACTTCTATAAAATGAATCACAAGTGCTGCTGTGGGGAAAGCATTAAGTGCTTGGCTAATAATTTTTCTAACTGCAGCACTATTTTTGAAGTAATATATAATATGCTTACTAAGTAATGTTGTTGTTTTGTTTTTTTGTGGGAACCAGTCAGTGAGAATATTTCTATTTTGTTGGTTATATCGATATATTTTTCTTTAGAATGTATCTAATGGTGTCACATGTCGGTATGTGCATAAAACATTAACCTCTCCTAATGCTTTATTTTCTTTTTTACAGCATTATCTGCATACCAGAGGTACTACAGTTTACAATCTGACTACTGGAAGGTTTGTATATGTTAACATTTATATTTATCTTGCTGATTTAACTACCATGTTCATTTACTTGTTTTTACATTTTATTGATGGAATTCAAAATATATATATTTTTTAATCTCCCCAATCTCCATAGCAGTTAATTTAATACAGTGTATGTATCCAATATGATATAACTTAAAACTGTAGGTAGTAAAAACAATGTTATCAATTACATGTTATACAGTTCAGTGTAATTATGGTAGAAAAGTGCAAAAATTGAATAAGATTTTACCTATAATGTTAATGAATACCATATTGGAACCTCCAGTGTGTGTGTGTGTATATATATATATGTATATATATGTATATAACTTGGTTCTAATAATAGTTGTTTTAATTTTGAATTTCAATGTGGCAACTGTTGATCCATTGCTGTGAAATGCTTCTTGACTGAATATCTCTGGCAATAGGTGTGGGTGAATGGGTATTGTACAATGCAGATTTAATGAAGGGACTTGGTAATGTTTTTCTCTTCTCATGGAGTCTGTGAAATATCTTAATGAGTCATTTACAAACCTGTCTTTAGAAACCCCTAAAGATTAGATTTTGTGGATTTCCTTACCCAAGTGCTAGTATTCTATTGATTAATTTTGATTAATATAACTTAGCTTAAGAGGCGATATCCACAAAATATGGAAAGGGTTTTGAACCACCGATTATATACTCACAGTGAAAAGTAAGAAAATACTTGCTATAGTCGAGTTATTTGGATGTTATTTGTAATATAGCTTTATAATTAATTTACAACATTTAAAAGTTTTTGAATTCTGTTCTCCTTTTTGTTCTTGGACTTTTTTTTTTCTTGACTGTTTTAGCGGATTCCATTAAGGGGAAAAATGTCACTTACTTGTAGTTTAAGGTCTTCAACTGCATGTGGAGATTTCAGTGTTAACCGAAAATATAAAATTGAGGATAATAAAAATTACAGTAATTTGATGATCAAGAAAGGTATATATCCATTGCTGTTCAATTTCTTTATTATACTTACAGTTATTATGGTATTTATTTACTCCATATAAGCAGTTAAGAATTCGATTGATTTTAAGAATTTTGGTGAATTTGAGAGTAGTCAAAAGCTTAAGCTTGAACAGAAGCCGCCAGCATGAGTAAGGGTAGCATATACTGGCTAATTTAGTAATTAAGGTTTGTTTGATTTTAAGTCTCTCTGTGACGGAACATTTTCCTAAACTATGAGGACAGGCACATTTGTAACATTTTGCTAGACATGTTTACGGTCAGCTTTTTTTGTCTTTTCAATAGAGGTTCAGCTTTCCACTAGTGGGAAAAGGGAAAAGTAACAAAGATGGTAACTAAACGAACAAAAGGGTTTTCATTGAATTGGTAGTTTCTACTTTTACTAAAAACTAACCCGATCCGTGAACAATTTTAGCTAATAAGCAAAACCCCAGATCTCCTCTGTGATATTGATAATAATATAATACATTTGGCTAAAGCTGCATTTATTTCTGACCGATGTGTAATTTAAATGAAGGATACAGAAGGCTACCCCTGATCTCCCCCCTTTTCCCATCTTTGATCTTAATCTCCTATCATCTCTCCCAACCCCCCTTACACTGGACTTCCTCTGCCAAATCATCTTACCCTGATTGCCCCCGCTCCTGATATCCCACTTGATTGCCCCCATCCTCCTGGTCCTTTCACTTCTTATCTATCGCCTCACTCCACCCTCTGATCTCACTTTCACTCCCTAATCCCTGATTTCTCCCCTCATCATATATCTCCCACCCTGCTTTCCTAATCTTCCTCTCCTCTGATCTTTTACACATCCCCACTCTCCCTTCCCGCATGATCGGCCCTCACCCAGGAGCTCCTTAGACATGTTGTATGAGTGTGACATCACTAGGGAACTGGCCAGACAGGGACTCGCACAGCAACCACTGAGCACCAATGATTTCCTCCTGGATCACGTCCCCAAGGACCTCCGGATGATAGGGGTGCGTGTGGAGATAAATAGGACATTGCAGGAAAATAAATATTATTCGTTTACTTTGAGTTGGATGGAGGGAACAAATTGATAGTGTCCTCCCCATCCTTCCCCCACACTCCATGCATACTGATCCCCCCCCCCTACAAATGGGCATGGGTGGAGGGATAATCTGCATGCATAGCCAAGAGCATCAAATTATTGTTTACATAGATCTTGTAACCAAAAAGAGTCTCATACTACAACTTGACAGTGCCATAACTACATAATTTAAATCTAGGTAAAAATAAATAAAAAAAAGCAATTTTGTTAGAACTGTTGTTATAAATAGTGTGATTTTACATGTATATAATGTGCACATATGTCTTGTGTTAAGGTTTTTCTCTTTGGATTTGTTACCTTGGCTTATTTTCCTTGTTGTCCGAATATTTTACTAAAAATAGATTTTTTATTTATTTTTTTAATTCACAAATCTTTTAAATGTTGTATTAAAAAGATTTGCCGAATTTCAAGCTGCCATCTTTCAGGGGCATCCATATTTGTGATCATTGAAGTAGATTTTAACATCTCACCAGTCCTGCTGTAATGCTTTTTCTTCTCTCATTTTATTTACTTGTGTACATATTGGGAGACCAGTTTGTTTTGTAACCTGCCTTGACATTACACAGCTGCCTAATATGCTTCATGTAATGAAAGATTTTATTTGGCTTGCATATTTTCCATTTAACGCATGATGTTGCTTCAAAAACATTTCTTGTAATTATATGCTTTAAGTAGTAATGTTTGTAAATGCACCTAATATCATAAGAATTTACTGATTACCGTTCAATTCAGTTTGATTTACCATTGTTAATGAGTATGAACACTTCAAAATGTGATTTAGTAGAATTCTGCTTTGCAATCTTCATTTATAGAATAGAATAGCTCTAAGAAGCTTCACTGAAAAGGCAATCATGCATCTTAATTTGCCAGTGTTGATTATTTACAGTGTGATGTATAATGTGCCAACTATTTGAATCATTTTATGTTGCATCTCCTTCATATCCTCATCAAAAGTGCCTCAACGTGTAAAAAGAAAATATAGCAAAACCTTTTGTTTCAGCCTTCTCCACAGTCTCCCTGAGATTGTATGCTTTCATACACAAGGTTCATTTCTTTTTTATATTGGTATTGAAGAAACACACAAGAATAAACCAGAGATATTACATGTTTGTAGTTGGGCTCTTTGAAAAGCCAAAGGTCACTTTGATACTGTTATTATAGAAATACAGAATTTTACTTCTGTTATACAACAAAGGACATTTCATGATGTTTTTCTGTTTCAATAGGAGCCATGAATAATTTCTAGGAGCCAGACAAGATGTGTTAAGCATTCAGAATTGGAGGCCATTCAAAGATATACCTAAACACTAGGTGCAGATGATGTCAGCATGTTTTGATATGCTGCTGACACCATATGTGATTAGTTTGTACATCTAGTACCAATAGAAACATTGTATGCATGAGCTGTGGGGGCAGACATTTGCAGTGATTGTTTGGAAGGTTTGAGTAAATGAAAACAGAGCATTTGTTAATAAAGTGTTTATATACAAACACTTAAATCGTTAATTTTAAATTAAAAACAGGAAACCTGTTTGCAAATATTATTTTTTTTGTAACAAGTGCTTAAAAGCTCTGTTTTGACTTGCATTCCAAACTGTTTCTGCAAAGGTACACACAGTGTTTCTATAATACTATAGGTTACAGACTGTCTCAGCAGCATGTTTCTCAAATGCTTTTGAGACAGTCTTTGGCTAGTACATGTAGTCTAGTACAGTACAGATATTGTATACATGAGCTACAGGGGGCAGGCCTTTGGAAGGACAGAGCTTTAAAAAAATATATATATAAATGTATCACATATTTGTCTGCCAATGAAAGACTTGCGTATGCTCGTCCTGCTTATTTCAATGAAGGTAATATTTAAAACACACTCTTAGATTTAGATGCTTGTCTCTTTAAAACATCTGATAACTTTGTGTGTAATCTGAACAAAAACTTACGACATTCAAAAGTATTAACATGCATTGTAATAATGAACCTAGAGAAAACGCACATCACGTAATTGTAATGTAACTTTCTGCATATGTTTAAAATGCTCTGTATTAAAAGTACAGGAATACCTCATATAACGCTGTAGAAAGAGCAGTTTGGCATAGCATTCCTTACGGGGCAGATTAACCCGGGGAAGATAGGGATAGGGGAACTCGTGAAAAAAACACACAATTTCAATTAATATTTAAACTTTTTTGGTTTTATATGAACGTCAAAGAAACAGCAAACATAACACTAACACAACCTGGACATTATCAGAAATATAAACTTTATTATTTATGTTGAAGATTCTGGATCATCCTGGATTCCTGTGATTTTGGGGGGGGGGGGGGTGTTATAGCGAATCAGCGTTCAAGGGGGTTTGGCAGGCAAAAACAGCATTCTAGCGGGATTTAGCATTAAATGAGGAAAACCAAGCTAAAGTAAATTGTCACTAAAGGGGTAAGCGTTAAGCAGAATATACCTGTATTTGTAACTTCCCTATTTTTAATATTAAAATAAACTACTTAAGTGTGTTTGTATATCTAAAGATCATTTTATTGACGTAAAAGCTCTGTTTTCCCTTCAAAGGTCTACTCCAGAGCTTGTGCATACAGTGTTACTATTGGTACTAGATGGGCTAGCCACTTACAGACTGTTTCGCAACAGCATTTTTTGAAATGTTACTGAGAGAGTCTAGTACCAATAGAAACGTATGCATGAGCTGGGGGGGGGGGGGGGGGGGCGGTGCAGATCTTTGCAGGGACTGTTAGGAGTGTTTGCGTAAGTGGAAACAGCTATTGAAGCACTTGTTAATAAAACAGTGTTTAGATATACAGACAAACACTTTGATTTATTTTTATTTTCAAAACAGGGAAACGTCCATTTCCCTTTAACGCCTTCTCCCTACACTCTGCCAGAGGACAAGCTTGTTATGTCTTTATTGTCCAACTAGCGACTTACCCGTCAAAAATGTCGGCAATACAATTTGAAGCCTGGCAATGGTGTTTGCCACACATTGCAAGCCTCTCCTTCTCTACTTAACTGGCCTTGCGATGAGCGCCTTTGGCGCTCATTGCGAGACTCTCCCTCCCCCCCCCCCCCCCCCTCTACTTGACGGTAGGCGCTCAATGAGAGCCTCTCCCCCTCTACTTTACTGGCCTTGCGTTAAGCACCTTTGACGCTCATCATGGGCCTCGCACTCATTGCGAGCCCCCCCCCCCCCCATGTGTCTCTTCCCCGACCCTGTGTGTCTCTTCCCCGACCCTGTGTGTCTCTTCCCCGACCCTGTGTGTCTCTTCCCCGACCCTGTGTGTCTCTTCCCCGACCCTGTGTGTCTCTTCCCCGACCCTGTGTGTCTCTTCCCCGACCCTGTGTGTCTCTTCCCCGACCCTGTGTGTCTCTTCCCCGACCCTGTGTGTCTCTTCCCCGACCCTGTGTGTCTCTTCCCCGACCCTGTGTGTCTCTTCCCCGACCCTGTGTGTCTCTTCCCCGACCCTGTGTGTCTCTTCCCCGACCCTGTGTGTCTCTTCCCCGACCCTGTGTGTCTCTTCCCCGACCCTGTGTGTCTCTTCCCCGACCCTGTGTGTCTCTTCCCCGACCCTGTGTGTCTCTTCCCCGACCCTGTGTGTCTCTTCCCCGACCCTGTGTGTCTCTTCCCCGACCCTGTGTGTCTCTTCCCCGACCCTGTGTGTCTCTTCCCCGACCCTGTGTGTCTCTTCCCCGACCCTGTGTGTCTCTTCCCCGACCCTGTGTGTCTCTTCCCCGACCCTGTGTGTCTCTCTCCCAGGGAGGAGTTGAGAGCAGCAATTTTAACATTGCAACCGTGCGCTGCGCATTGTCCCCCCGAACAACTGATATGTGCGGGCTGCTCATTGCAGCCTGGGTCCCTCCTGTCTCTCTCTGTCCCCAGGCTGCTGGGACAATAGCAAGAGGGAGGAGTTGAGAGCAGACGTGGGTGAGAGATGTGCGGGTCAATCGCGAGTCCTGCAATGAGCGCCTACAGCGGGTTTGTTGGTAACGCTGGAGCAACTGCAGCGAGGCCTGCAATTTTAACATTGCGTTAGTAACAACTTTTGGCAAGCCCGCACTGCTCACTACTATATATGTGATTGGTTTTGTCAGGTTTGTCACAATCTGACCTTACAGTACATTGTACTGGGCTCAGCAAATCCCTTATTAGTGTCTCCTAGCATTTCATATCTGGCTCTGAGCAGACATTATATATACACTCTAATTTGCTCCTTAAAAATGTCAAATTTCTTGATCCTACTTTTGATTTTCTACCTCTGGTGTATTTTTTTTTTTTTTTTTTTAAACACAAAACTTGTCTGTTTGCGATTTTTTTTTTATCCCATAAATTTCCATTTTGTTCCTTGTACATTAGCATATACTGCGCTGTATACATTTTTACACCGAAAGTGGGCATTTTTCTCAACTTGTAGGTTATAATGCATAGATTTGCATTGAAAGTACATTAAGTTTATTCATTTTTACCGGATCAGCAAAATAATAAAATATTAAAATGTTTCTCTTGCACTCTTTAATTTGAAATGTAATTTAATAACTCTGCTAATTGCTATACAAAGTACCTAACAGCTTCAAGATGGCTGTGAAGTACAAAACACAACATATGTGCCATAATGTAGCTGTCACTCTAAGTCGTGTGAGTTTAGAGCTGCAGACATTGGCATATCATTTTCTATTCATAACCCCTTACAGCCTTCGGTGGGTTTATTTTATAGTAGAAACTGCTCTTTAAAATCACACAGCACATGTTCCAAATTGGTATACAATCATTTTAAACTGTACATTTACAGTATATTTTCAACTGCTAAATTAACATTTTTAAATGGTTTAGTAATTCAAATGCAAAAGTTATGGTTTATGCCGTTAATTTTCAAGGGGCACTGAAAAGAGTTTAAAATGAAATGTGTATGTAGAAAATATTTTGGGTTTAATAAAAGGACCACTGTTTTTTGGGGAAAAACACGACTGACATCATTATATATAAAGATTTAGGGCTTTTTTGTTGCCAGCTGACTGTTTGGTGAGCATGTGCAGGCAAAGGGGGTTGTTGTTATAGATCCAATCATTGAACAGATCTACCTCCATCCACACCCCTCTGTCCACTGATACATAGAGAGAAGCTTCCAGCTGCCAGGAAGTGTTAAAACCGAACAGAATAAAATCCTCAAATATTTGTAAAATTATGTTTGTTTGTTATTTAATGTTCAAAAATGCTGATGTCAGCTTGTTACGCAAGTCACTGACCATTCTTGAACTGCTGAATATGTAACTAATATATTTGTCCTTTCTGCTGTTGCTCTAATGGTGAGCATATTTGTTTTGATAAAGTTTTAACTGTAAAAATATACAGTGCATGCTTCTTATTTTTTCCCTCTTTTATTTGCAGAATGCTGCCTTTCTTTATGGCCTTGGTTTGGTCTACTTCCATTATAATGCATTTCACTGGTAAGTATTACAATAGAATATGTAGTGCATATAGAACAGTTTATAACATGTAATACACTTTTTTTTTATCTGAACAGTTGTATGATTGTAAATCGTGATTTAAAGGATTTTTTCACTACTTTTTAGATTACTTATATTGGAAGTATAACATTTTTAATATGTCCTCTACAGTGGTCCAATAATCCAGGGCGGTTTCCTAAGTTTAGTTATTACACATATATTTGTAATTTTAATCATCCCCTTTCTCTTGAAATAAGTTTGTCTGGTTCCTGAATGTAATAGAAGTTGTCAATCCTGGCTTGAATCAAACAGGTTTCATATTTTATGCATGTGCAGATGATGGGCTCTTCTTCCTCGGGGCATTGGACCCTATAATCAGATACTCGTCTCTTAAACTGACAATTTACTTTATAATATAGGTAGTAGAGAATTAGTGAATCAGATTCTGAATACCTCATTAATATAATATGAAGGCAGTTTATCCTTAAACTATATTTAAAATGTGCACTTATACCATATTTTTTTTTACTACTATTAGGGCAATTCGAGCATTTCAGGAAGTGCTTTATGTCGACCCCAGCTTTTGTCGCGCCAAGGAAATCCATTTACGACTTGGACTTATGTTCAAAGTGAACACTGACTATGAGTCAAGCTTAAAGGTAAGGTTTGATTAACTTCATGCTTTATGCATAATGATTTAACATTCATAATGGTGCTATATATTACCGTTCATAAAATAAATTGGTTGTCCTAGCAGGTGGGTTTTAGAAGACCAGCAAAGGATGTTGTCAAAAAAACGTGTGTAATTAGTTTGTTTCTGTATACTTTGTATGGGGCATTTCTTTATCTATTTTCATCTATTTCATGTCTCATTTTAATAAAGAGTAGGATAATTGGACATCTTAAATGATCTCCTAAGTGTTGATTTATTAAAAACTTCTCTGCTGTTTGGGTTTTGTACAGGATTTGTCAGCTCTTACTCAGCACAGAAACCAACCATTCTAATTGACTCTCCCTAGTGAAGTGGGGACTCTGTATGTTATGTACCATCGCTTCTTAGGCGCAGTTGCTTTCACAATGTTTTTTTTTATTTGAACACTTCTGTTCGTGATGCTGCCTTTCAGTTGTGTTAAAGCTATTCATATCGTTGGCATGACATAGTTTTGATTGTAGCTTAAATCAAGAGTGGTAATTTCCCAGGACTCTGTGCTCCTAAACCTTGTACTTCTGCTTCCTAAATATTTCTCCAAAGTATAATTCATCTCTGAGGGTCTTCCTTCCAGGCTCCTAGAAACACCCTGTTGTCTGGCCCCAAACAGTCCCTGTAGGTCTCGGAGAGGTTTTCTAAAATCCATGTGCCAGTTCATTCCATCTTTACATTTCTGTGGGGCGTGGGGTTTTAAAGGTGTCGTATTATAGAAGTGCCAATGATACAAGTCTATATTCCTTCCTCACTCAACCCAATCCAGGCCTAGACCAACTTCGAGGTTAGAAAGCTTGGCTCCTAAAACTTAACTGCTGGCTCCAAACTTTTTAGCATACATTCATCAAACCTGGCTCTGTTTGGTTGACTGCTAACTGACTGACTGACTTACACATACATTTTTCAACCACTGAAATACATCTGTTAGTTTCCAAGATAGTGGAATTGCTGGAGCCAGATAAGATAGAACTTTTTAATCCAGATATTTTTTTTTTTTACATTTTTTATAAAACAATACTGTTCTGCTTGAGGCTTTTCTCCCCCACAGCTTACTTAAAAAACAGATAACCTCACATCAATGCTTGATTAAAGATTTGTGTGAATAAATAATTGGGGCAAAGGATTACTGAATAGGTTATAAAACAGATTATTGTTCTTGAGTAGGGGCTAAATCGTTTGCATTTGCAATGCTCATTTTTAATATGAAGAAATTCTAAATACACTATGTGATGGATCAGAACACATTAGTCTAAGTTGAAGTGAAGTGAGAAAAATATATACATAAAACTATTTTTTAGAACTTAAACAGAAAATTGGCATGTGCGTATGTATTCACCCACTTTGTTATGGAGCCCATAAAAAGCTCTGGTGCACCCAATTACCTTCAGAAGTCACATAATTAGTGAAATGATGTCCACCTGTGTGCAATCCAAGTGTCACATGATCTGTCATTACATATGCACACCTTTCTTGAAAGGCCCCAGAGGCTGCAACACCTAAGCAAGAGGCACCACCATCCAAACACTGCCATGAAGACCAAGAAACATTCCAAACATGTAAGGGACAGTGTTACTGAGAAGTACAATTCAGGGTTAGGTTATAAAACAATATCCAAATATTTGATGATCCCCATGAGCACCATCAAATCTATCATAACCAAATGGAAAGAACACAACAGCATACCTGCCAAGAGACGGCCGCCCACCAAATCTCACGGACTGGGCAAGGAGGGCCTTTATCAGAGAGGCAGCACAGAGACCTAAGGTAACCCTGGAGGAGCTGCAGAGTTCCACAGCAGAGACTGGAGTATCTGTACATAGGACAACAATAAACCGTACGCTCCATAGAGTTGGGCTTTATGGTAGAGTGGCCAGAAGAAAGCCATTACTTTCAGCAAAAAACAAAATGGCACATTTTGAGTTTGCGAAAAGGCATGTCGGAGACTCCCAAAATGCATGGAGGAAGGTGGTCTGGTCTGATGAGACTAAAGTAAAATTTTCGGCCATCAAAGAAAACGCTATGTCTGGCTCAAACCCAACACATCGCATCACCCAAAGAACACCATCCCCCCACAGAGAAATGTGGTGGTGGCAGCATCATGTTGTGGGGATGTTTTTCAGCAGCCGGGACTGGGAAACTGGTCACGGTTGAGGGAAAGATGGATGGTGCTAAATACAGGGATATTCTTGAGCAAAACCTGTACCACTCTGTGCGAGATTTGAGGCTAGGACGGAGGTTCACCTTCCAGCAGGACAATGACCCAAAACACACTGCTAAAGCAACAGTTTAGTGGTTTAAGGGGAAACATGTAAATGTGTTGGAATGGCCTAGTCAAAACCTAGACCTCAATCCAATAGAAAATCTGTGGTCAGACTTCAAGTTGGATGGTTTGCGCTTGTGAACAGCAATCTTTAAGGAGCTGGAGCAGTTTTGCAAGGAGGAATGGGCAAAAATCCCAGTGGTAAGATGTGACCAGCTCATAGAGACTGTTCTAAAGCGACGTGGAGCGGTGATTGCCGCAAAAGGTGGCTCTACAAAGTATTGACTTTGGGGGGGGGCGGGGGGGGTGAATAATACATATTGACTTTTTCTGCTATTCTGTCCTTTTTGTTGTTTGCAGATGTTTTTTTTTTCTTCATTGTGAAGCAAAGTTGTGGGCATGTTCTGTATATTAAATGATGCAAATCCTCAAACAATCCATGTTAATTCAAGGTTGTGGGGCAACAAAACAAGAAAAATGCCCAGGGGGGTGGAGGGTGAATACTTTTGTAAGGCACTTTATATAAAAGAATGGAGATGAGCCATTTTAAATCCAATTGAAACAACAACAAAAAAAAAAAAACACAGGTTCTTCTTCTGCTCATATTCTTGAGAAATGAATTGGGCAAAATCTATTTGCATGGCATACTCTATCTGGTTCTTGAGCCAAACGGGTATAAAACATTTTCAGTATTGAAGATGATTGAGTATTCACCAATAGTATATTAATAACATTGTTTAATTGACTCCTACTGAAATGTTCTCTAGTGCAAGAAATATAATTGAAATTTTGAGAAATCAAAAACTCAGTACCTGGTCCTATGCATTTTATCTGAATCAGGGATTCCCAATATTTGTGTTTTTTTATTTAGTTTTTTTATCACTTGACCACCAAAGTTGACTGGGGTCTTGGCAGACCACCTGAATTCAGTTGATGGTCTCCTTAGACCAATTAATAATTCTGCCCGCTCTTTGAGAATTACAATTCCCTGGGCTATAGTGGAGTATTGTTTGTGTGCTTATAAATCGTAGCATGTATGTAGACACCTATATAGTGATTTTTCGTTCAATTTTAATACTTTGCATAAGTTTGTTACATACTTTTTGTAATCCTAGTTTTATAGTGGATCACCTTCTCATCTATATGTCATACTTACTTCATTTATTTTAATGTGGGCAATTGCATAAACAAAGCATGCTGCCTGTTGGGCTAGTATCTCACAGGTGGCAGATTTTATGTCACTTTTTGTATGCGACAATGTAGCGTTGCTGTATTGGTATTTTTCATTGATTACCCAGCAACATCCTGATCTACAAAATTTTGGTTGCCATTGAGACGTTGCCTTAAAACATTTACTCATTCCTGCAAGGGTCTACTTCATTCCTGAAAATGTATTTTGCTCTCTAGTAATGAGTTGACTGTGCTAGCGTGCCCTGCTTACAGTGTGCATGAGAGAGAGATTAGCCTCCCTGCACCATGCAGGAATCTGACCGGCATACTGAAGCTGCACAGGGGTGAGCTCTATTGTGTATGTCAGTCTATGTGTATGCCAGGCCTCTGTGTGAGTGTGTATGTGTCAGCTTGTGTGGGTAATGGAAGTTATCTAGGTGCATATTAAAAAATAAGTAAAACTGACGTTATACAGTTCATTTAATAAAAATATATATTTGGAATATAAATAGTAATAAGTATATGTGTACAATAATATAAAATATGCTGCTTCTGTTTTGTAAAAAGTTAAATAGTAAGTTTATTGTTAATAAATGACATGCATTTGTTCATTTTTGGCGGCTTCAAGGGTTAGAACAAATTTGTTTAGTCATGACATAAGAATACAGACATGATTAAGTGATTGTTATTGTTCAGACTAAACATCAGAATGGGGAAGAAATGTGATCTAAGTGACTGTAGTGATTGGTCAAACAGGATGGTTTAAGTATCTATCTTAATGACTGATCTCCAGGGATTTTCATACTCAACAGTCTCTAGAATTTATAGAAAATGGTGCAAAAAACTAAAATTTTCATTTTTTCTTTTTGGGATTGATTGAAACTCTGGTCGTTTCTGTAATGACTTTGCGTGTCTCGACTGTTCCACTCACACGAGGACCAACCAAATATAGTATAGCCAAGCTTCAAACCAAGTTAACGGTACAATGACTTTCAGAATACCACATGTTCCAATTGTATTTGACACTAAATGTTTTCCAAAAGGAATTTTGTATTTTCTTACAATTCTTCCATGTTAGTGGCATAAGCGAACCGCACAGAAGGAAATTTGTTTGCACTGTGCAAAAGGACATAAGTTTGATTAATGACCTTTTGTGTTCCCTCCAAACCATGGGAACCATTTACCCATCCTGTCAAAAGCATGACACAGGTGACACAGCAGATGTTTTGGCCCTGTTCTTATCTTGATCGACTACTTTGAAACCAAAATAGAGTTCATAAAAAGTTGTTGTATTTTAAATGTCATTTCCTCACATGCATAACAGAAGGTATCAGGAGGATGGTTCTCATGGATAACGACACAACACTAGACAAAACAGAACCTAAGCTAGCACATTGCATACACAGTGAATGTGAGCTTACTGCTGGCATTGGTTTCTCAATCTAGGGCTGTGTTTATGACATGATGTATCGCGCTTCTGCTAGAATTCAGCATGAAAAGTTATTAATTTGTGGGGGGAAATTGTGATTATCACTGTTCTTTTAGGAATTTATATTGTGACCTTATTTTGTCCATGCCTTTTAAAAAAAAAAAAAAACTTTAGAATTGGTGTTGCTTGACATAAATTAGTGGGTATGATGTAAACCTGTGCCCTGAGTGAAAGCTACACACTTTGCGGACTCATTAATTGTGAATTTGACATAAGCAGGGTGCACATGTTTGTATGCTTTTGTTTTGAGAGCCTTCTCAAATTGATGCTTGGACTGCTGCCAAGTCTTTGATTAATAAAGTGTATTATCTCCACCGTCCCCTTCTCCACAGTCTAGGATAGCCCTACGGCAAAGGTATATACCTCACCGTAGTCAGATTAACCAATGAAGCTGTTCAAATAGTTTAGTTGTATGAAGCTCGGGTTTTACTTGTGCAAGCTGATGGCAGAATTTGTGTGGCTTGAGAACTAGGGCATCCGTTAGCATTGCAGTGACCTAGTTTATCAATTAAAGCAACATTACATTACTGTGGCTAGTAAGTACAATTTGTTTTAAATCATAATTTGTTTTAAAATGGGTTTTTTTTTTCCACCCGCATAACAAGTACATTGTCAGTCTAGTCTGTTGCTGGGATTTATTAGCTAGTTAATTTCCCTAAGAAGAATTGCAATTTTAATTCTCTTCTTACCCATCTTTAGTTACGGAGAATAAATTCATTTTAGAAAAATAAAATATTAGCAATTTTTTACTTGCACGTTTTAATGATGTATTTATAGCCTGTTTATTTATAGCATTTTCCTACCGTAACAAATTGAAATCATTTGTAGGCTGAAGTCTGCTGTGTGCCAGGCAGAGATATGCATTTTGGTTCGTCAGCAGTTTTTACTTTTTAACATTCAGAGCAGTACCTTCTAGGTAAATCCTCTTACTCTGTATTTGAATTTCTATAGACTGCTGTCTGCCTTGAGGTATTGTGTGTCGTCTCTGAACTGCAGTGGCCTCTCCTGCATAATAACCATTTCACACAGCAGTAGCCAGCTTCAGTACCGCAATATTTGTATGAGGTGCAGATGTTTTCTGGCTGCTTCTGCTTGTTGCTAACAGGAAAATCTGAAATTAACAAGGCTTTTTCCCCCTCATTTTCAGCTCTGGTGAGTCTCTCATGTTTCTTTGTTCTTCATTCTTATGACAATTTTCTCTTATTACATATTTTTATTTGTTTAATATCTTATTGATATGCCGATCATATCCTTGTTAGCAATAGAGAATAATGTAGTTTATACCAATTTTAATATAGACAGTGTTATTTATCTGGAAATATTTGCTAATCGGCATAAGGTTGAATTGAGGAAAGCATGGTTTTAAGGAATCAATATTAATAGTTTTTTTTGTTGTCATTGAATATACCCAAAACTTGAATGTTTAAAATAGATTATGGTGGTGATTATTTTTTTCCTGAATGGTTCATTGTGAAATTATGATCAATAGTCTTTGTAGGTCACTTGTGTAATGCCAATATTGGTTTGGAGCTTATTGTATACAATTTTTCTCTGATAACATTTCCATCATTGTGTTAATTGGTTTGCAATTTTGATGATTAAGTAGATTTTCTCTTTATGGTGGGGTAATTTACATTAAGCGTTGCCATTATATTTGTCCTATTATTTTCTCATATTTAGTGATTTTCAAATTCCCTGAATAGCATTGCCATGGTAACAGTCCCAAAGCAGCCCCATCTAGTTGTCTGCATCCATAGATCGTAGATGAGGACATTTACAGGTGTAATTTCTGCTGTTTTGTTTGCTGTTTGCAGACTTTGTTTTTTTTGGTGATCAAAATAATTACTAAGGATTTAAAAAAATAACATTGAATTTATTTAAAAGCTTCAATTGTGTTAAAATAAAGAAAGCCATTTACATTTGCTTTGCCTGAGACCGTGTCATACAAAGTGTGGGAG
>CM050164.1:132509754-132774754 GCA_027410445.1 Discoglossus pictus
ATTGATAAAGTCATTGGTAATGGGTGCATCATTGAAATAGTAATTAGTGGTAATGTAAGATATTTGAGAGTAGAACTTAATTTCAGGACAGTATTTAAATTACATCAAACATGCTCTATAAAGTGATATAAAAAAAGTTTTTTTTTCTTCTAATATTCAAAGGTATAAGATAAGACTTTGAAATACTATGTTGTATGGAGGTTGATACAATAGGTTAAATTTGACTTCTCGCTGTAAAAAAATATGCACTCTACCTTCTCACTGTAAGTACTTAATATTAAAGGGATACTATGGAGCTTCCAAATATGGTAGAAATATGAGAGCTGAATTGATAAACACATTTCTACCTCCTATAGTTTTAAGTTCTAACATATTTGGAAACTCTGTGGTGTCCCTTTAATATTAAAGTGCATATTTTTATTAAACAAAAAGTAAAATTTACAATATGCAATTTTGGAAGACTACACTTGAAATGTTTAGTAAAGTTGTTTAAAAAAAATCAGTTTTTACTTTACTAGAAAAATATAATGCCCTTTAACACTTATTTTTCAAAAAGCGTTTAGTTTTTGAGAAACTGAGAGCTCACAATATAGAAAGGTAGGAAACCGTGAAAATAAATTTGTGCTTCGCTGTCATAGACCGCTCGAAAGAAAACGTCTGTTAAAAGTGCATGTGGCAGTAGAGATGAGCAAAAGTAGTAAAATGAAAAGTATATGGTGGAGCGTAATAAGAAAATAATTTAAATTGACGGTCACCCCAAAATAAAGTTATGTAGGTTATTCTTAAAGAAAAACTGGCTATATATTAGCCTTTATTCCATAGAGTAGATAATTTCTGCAACAATCAGTATTTATGCTGCCTGTTTGGAGGAGTAGATTGGTAACCATTTTTTTAATATTTAAAATATTTTTTTATGATTAAAGTGTTATGCTGTGCAATACACTTATAAACCAGGTGACCCTTATAAACGGACTCAAAACATGTGTTCAAAATACTTCTTTGTATGCCATTGTGAGGCAGAATGGTTCACTAATCACAGCTGCTTACAATAATAGGACTTCAGATAAACTTGCAAAATACTGGGATACAAAATGATTGGCAGAAAGACTTGAAACCGACTAGAAAAATACATTCTATAGTAGAAATTACAGAAAAAGATTTATAACATGCAGTTATAATTAAAAGTTGTTTTTTTTTCCCCCTTTCCTTTTTTTTTTTCCTGTTCCTTTTAAATGGGCACTGATGTAACACATTTGGTATCATGTATTTAAAAGAACAGATTTTAAACATTATAGAAGTTTGCTACAATGGTTATAGTTGGTTTTGTAATGCCAACTGCTACCTGTTGTTGTTGTTTTGACTTCTATGTAAACGGTCAACTACTACTAGTTGAACCTGGTGCAAGGGAAAAACATATTTTTCAGATTTTGTTCCAAAAGTAGTTTGTGCGGGAATTGAAAGTGTATCTTTTAACTCTTACACCTCCTTTTTCATGCAAAGAAAAACAGTTGTATATTTAAGACCTATTCTTTTTAATGCATATTAGCAAATTTGTGACTCGTGTACCTTAGTTTTTTTTTATATAAATATAATGCATTTTATATCATGCCTACTGTGTTACTAATCAGTTTTGTATTTTAAGTGTTTTTTCTTTTTTGTAATTGTTGCTAAATGTATTCAACCTTTGTAGTGTCTGTACCGCCATATCTTGTATATTCAGTAAAACTAATTAAAACAGACTGTGCAGTCTTAGTGGTCATTATTGTTATTAATAAATATACAGAGAGGGCTCAGTGGTTAAAAATACATGGAACACAATATTTTTTTACCCTATGCATTTTTAAAAGCGCATTTGTACATCTGCAGGTTTCATAGGTATGAGAGTATGACTCCTACCTCTGTATTATTGCTCATTGACTGATAAAGGCACACCTCAGATCAGTTACAGTTGATTTTTTTTATTTTTTTTTACGCTTTGAGAGCATCATTTGAAAAAAGAAAACACACAATGGTACTTTATCAAATATCTTCTCTCTGTTGCAACAAAGAAAACATGCATTCAATGTCACTGACCCTCTGAGGTTCTGTATATTGCAATATGTACTTATAAAGAAATTTAGACTATGCTAATCTCCAAATGTAGTTTCTAATCTATGAAATAAGTGTGTTTCTGTAGGTGGTTAATATTATGCAATATTTTATTTTTAAAATTTACAATTTTATTGATTGAAATGTTATTTGTTTTTCAAATCTACAGAGAAAGTACCACTCTGCAAAAGAAGCATATGAACAACTTTTGCAGACCGAAAACCTTTCAACTCAAGTTAAAGCAACAGTTTTACAGCAGTTGGGTACGTCACCTTTTAAACCAGTAATTGATCCCATGCGACTTTAGGTTACTTTTTTTTATTTTTATATATTTCTAATTTATTATGGAGAAATTTTAGTTCTAGTAATTAAATCAATTACAATATAGAAAATATATATTTTTGTTTCACATAGAATCATATCCCCCCCCCCCCCAAAAAAAAAAATATATATATATATATGTGCGTGTATGTATGTTTGAAAACATATGTACACATTGGACCTGATACCCATTTTGCAATTAAATCTAATTGAAATAAGGAAAATTCAAGTATTATGTAGCACAGAAACATGTGGGTGTTTCTGTAGTACACACAGGTAAATGTCTGTAAGAATCTTCTTGTGGGTCAATGTTGTGTAGACTTCTTTAGGTTTGTGAAGGAGGGAAAGGTATGCTGGGTATGATAAGGCTGCAGGTACAGAGATGGTGGTGGGAAGGGGGATGGGTATGAGTGCTAAGAGACTTCCCAGAGACATGAGAAAACTAGGTCAATGGAGTGACCCTCACATTGTGTTTCAGATGTAGTCAACTGTGAGAATGTTAGTGAGAGAAGTTTGGTAGAGGCAGAGGAAACGGATTCAAGTAGAATGATGGTGTTGGAGATGTACTTTTCACGTTTACTTTTTTGTACTTTATTATATTAAGAAAAGCATATAAGCGTTTTTTTCCTCAAATCTTACAAAGCCATCCTAATTGGTTTCTCCCTTCTGCTGCACATGAAGGGAGTGTAATTTAAAATACAGAGTGTGTTCAGTGTCTAATAGTAACCAATCAATGGCAACCTGCTGCAATTAAGAGGTCTCTAAAAGGCAAGTTTGAAACGCTGTACTTCACAGTCTCTATTCATAGGCTGCATGAGCTACCAAGGGTGGACCCAAACAGATGCAAATTGTATAATTTTAGACCGTAAAAACTGAGCTTAAAAACCCTTCTTTATAAAATAAAGTACCGTATTGGTCCGAATATAAGCTGCACCTTTTTTCAGATTTTTGAGCTTGCGAGTTAAGGGTGCGGCTTATATTCGCGACCGTCAAAAAATCATTGCAGATTTGCGAACTTTGCTTGTAACGCGTGCGACTTCTATTCGCGAATGCAAAATTACTGCCGATTTGCGCGATTGCGAGTTAAGGGTGCCGTTTTTCATGCTTTAGACTGCGGTATTGAATAGCGATTTACGGTTTTAGTTATTCTAACATCCTGTAAAGCCTGTAACCTGCAAAAAAAAGCCTGTTTCTTTCAATGGCTGATCACTTTGAGAGTTTTTTTCTCTCCAATTTTACGGGTGCAGCTTATATGCGGGTGCGGCTTTAATTTTATGTACCGTATTGGTCCAAATATGATACATAGGTTTATTAAAATCTGGGAACCTTCTATGCCCCTTGTATCTCCATTTTAATTGGTAGTTTGGTTTATTCTTCCATGTTTATTATTGACGATTGAAGTCAAGCGACAAAAGACTAACTAAAAAAAAATGCTTTACTTGTCTAGGTTGGATGCATCACACAGTTGACCAGTTGGGAGACAAAGCTACGAAGGCCAGCTATGCTATTCAGTATCTGCAGAAATCTCTAGAGGCAGATCCCAACTCTGGTCAGTCCTGGTATTTCCTTGGAAGGTAAGGTGATTTTTCATAAGATCTCACTCAGGATCGTTCAGGTGCTTGCAATCTTCTTAGGTCAGTGAACTTTTCTTTTTGTGCAGTTAAACTCCGAGGTTAGGATTTACAGCATCCTAACCACTTGCCTATTGCTTCACCCCAATAAATTATACAGAATATGGTAAACCCTCTGAAATGTCATTTGAGACAAACTGTTCTGTGTAATATAAATAAATGTTTAATTTCCTGTTGTTTTTTTTCTCTTCTCGTTCTAAAGGTGCTATTCCAGTATTGGGAAAGTTCAAGATGCCTTTATATCCTACAGGCAATCTATTGATAAGTCAGAGGCAAGTGCTGACACATGGTGTTCTATAGGGTATGTAGTGATGATTTGATACTTACTATTATAACAGGAATAAAAACCTATTGTTTTAATAAAATACAAGCAGGATAATCATTGACCTACAATACTTACCCCAGCATTCCACCCAATCTGCAATCATCTGCTTCTCCTTCCCTCACAACAGTTGTTCACACATATATATATTTTTTTATTATTATTAATTTACAAATCCCCCATGTACTTTTTGCACATGTATTCCTAATATAGTTACATATATTATTAAACATATAATTTAAACCTGTTGTACTTTAGTTTTGAGTTTTGATAAAAGAACAGCTAAGTATTTTTGCTTGTGATATTTGTTGTTGTTCAGTTATGTCCAATTCTCTGTGACCTTATGGACTCAGCACGCCAGGCACATCTGTTATCCGCTGCCCCTCTGAGTTCCATCAATCTCGGTGATCTCATCTGTCCATCTTCGCCTCTGCCTCCCATTTTGTTTGAGTGTCTTCAATCTTTCCCAACATTAGAGTCTTCACTAAGGAATCCTGGCTTCTCATGATATGGCCAAAATATTTGAGCTTCAGCTTCATGACCATACCTTTCAGCGAACAATTTGTCTTGATTTCCTGTAGTACTGATTTATTGGATCTTCTTGCAGTCCAAGAGACTCTGAATTATGGTATTGAAGACTGCTTAAACACATACATTTTATCGTGCTCTGCCATCTTTATGGCCCAGCTCTCACATCCATATGTTACTACTGGGAATACCATACTTTTTACTGCAGATCCTTGTTGATAATGTGATATATTTTTTTTTTTTTTTTTTTTTTTTTACTAGCTTCTCCAGACTTGCCATAGCTTTCCTCCTTAGAAGTAAACACCTTTTTAATTCATGGCCAGTCACCATCTGAAATCTTGGATTTCAGAAAAATGTAATCTGTCACCGCCTCCACTTCTTCCCCATCTATTTGCCAGAACTGATAATGCTATTTGCCATGATCTTCGTTTTTTTTTTTTAACATTGAGAAGCAGGCCTGCTTTTGCACTCTATTCTTTTACCATTTTTAATAGGTCCTTTAGTTCCTCCTCACATTCAGCCATCATAGTAGTAGTATCGGCGTACCTGAGTTTGTTGATATTTCCTCCAGCGATATTGATTCTGACTTTGGATTCATCCAGCTCTGCTTTACACATGATGTACTCTGCGTATTAGTTGTATAAATAAGGTGACAGTATACAACCTTGTCGCACACCTTTTCCGATCTTTAACCATTCTGTTGTCCCATGTTCTGTTCTGACATTGCTTCTTGGCTCACATACATATTTCTCAGGAGGCAGATGAGGTGATCTGGTACTCCCATCTCTTTAAGAACTTGCCACATTTTGTTGTGATCCACACAGTCAAATGCTTTAGAGTAGTCTATGAAGCACAAGTAAATGTTTTTCTGGAACTCTCTTGCTTTCTTTATTATCCAGCGTACATTGGCAATTTGATCTCTTGTGCCTCTTCCTCTGCGGAACCCGGCTTGCACATCTGGTAGTTCCTGGTCCATATATTGTTAGAGTCGAGCTTGTAGAATCTTAATGATTACCTTACTGGCATGTGAAATGAGTGCAATTGTTCAATAATTGGAGCACTCTTTGGCATTGCTTTTTTTTGGGATGTAGGCTGACTTTTTCCAGTTTATTGGCCATTGTTGAGTTTTCCAGATGTGTTGGCACGAGGCAAGTAACACTCACAGCATCATCTTGTAGAATTTTGAATAGTTCAACTTGGATTCCATCAACTCCTGCAGCCGTATCATCCTTGTGATATACTGACTCTTAAAGAAATGATGTCCTCTAAAACATTCATAAAACAAACCTACCATCTAAATAAGTTAAAATTATTATAAACAAACTGTTTGAAACTGTTTACTAGTCTCTGTTTTTCGAGTAATGCAAACAGACATGTTTCACTTTGCACAGTTTTGATGATATTTAGAAAACTGTGTGATACTCTTGAAGCTTGCTCACCTAGATATATACAAATATGTTCACAAAACAAAATTGCATTCATAGACCTTCAGCAACAATGAAGTGGTCCCTGGGGTCAATTGGTAATTTCCAAGTGACCCATGGAATGGGAAAAACAAGGAAACCACTGGATTAATATATATTTTTTAAGAAGGTCAAGAACTGTCCCAAGCTTCTGGATATATTCAAATGTAATGTTATATGTTATAACAATCATTTTTAATTTTTATTAAACTTTCACTTCCCTTTTAGTAACCTTAAAATTACGTTTTATAGGTTTAGTTAATCAACCTTTGTGATCCTCTCTCAAGCTATTCCTTTATCTTTGCATTAGAATGATTGCCGACTGCTCTCTGCATGTCCATGTGTTTATTAGAACGGCATTACTATACGACACTGCACATCCTGTACTTAAAAGTACACTGTTTTCATGAGTTGCACAGGCGTGACAACAATTAAGGAACAATTTGGAAGATTTTAGGCAGAAGATAAATGCTTGTATAGGTATAAACATTCCTAGTGAAATCCAGAGACCTTCTACGTCCCTTAAAGCAACATGACAATACAATTTAACTTAGATACTAGTGTAGTTGAGTTGACTAAGTACCGAAAATGTTGCAATGAGAGATTGCTTGAAGAGTATGTTATTGTTAAGGTTACAATGATAGCTAACCATGTTGTGTATTTTGGGAAAACCTAATTCACATACATCACACTTATTTGCATTAAATATAACTGATATTGCCATGTTGACAATATATAAACACAATGCAGAACAAGTTTTGTCTCCGAATTGTCACATTTCTTTCAATTCTTTTTCCGATATCCGAATCATTTTCAAAACTGATATAGGTTTAAGATGTGGCAAAATGAGAAATACCCCCCCCCCCCCCCCCCCCCCCAAAAAAAAAATCCCAAGTATGATGATAAAGGCACTGTGTCTGATTAGGAGATCATGATTATTTTGATTTGTCCAGGGGTTTGTTTGTTGTACAATTTAAGAAGGTAAGTATGCCATTTAGCTGTGTTGCAAGAGTCAGGTAAAATCACTTCATAAAGATTTTTTATTTTTTTTTATTTTAGTGTGCTATATCAGCAGCAGAACCAGCCTATGGATGCTTTGCAGGCCTACATATGTGCTGTACAGTTAGACCATGGGCATGCTGCAGCATGGATGGACTTGGGCACACTCTATGAATCCTGCAATCAGCCTCAGGATGCCATTAAATGCTACCTAAATGCAACAAGGAGCAAAAATTGTAGTAATACCTCTGCGCTTGCAGCACGGATTAAGTACTTACAGGTAACTCTAACTCTTTAAGCAGATCAATTGCACTTAGCATGTCCATATACCACAAGTATGTTAGATGAGAATGATGTAAAACAAGTTGGTGTGTTAATGTGCCATGTTTTGTTTCAATAAGATTCAGTGTCCTTTTTTTCTGTTCCATGGCTTGTAAATTTTAGTGTGGAATGAAAAGTTTCCAAAAAGTCATTTCACCCATTTTCTCAATTTTCACATATTAATGTACACACCTTTTTATGTTTTGTCTACATTTTTGTCATAGACTTGATTGAAAACAGTCAAACAAGTGTGATCTCAACCCTTGTTTGACTTAAAAATAAATAAAAACCGTTTTAACTTATTCTCACAAAGGTTTATATTCTGGTTACCCTTTAATTTTATTTACTTTTTAAAGAAAAAGAAAAACAAATTTTTAAATATCTTCTGTTAAAAAAATAAATAAAAAAAATGCAGTACTTGTTAGGAAGTTGTAGTGGACATGCTCTTACTAAAGTAGGCCTGTGTTAAATTTACTTTTTACATAATTTTTCCTAGGCTCAGTTGTGTAACCTTCCACAAGGTAGTCTACAGAATAAAACTAAATTGCTTCCTAGTATTGAGGAGGCATGGAGCCTACCAATCCCCGCAGAGCTTACCTCCAGGCAGGGTGCCATGAACTCAGCACAGCAGGTGAGAAGCTGGGTGATGCTCTGCAGATGCCCAGCTTTAAAAGTTATTTTCAATATTTAGTATCAAGTTTCTTTTTGCTTGAGCACAGAACTGACTCTTTTTTTTATTTTTGTACACAAATAATATAGCAGGATTAAAAATAAAAAAGGATACATTTTCCCTGCATTTTGGGTACCAATTAAGAACCTTTGTGGATCTTCGTTATTTTGACGTTTAATCATTAACGGTTATTTAAAGTAAATTCTCATTTCTCCATCAACTTACATTTAATACTGGTATTCATTAACCTGGACCAGTGTTTGTGAAGCCACATTGTTCTGCTTTTATGTTAGAAAATACTCAATACCCTTTCCTTTTCTGATAGGGTAACTTATACATATTACACAGAACCATATTTTCTCTCTTATAATTCTTAGGCCTGTAAACCTCATCATCAGAATGCTGAATCTGTACTAGGCCTCAGTCAAACACCAATTTCACAACAGTCCTTGCCACAACACATGATTCCTTCTAGCCAGGTAGATGAACTGTCAAGTCCTGCCAAGAGGAAAAGAACATCTAGTCCAGCAAAGGTATTTTCCAAGGCAAAATCATGCATGTGGCTCTAGTTATGCGGTTAATTTTATTTAAATCATCATCTTCATGTAAGGTAATTTCATAAATGATGGAGGAAATCTAGCTATAAAAAGCTCTCAATATTTAAATTTTCATTATTTTAATTCACTGCTGCAGGGAATGTACTGTAAAAGTGCAGGAACTAGTGAACAATATTAGGTGCATGTATGCAGGTGTTTCCATGATCTGTAGATGTAGAGGTCATATCTCGTATATCCCTTTTATGCACAGTATTTAATTGTTGTTCTTTACTTTTAAATAGAATCCTTCTGATACCTGGAGTAGTGGCCATACAATGTCACATACTCCAGCTCAACAAGTACATTCGTGGTGTTTGCCGCCACAGAAATTACAGGTATAGTCAATTTGTTTTTATGGTTTTGTATTTTTTGTACCATAACCTTTAGATTAAAGAAACTTGTAAATTCTTAAAAATGCAACAAAAATAAAATGTTATCTTATTAAAGTATTACTTAGTTCACTGGCAGGCTAATCTGAAACACTGCACTTCAGTTTGTGTATTAATGAGCTGCATAGATAGCAGACCACAACCAGTAAAAAATGTGTGATTTTAGGCACCCAAAGAAAAACACTGCTTTTAGGCACTTTAATATAATAAATTCCTTAAAATAAAGAGGTATTTTATTTCCCAGTTGAAATCCAGAAACCATGTTCCTTTAACGATTTCTGATGTGATTATATGCGTAATTCACAGGTGGCAGCTTGTCCCAACCAATCGCAGACTAAGCAGTGTTTGTTTTTAATATAATGCATTAAAATAATAAAGATCTGTAACTGAGAAGTTTAGGATATTTGGACTCCTTAGATATACTTAATATTTTTATAAATATGTTAATTCAGTTCAGCATTTTTAGGCATTTCTAATATAGCATTATTTTATATATATATATATATATATATATATATATATATATATATATATATATATATATATATTAAGCATATTCTTAAATGCCCAAGCATTAAGCTATTTATAATTCAGCTTGTTACAGTATGAAACTGATTAGTGTTGAATAATAAACCTGCTGATTAAAAAATAAATGACCATAGACATCATACAACCCTGGGTGTGTAACGGTTTCATGATTTTATTCTTTCAGCAATTGGAACAGCTGCGAGGAAACAGGAATAACCTAAATCCAGCACAAAAAGTGTTGTTGGAGCAGTTGGAGGGTCAGCTTGTCTTAATGCAGCAGCACCAGCAGGTACATTTCCCTTTTTATATCACTTAAAATATGTACTATTTGTTATGATCGTTTTATGAATTTACTTTCAACACAGATTCTTTCAAATTGTTGGGTTTTTTATAATTTTGCATAACTCCTATACAATAAATAACAATACCAGTTTTTCATAGTTATAAAAATAGCGTTTTATGTTGATTGACTGAAACTTAAATAAAAATAGTTACCTGATATGAGTTTTCAAACCTTGAACTATTAAAATACATCATTTATTTTGTTAACTAGATGAGACAAACAGGAGTTGCACAGGTACGATCTACTGGAATTGCTAATGGGCCAACAGCTGACTCATCACTGCCTACAAACTCACTCTCTGGTCAGCAGCCTCAAGTTGCGTTAACCAGAGTGCCTAATGTGGCTCAGCCTGGAATCCGTCCGTCTTGCCCTGGGCAGCCTGTGGCTAATGGACCCTTTCCAGCAGGCCCAGTTTCCTGCAGTACCACAGGGACGATGGGTAGTATGGACACTATGTTGATAGGCAATAATCATATAACGGGAAGTGGAAGTAATGGAAACGTGCCTTACCCGCAGCGAAACGCACTCGCTCTACCTCATAACCGCACAAACCTGACCAGCAGCGCAGAGGAGCCGTGGAAAAACCAACTATCTAACTCCACTCAGGTAAATGGTATTGTTTTGTTGTTGTTGTTTGATTTTAATTTAAAATTAAGCAAGCATGCATTTAGTAGTCATTTCTGATATTTAGTTGCTTAAGTAAGACTCTAAGCAAATTAAACAATCAGTTGTTTGGTAAATGTGTGGTGTGTTTAATTTGTCATCCCTTTGAACTGTGTGATCCGTGATTAATTCTGTGAATTTAACTTGCACCAAGTCAGGGGAAATTCATATGGCACTCTGCTGGCCCCTTAAAATGTGCTGTCCTAGGCCTAAGCCTTCTTGGCGTAGGCAAAAATACTAGTTTACATGGAAATAAACTATAATAGAAAAGTCTGTTTAAATGTAATATAGTTCATTCAAAATAGCTTCTTACAGAACTACAAAATTTGAGGGGCTTTGTACCATACTATCAACATATTATTTTGCACAGCGTCAAACTGTAAGGGCTTATAATTTAGCATATTGGTGCTTTATTTAGTTATAGTTTATATAATTATTTCATATTCATATTAACAAAACAAAGTGAATGCTGATGTGATGATGATTTACCATGTAAAAAATTTAATTTATTCTTTACAAAACAAATTGTATAATATACATCTTCAAGTAAAGATGCAGAATAGAGAATTTGTCTTTCTCTCTTTGTAGGGGCTTCATAAAGGTCAGAATTCACATTTGGCAGGTCCTAATGGTGAACGACCGCTTTCTTCCACTGGGCCTTCCCAGCATCTCCAAGCAGCTGGCACTGGTATTCAAAATCAGGTTGGACATCCTACCATGCCTAGCAATTCAGTAACACAGGGGGCTGCTCTCAATCACCTCTCCTCTCACACTGCTACCTCAGGTGGACAACAAGGCATTATCTTAACCAAAGAGAGCAAGCCTTCAGGAAATGGATCTACAGTGCCTGAAACTAGCAGGCATTCCGAAGGGTCACCTAACAGCACTGCCGGTGTAGAGGGACTTCCTAATCATGTCCATCAGGTGACGGCAGATACTGTTCCAAGCCCTAGCCATGGAGATTCAAAGTCACCAGGTTTACTTAGTTCAGACAATCCTCAGCTCTCTGCCTTGTTGATGGGAAAAGCCAATAACAATGTGGGTACTGGAACCTGTGACAAAATAAACAACATTCATCCAGCTGTTCATACAAAAACTGAGAATTCTGTTGCCTCCTCTCCATCTTCAGCCATTTCCACAGCAACACCTTCTCCAAAATCTACTGAACAGACTATGACCAACAGTGTTAACAGCCTTAACAGTCCACACCATGGACACAATACAGTGAATGGAGAGGCAAGGGAGGACTCTCGGAGCCCCACAAAGACAGACCCTCCTTTAATTAGCCACAAACCAAGTCCTCAGACCATACCATCCATGTCTGTTTCGATATACCCCAGTTCAACAGAAGTTTTGAAAGCTTGCCGGTAAGTAAATAGTATTGATACTTTTATATATATATATATATATATATATATATATATATATATATATATATATATAATCGCATTAACTATTTTAGAAGCTACATTTGTACGTACATTGATATTCACATAAACTGAAGTGGTTCCAGTATAATCTTTAAATTGGTTTTATATATTTATGTATATAGACAAATATTTTTCATATACTAATTAAAAGCATTTCTTAATTTGCTGGATTATGAATGCATGCATTTTTGAAGAATACTAAAATGTTCGGGCTAGCGCACGTTTTTAACCCATTGTGAGACCATTGTATTTGTAATTAGAAATGAGAAAACTATGAACCATATCTTTGTAGGTGAGATTAATTCATGTCTTTTCTAAGCAAATCTGAAAAGAAGGTAATATATTTTACTGAATTTAGCTAATAACCGATATCTTGGGGTAAGATGTACGGTATTTCAACTAGCTTTATTAGTGTTCAAAAATAACTCCCATTATTTGTTTTTATGAAGTAGTATTCACTATCATTCTCTTGTAAATACTGTTGACAATTAAGCTACATCAAAGTAAAATCCAATCTAAAATCTAATATTTTACATTCGGCTCCTAACCTTTTATGGGTAGTTTATATCTATATACATGCAAAGACCAGGCTCCCAAAAATTGTCTGATGCCTCACTAATCTATTTGGCTCCTACAGTTTGGATAAATATGTCAACCACTGAATTAAAATTAAAAAATTGCATATATTCAACAAGTTACTTTTATGTTTATCCCAAACCATGTATGCACATGCTTTGTGTACAAATGTAGTGATTGTACGTGTGGATAGGGCAGATTGAAGATTAATTGCAGTCCATATATTTTTTTACTGCCAAGTGAATACAGTTTATTGGTATTGGCAAATGGTGAACTGAATTCCATGAATGAAGACTATTGGTCAGCTACAGTATGATAGAACAGTTCAAGGTTCACTGTAGTAAATGAATCAGGGCTTACGAACCTATATGAATGTTATAGATTAGATATCAAGAGATTTCCATAGATATGAGAATGTACAGTATATGTCTGTAACCGTTTCATGTTCCCTTCATAATTGGCAGGGAGATGGTGAACACATTTTGCCTGTATAAAATACTGTTAACATTTGCAGTAAAATAACTTTGTTATTGTTATTACCATGCTTCATTTGTAACGTTCCAAAAAAGGGCCATATTCTATTTACCAATTCGTCAAATTATACACACTTAAAACTGCTCTTAAAATTGCCACATATTCTATTAGCTACTTGCAATCCAATTACGAGTTACCCACCCTCAATCACTATGGGCCAGCCAAACCCACAAATCCGGCCTTAGAGCTCCATTGGTTTTAGCACAGCTCGAACATTATGAGCTCTAAATAATTAGTTACACAAAATCAATATTTTATTAGACATGTAGCGCTAGCTCACAAGTAAGTCTAACATGCACTTAAAAAGTATCACTTTTCTGTCAAAAATATTACGAGTACTAAATAGGACTCACACAGACTTTTTCAAACACTTATTAAAGCAATTAAACACACAATACTGTACTTTAAAAGCATGGAAAGACATTAATATTAATAGATATGCAGATAAATTAAAAAAGAATCCATCCTAGGACTCAAGGGGTTAATACATATGAAACCCACACAGAGTAAAGCAGATGATCTAATGCATTTTATAGATTGCTTGATTGCAAGCACGATCAGCAAATAATACTATTGGCACTAATTCATTTTTGGCCTCAGATTGCAGATTGTCTAACTTCCATGTTTTACTGATGTCATGATGGACTCATTTACTATTGGTTGTGTCTAAGAAGGAAATTAAGGGCTTGCTTAAGAATTTCAGATCATATGAAGACAGACTTAAAAAAGCAGAGTTTACGAGTTCAGAATTTGAGAGCTGGAGTCAATAGAATACACCTAAACATAAAAAAAAAAAAAAAAACACCTGCAGCCAAATTTACGAGTTCAAGGCATTTGCAAGCAGCTAATAGAATAGGGACAATATTCTGTAGCACTATAGAGGGGTTAAGTACAAGGCAGAAACTATCTTTACAAATTGCAAGAGAATGGAGGGCTCTGTCTTTGAGCTTAGTTTCTAAGAAATATAGTGCTTTCCCAAAGCAACTTTTAATGGGCATGATCAGTGCTAGAAATGAGATGCTGGTTAGATTTGTGTGTATGTGACAGAGGTTGATTTATTTAATTTCACCTTCTGAGGGCTGGTACAGCCAAAACGTACATACAGACCCTCCTTACAGCGCTCCTCAGAAATTGCATTGAATTAATACTTTGTGATAGAGTGCCTATGTATGCAGTTCAGATTGGTATTTAGCTTAGCATTACTTTTTTTTTTCTTCAAAAACAGTAATAAAATACTGCATTTAAAAAAATTAAAAAAAAGTTTGCTTATATAAATATTTATGGGTTTTGGTTCTTGGATTCCAGTCTGTCTTTATCACATTGTACTGTATGAAGCACAAGGAATATGACAGTCTATGATGCAGCAGTCATTTCAGGCTTCGGTTTTCTTTTTGCTGGCGCGATGAGTGCTTTTTACTATTTGTTTAGGAACTAGCCTAATGGAAGATGCTTCTGCACTCTGATAAATTGTGGCTAGATACTGAAGATGAAACTTATTTAAATGCATGTACTGAATTTCTACTTGCCAATGGAATTCTGATTAATGTTAACTTCTAGTGCCTTGTTTTGAATACAACATGTGTTTTTTTGTTTTTTTTCTAAAATGAATGTATTTTGCTAACACGCTTAATGTACATATTATTTTATGGTATGTGCACACATCTAATCCAAGCTGAACCTTTTTGAGACTACCTAAACATCTCTGATCACTGACACAGTCTTCCATTAAGGATAGTTGTGTGTCTATTGCAAACTTGTTTAAATTACCCTGCATAGTGACAGCTACCTCTATCAGAGTGACTACATGTCATGATATTCCTGCCTAAACAGAAGATAGAGATTGGATCAATAATGTACTATGTTCTACTTTGACAAGTATCTCCTTACTAAATACCAATACAGTTTGCTACATACTTCAAACATGAAGTATTTCTCAAACGAACACATTAGCAGCTATATAAGCCACAAGCATAATGGTAACATAGAGAAAATCTTAAATTGAGCAAACTATGTTCTTCCACCTTAGACAACTACGGTATATGTCACTAGCGACTTGCCTGTCAAAAATGACGGGGCAATAAAATTTGAAGCCATGGGAATGCTGTTTGAGACATAATTGAAACAGTTTTGTCCTGTGAGGACCTTCAGTGCTCATTGCGAGACTTACGCTGAGCGCCTTTGGCGCTCATTGTAAGCCTCAGGACCTTTGGCGCTCATTGCGAGCCTCTCCTGTCGTGTACTTTTGGTCCTGAGAGAGATATATATTTCTATGTAAATGTAGTTAAGTAATAGTGAATGATTTCTTAAATCAATTAATATACTTTATTTATAATTGATATATGCAGCGAGCAATAGGCTGAAGAGCTAACAATCTGTATTTTGCGTCTGCATAGAATATACATTGTGAGTGTTAGTGCCCTGCTGATAAAGTGTAATGAATGTGTGCATTCTAAATAGGCTGCGTGCGCGAGGTAAAGCCGTTGGTTTATTGTGTAAAGCGGCATTGTATACTAGTTATGTTATTAATGTGTTACGTGTCTCGTGAGCATTTTCCGGCTTTTGTAATAGTGTATCTTGTAGGTCGTAGTGTGATGTGTAAAGTGCTACGAGTTTTGCAGTGTTTTGCGCAGTCCCTCACCCCCTGAATCTGGGATACTACTGAAGGGTAGATAATAAAGGTATAGATGAGAGGCTATCACTAGGGGTTAATACATACTGTATCTGCACACAGTGCCATCACCAGACCCAGGAGGAGGGAGGCAGCCTTGACCATGTTGTTTCTCCAGAAGACAGATGAGTCCCGTCTGGGACAAGTCCAGGGGGTGAGAGCTGAAGTGAGTGGCAGAACAGGGGGTATCTCATAAGGGGTTAGATTAGCCTGCTCCTTCCTACAGTCTGAGGTATCTCGCATCCCACATGACTACACGAGAGATGCGTGCAGATGTCGGGAATGCGCTTTTTGATGGGTGCGCTTTTGTCTGGTGCGCATGCGTCTGCACCCTTTAGTTAGGCGAGCTGACGTTGTGCCACCGCACATCAGACATATACACACACGCAAACTATGGACATTTTTGTGTGTTCTATAGTATTGCAGTATAGAATAACTTTTTTTATTGGTCATACATTTTAGTTCGTGACGAGCCTTCAAGAGATACCCTGCTTTATTAAGTCAGAAGCAAGGATTGCTTCTGACTGGTACTAAATAAAATGGGAGTAATAAATAAGCCCTCTTTATACACACATAAATTGTTCGTTATGAGAGGACAAATGTGCAGTCACTTCTAAAACTATGACTTAAATTTGCATATAAGAAAATGAGTTTAGTTTTAGTAACTTTTTTTTTAAAGATTTATTTTGTCAGTGTTCATTGAAGCATTTAGTATACCTGTACTCCTGGGTGATCCAGGAATCTGTTATTATTTTGTGCACTTAATGGGAGGATAAAGTTCTATATTTACTGTATGTTCATTTAAAGTATTAAACTTAGCAGACTAATTAAAACACCAATAATCAGTCTGGTCAGACTATAATGGCGTTGTTAGGATTCACTCTATTCCATTTATCTTAGTGGTGTCCAAACTCAGTCCTGGAGGGCCGCACCAAGGCCTGGATTTGAATATATCCTTTCTGTGCACAGGTGAGTCAATCAGGATGACTGAAGAAGTGATTGAGTCACCTGTGTTGCAGGGATATCATCAAATCCAGGCATGTGTGTAGCCCTCCAGGACAGAGTTTGGACACCCCTGATCTATCTCCTCCAGTTCTGCAAGGTTTCAAAAACCTGTACAACAGATTTGTTTTTATTGTTTTGTAGAGGTGCAAATGTTTGAGTAGATAACAAATATGCCAGAATGTATCTTTTTTTTTTAACGGACAAATGGGGAGGACCCTGCTTGTTATATCTATGGTCTAGTTCAAGGCTTGTTACATTTTAGATGAAACCTATGAGCCAGCACACTATTTATTATGAGCCACAGAAGGAATTGTGTGTGTGTGTGTGTGTATACAATGATGTATAATATCTAGAAACTTAAATGACAAATTCTGGGAGCCATAGCTCTGAAAAAGTGACTGGGTCATTATTACTCATTACATATATATTTTTCTGTATATAATTCATAACCTTCTCCTCCTCCTCTCCTAAAATGTTTGGCTCCTTACTTGCTTTAAGTTTCAAATGCATTGTCAACCAGTCTTATATAATATCTCCCTACTATCAGATTCTGGTTGACTCCGTAGTTTTGTTTCATGTTTATTTTACCAGGAGTGGACAAAAAAATATTAAAATTGTGTATAGTACTGAAATATTGGGGGAAAAAGATATCATTTCTGTAATAGAATCTGAATCTCGCATAAGGTCACAAAGGAGCTAATGGAATATTTGTTTTGTGAAACTAGCATGCTAAACTAGATTATTTGTGTATTTGTGAGAAACTCAAATATCATTTCAGGTTTTATGTGCTCTTAAAGGCATATCTAAGTTTCCTGGATTATGAATGCATCTGATAGAGGATAATCCGTAGTGTATGATGACCTTTTTTTGCATGAAAAAATCCTAAAAGAAACTAACAAACTCACACTGATGTTTGCTAAATGTCTTGAGTTTGTAAGCAGTGCTTTTCATAGTTAACACCTTTGCATATGCAAGCTTAAATTAGCATAAAATCCATAATTAGTTTGGGCAAATCACAGCCAGCTAATATATTGTACCAATCTTAAAGCCTGTTTGTACACCAAATACTCATGGGATGTGTAGTCCTGAATTCACCCAGGAACCGGAAGTAAAGATGAGTCAGACACTGCTTTGTGAATTTGTGCATTGAGCTGCCGCTGGTTTGATGGTTAGTAAAGAGCTAAACTCCATACCCAAATGCAGTGTTTCTATTGGTAGGTACACTGTGACTATGTAAGCAGCACTGGGTGTTTGGAAAACACGTTTTATTTTTAAATGAAATATATCTATATGTGTATAGAATAACAATGTAATGTGCGTGTCTGATATAAGCAGCTTGTATTAGATTAGAAAAAGATATAAACAGGAAATGTAGATATACCTTTTAAAAAAAGAGCTAAGCACATTTTTTACACTGAAAACTTTTTTTTGCTAATCTGTGAATTCAAGTATTAAAGGAAATTTGACACACGGAAGTAACTACTTTTGTCAAAAACAAGTGATTATCAAGCCTCCCCTGCTCACCTGATCCCGCGTTGACTGAAAATGAAACCAACTGCAAAGTCCCGTGTGCCTGGCGTTGTCGTGTTAGTGCCTTCAGCGTTGTGTGTGTGTGTGTTAGTTTCTTCAGCGTTGTGTATTTTGGAAGTTTTGAGAGCCTGGCATTGCTGAGCCCTGTTTTCATGTTTCTGAAATTTTGCGTTTTTCTGCCCCCATTTTTTTCCTCGTTTAGGAGATTTTTTGAGTGAAAAAAAATGCCAAATATGGGTGTAATTCGCTTCCAACGTCACTCCCAGGCTTCCTGTGTCTCCCCCTGTGCTGTGTGTGAGTGTTAGAATTTTTTGTACGTGTTTTTTTATGTTTTGGTGGGGTTTTAGAGTTACACACTTGAACAGTGCTGCGCCGATGGTACTGCGCCACTGGCTGCAATGGTGTATATATAAATATTAATTATGCACACACACATCAGATGTATCAGAGTATTGCAATATATAGTGATACTTTTAGACAAACGTATGATGCTTTGACATACACGTCAGCTGCAGTACTGGTTAAGATGTTACATTTGCATTAGAATTCATATTCCCTCATTTTTATCTATTCTAGAAATCCATTTAGTATTGTTAGCCTCTCAAAACATCAGACATTTTTACTCATCTCCACATTTCCTCACATCTTATATGCAACTCAGAATTCATCACTCTAAAATACATTGCCTAAGCACAGGGGCAGAATCTGTACTCTTATTACCCATCACAAAATCTGCCATTTGCTGTCTCTGCCTTTCCATTTTCCAACTTATCTCCAGCAGCTTATGATTTGTGATAGTACTTGTTCCTCTCAAATTCCTTATCAAAAAGATGTTACTAGTGCTTAATGGCACCAGCCTCCTTGTTAGCAAATTACAATGACAAGCTATATACTTTGTATAGAGGTTCATAATCATAAAAAAATGCATTTTAAAGCAAAGCATAATAGTTATTTCTTAATATAGAGCAGAGGATTAGGCAAATGGCCAAAACTTACAAGCCAGACAAGATTTTAGGTACAAGAAACCATCCTTGCCACCAAACCTGCCTTTCCTCCCCTTAGCCTCTCAGCATGGTGATGCACATCTGCCTATGTTGGCATAGCTTTGTGTTTATTCAAATATAAACCGTAGAACATACATTTATACATACTGCTAATGCTCCTTTTAATTAGGGTAATATGGCAACAGATATACGCTTGTTTTCTAAGTATAGCACTTTGCTTAAATTCTTAAATATTTAATGTAAAGAGATAACATTGTTTATTATTATTAAATATATTAAGGAAATAGATATGTTGGTCTATATTGTGTTAAAGTATATAGCATTGGTATATCTGATCGCTTTCTCAGGTCTTGTCTGCACTAATATTCTTGGATTTGTAAGTGTTAATAACATGGGCCCTCATTCAATTGCAACTTGGCCAATTGAATAGGGGTCTAAATAAGCACATAACATATTTTTTTTAAATAAGTTTTTAGTTAGTAAACATCTCTCCAAAAGCAAGGTTTATACTAACTAAAAACGTATTTAAAAAATATATGTTATGTGCTTATTTAGCGCCCTATTCAATTGGCCAAATTGCAATTGAATGAGGGCCATGGTCTTTGCAATATGGAGCCAAAGGGAGAGCGTGTTCACAAGTGTTTTGAGATTCAAAATTTTGTTATTGAAATTGAAGTATCTTGTGTAATCATGTTTTCTGATGTTGGCAAGAAAAATCGGATTTTAGATAATGAAACTAGTCCATGACTATTTAAAGTATAAATGGCATAATTACAGTCCGCTCTGTTGGTTCAACTGCAGAATGTTATTAACTATTACTAGTTGAGTCAGGACATGTTCACCTCTTTCCTCATTATTTAAAATGAGAAGGCAACCAGCTGTAATGCTCCTTATTACATCCTTTGATACATTGCATGTCCATCCGCTTACTATCGACATGCCTTAATGGACAAGCAAGAAGCTGTTGGCTGAACTTTGTGCATTCGAAAATACAATGTGGGGAGTCAAAGCGTGCACAAGGAAATATGAATTGAAGGATAAGAGGATTTATTTTACTATTGGTGTTCATTTTCATTGTTACTAAAAAGAAAACTAAGTTGTTGAGTGCTTGCACTTATTTCTACTATTCATAAAATGTATTTTACAATCTGTGATGAGAGCGAATTTTAAGGGATCTTTAAACTCAATGGCCTATTAAATTTTATCTTTGTCTGCCTTTCGTTTTTAAACGGGTATCTATAAATGAATATTCATAATTCTGTATTGCACACAGTTACACAATTTATTATTTTTTCAAAGTGCTATTGATAATCATGTCTTAAGCCACATTACTTGCACTTTTACAATGTCAGAAAAAGTTGTGATTTATAGACATAATTGTGACTAAAGGGACATTTCTAAGTTAATGTATTTATTACTTTTTACTTTAGACATGTGCATTCTAATGTTGACAAAACACTCTATGCTATGTGGTGCATTTCTGCATATATTATACTGAAATGCATCTGAGGAGACATTGCATTCTTAGATCATTTTGTTCAAGGCATTTATTAGTAAAAAGTAGAGCCCACTGCTTTACTGGAATGTGTGTTTCTGAATACAGTCTTGACCAATTGTTCTCAAATACATTATATATCCTGATTTTACCTTTTTTTTTAATTCTTTTTAAGACATTAATTAATCCAACTTGTTTTCTCAAACCGTGTATAGGTGATATTTGAATTCTGCAATTCCTAGGGAATTCTTAAGTGGGTCTTCCATTGTTTCATAAGTCATTGCTTTTTGAAGTCCTTTTATTGCTAATACAGTTGCTTATGTTGTGCTACATGGTTTATAAAAGACTTACCTTGGTTTTTACTATATTTTTCTTAATAACGATTATTTTGATTGTAGCTCAAACGGTCACCAAAAATCTCCTTGTATTTAAAATATTGCAAAATAGCCTGATTTATAACTTGTTTGTTTTCAACTTGATTAGAAAAGATACAAGGCTGAGAATTTTATTATCTAGTTCAGATGCATGTAAAATCCAAAATCCTGTTTCAATTAAGTCTTAAGCAACAATATTTGGTGTACTGTAATATTTACCTCTGCTAGGGACTTTTATCATTTTATTATGTATTTTTTAAACCTATTTATTCATGGAATTATGTATTAATGTTTCCTTTACTAGAAATCTGGGGAAAAATGGATTATCAAACAGTAGCATTTTGCTGGATAAGTGCCCACCACCACGACCACCACCACCTCCATATCCACCTTTACCAACAGACAAATTAAATCCACCAACACCAAGCATTTATGTAAGTATAAATAATCTAAATGTGGGTTTAACATCTCATATCTTCATTGGTGTAATCAATTCAGGAATATTTTTATTGCATACTTTTTAAAAGATTGGTTGCCATTTCCTCCTTAGTAACTTAAGCCAAGTTAAAACCTTACCTTTTTATTATGCTGATCTCTCTTGCAAATAGTCGCATTACTTTCTTCTGTTTTGCATGTATATTAAGTAAAATGTCACAACTATTTTTATATTCTCGTCACTTTTCAATTCTTACTTTCATTTTATTTTGGTAATAATATACAGGTCACATACAAATACATATTTCATACAAATAAGTTCACATTTTGGTGCATTTTAGAAATGTATAATACATAATAAATGTTTAAGAAATACGGAAGTATAAAGAATAACTATTATAGCTTTCTCTGTTCCTTCAAGTGGCTACTAATGCATTAAAGTAATTTCAATATGTTAAAAATTAACTATACAAGGAGCTCAGATGGGCGATTTGTATCCCTAATGTCTCATTTATGCCACCTTCTGGTGGAATTGTGAACAAACATCAATACATTGAATTAGTTTGTTTAAGGTTTGCATGCTCTCTGTTATATAGAAGTATAGATTATGAACCTATTTTTTGTTTTCTTTTTATTATTTATTGCAGTTGGAAAATAAGCGGGATGCTTTCTTCCCACCACTACACCAGTTCTGCACGAATCCTAACAATCCTGTTACTGTCATACGAGGCCTTGCTGGAGCTCTTAAATTAGGTAATGTTTAAAATCTTATTAAAATGACTCCATTCCTTTCAAACGTATTATACACACTTATATCAGTATCGTTTGTACATGCCATAATATCACCAAGGGTATTGCACTGAAAGTCTATTTATACTTTAAGTTAAACATGATGATAGATAATGTTGTTATAGTATGCAAAAAAACACCCATGTATTAACTATATAGAGTTTTGTTGTATCAGGAGTATCCATATTATACTTTCTGATTTGTTAATGCATAGTGGCCACTGGATACCAATGAGGTTTCAGTTAGTACTAATGAAAGCATTAGGGGATCTTGCAGTTGAAGCCTTGACAGTGTACATAGTGCCTTTCCCCACTTCCAAAGCAAAAATGATGAAAACGCTGACATCGCAGCAGCATGATTGTATATAGTAGCTAAAAATATAAGGCTGTGTTTATTACTTTCTGAAATATTTTAAATTGTTAATAGTGGGAACAGTTATTTTGTATTTTCTAATTACTAGAGTTCTTTTCATTAATACTTTTTTAATAACTCTCTTTAGACCTAGGACTCTTTTCTACAAAGACACTGGTAGACGCAAATAATGAACATATGGTAGAAGTGAGGACACAGTTGTTACAACCTGCAGATGAAAACTGGGACACCACTGGAACAAAGAAAATCTGGCGTTGTGAAAGCAATCGATCACATACCACCATTGCAAAATATGCACAATATCAGGCTGCCTCATTCCAGGAGTCATTACGAGTTAGTAGTGGATTATTGTTGTTAAAATACTCAGACATGCATTATACCATTTGCAGATACAAATAGTTGTAATGAATATGCTTCTAGCTTTTCTTCTTATTTTGGGTTATTTTTTTCTTCTTTTTTTTTTTTTTTTTTTTTTTTTTTACAGAACATATTTGTGTATTAAGTACATGTAGATTTTATACGAGTAAGTGAAGTCCTCGAGTTCACATATTACATTTTTTTTATTTAAATAAATAATGGTCAAAATTATTTGACTGTTAACCGCTTTATTACACATTATATGTAGTGCTGGTCAGCTCTGTTAATTTCTTTAAGATTGCCTATCTGGTTTGTCAGGGAGCCTTTTAGTCAGCTGTGCTTTGTTTTGGGACCATATTATTATTATTATAGTTCATTTATAACGCGCCGACATATTCTGTAGCGCTGTACATAAGTTAAGTTCAGACAAAGATAAATACAAATTAACATATAGCAAAGCAAGGAGGGCCCTTTCTTTGAGCTAGGAATCCAATGTTCATGGTGCATGCCCAAAGTACTTAGGATAGAAACTCGCAGACTTACAATCTAAGGTATAGTAAATGGTAAAAGAGGGAGAGAGAGGTGATAAGCGTGTTAGGGTGGAAGGTGATACTCTTCTTAAGAGATGCGTTTTAAGTGAGGTTTTAAATGTTTTGAGGCAAGAGGATAATCTGGTGGAGCGAGGCAAGTTGTTCCAGAGACTAGGGGCAACACGAGAAAAGTCCTGGAGGTGTGAGTGAGAGAAAGTGACGAGTTGTAGAAAGAAGGTCATTGGCAGAACGAAGAGGGCGGGTAGGGGAGTATTTGCATATGAGAGCAGAGATGTATAACCTATAACTTAACAGCAGCTTTAACATTTGTATTGATGCACTTTAGTTTTCACTACTTTCTACTTTATATGTTGTATAAAAATGTATTTAAATTTCCTAGGAGGAAAATGAGAAAAAAAGTCACCATAAGGAGCACTCCGATAGTGAATCCACATCTTCAGACAAGTAAGTATAAACCTGTTGTGGACTTCTTTTGTATGTATGCTTTTGAAAAATCGTATTTGACTGCTTTTTTTTTTTTCTTAGTCCTGGGAGAAGAAGGAAAGGACCTTTCAAAACAATAAAGTTTGGGACCAATATTGATTTGTCTGATGAGAGAAAGTAAGTCTTCTAACAATAATATACAAAGTTAGGCACTTTATAGAAGTGATAAAATAAAAAAACCTTTAAAATTTAACTATTTTTGGTTAATTCTTCCGTGTTAACTACATTTAAGGTAACGTGTAGCTCATTGTATATTGTACTGTTTCCACAATTACGGAGTAACATTTAATTTTTTTGGTATCCACATTTGAAACCATACAGTCTACTGTTGTCATTGTTGTGTATTGTTGTTCATTCTTCAATGTTCAAATTTTGTTTTCTTTAAGGTGGAAGCTTCAGCTCCATGAACTGACCAAACTTCCAGCCTTTGCACGTGTTGTTTCAGCTGGAAATCTCTTAAGTCATATTGGTCATACAATCCTAGGAATGAATACAGTACAGCTTTATATGAAAGTCCCAGGCAGCAGGACACCAGGTATATATTGTAATATCAAATGTCTGCTCAGTTCTTTTAATAAAAAAGAGATATTAACTTTCCATATGTACACTTTTGAAAATGTATAATACATGCTCTTATTTAAATGCAAAAGTATTTTTGCTGGTGTTTAAAAGTAGTGCTGAAGTGGCTAAAAAGTCTGTAAGGATAGCTTTGGACGTGTCAGAACCTCCCTCTGTAAGACTCTGAGGCCACAGCACTAGTCGAGTTAACTGAACTGTATGGAGCAATAATTGACTCCCTTGAGTGTTTGGATTCCCCACAAATCTGCATTGACCCGACAGAGATTATGGCATTTTGCAAATGTCTATTCACATGGATTTAAATGTTTTTGAAACCTTTGTTTCCATGGAAAGAAAATATGTTAAACTCACTATTAAATTCATCATAGAAAAGCAGCTTTCTAAACCAGTAACCTCGATTAATACTATTTTACTTATGGCACATATTTTTCTTTATTTTATTTACCTATATACATCCTTTGTTTGCGTTATTGTTTCTCACTAGTGTTGTTTTAACTTAATTTTAAGTTTTGTAATATGTTTGTCAGCCTTTGTGATTAAAATCCTATAATTGGAACCACACATTTGTAGATAGTGTTTTTTAGAAGATGCAATGCAAAAAAAAAAACCTTGTTCTTCCCTCTGTGGGCTCTGGGCAGCCAGTCAGACTCCTTGTCTAATAACACATTTCTCAAAAGAATCTTCTTGCACCCGCTCATTAGCTGAGCAAATTGAAACATTTCTGCATATATTAAATGTTTTGCAATATTAAAAATATGATTTTCTAAGTGTCATATCCTCAGAAATTAGTGTGCCTATATTTCATACTTTAATAAATATTCTGCTGATGTGATCTAATGGTGAGTGACCTTAACTTATGGCACAATGTTCTATATTTTCTGTTTAATTGTAGAATTAAATAATGTTCAGCTATTCTGCGATCATTTTATTTGTTCTACTTGAATTACTTTTCTTTAGCTCTTAAAGATAAAAGAGATTTTCTTGTATAGTATAGTTTTTCTATAGCTTTATAGATGAACCGGTTGTTAAAGGACTATTCATTAACTCTGTATTTTTTCTTCTTAAGGTTATGCAATACTAGGCAGCAGGTGAACTGCATAAGTGTGTATATGGGTGTGGGGGGGGGGGGGGTCTGTGTATCAAACAAATAGTTTTAATAAGATTTTAAATATGTTTTTTGCTAGTAAGAAGAGAGGAACTTTCAAACAATTGTTTTAATGGCCTGGACAAATAAATGTGAATGTACTAGTAGGGAGTTCTTTGTGGCTTTAAACTATTCCTAAATTTGACCACTGAAGCCAGATTTTTTAAGCATTCTCTTTTTAAGTAAATGATCAACATAATGTTCTTAGAAAGTAAAAATAAACATGTTCAGCCTTTCATTCATTAAACTTTATGTTGAATTATGTTGCAGTGGAGGCAGATATTAGTTTTGTCATGTGGGGTGCCTTATCAGAATGTTATGACTGTCAATGAAAAGTCCAGCTTTATATGTGGATAGATATATGCTTATAAAAATTGACAAGCGGTAATATGCAAATAGACTGGAGTACCTTAACATTAATTTAGGATCTGGAATCTTTGTACAGTGCTTTACACACTAAGGGCCTCATTCAATTGCGATTTGGCCAATTAAATAAGGCTCTAAATAAGCACTTAACATATATTTTTTAAAGAAGTTTTTAGTTGGTGAAAAGCTTGCTTTTGGATAGATGTTTACTAACTAAAAACTTCTTTAAAACATATGTTATGTGCTTATTTAGAGCCATATTCAATTGGCCAAATTGCAATTGAATGAGGGCCTAAGTATTTTACTACCTCATTATTTCTTCTTTCATATATATATATATATATATATATATATATATATATATATATATATATATATATATATATATATATATATATATATATATATATATATATATATAAGTTCTAGAGATATGCACATGAATTAGTGATACCATTTATTAAGTGCTGTTGTGTGCTTGATCATTGAAATGGAGGTAGATCAGTATTATCCAAGAGAGAAAATTTGTAAGCATTACCACTTATTCATCTTTTTCCATGACTGCCACATTATACTAATATCTCAAGAATTATTTAGTTAGTTTCATTAGGGACACATTTTAGTTATCGTCAGATGCTACTTTTCCAAAACTTAGCAGTTCAAATACTTGAAACATGCGACAATATTTTAGGTGATGAGCAACATGGTATTCAGTTTTCTATAAACAGATTGCAAAGAAAATGTCTACAAAGCACATGGACTCTTGGATACAAACAATTGCATTGTTCATCTACAGAAGATCAGCCTGTGCAATCATATTTAGATAAATCATTACATTTGGTGTTTTTAACTATGTGATTTTTATGATTCCAGGTCATCAAGAAAATAACAACTTCTGTTCAGTAAATATTAACATTGGTCCTGGTGATTGTGAATGGTTTGTTGTCCCAGAGACTTACTGGAGTGTTATGAATGAATTCTGTGAAAAGTAAGCTACATCAAACAAAAATATATATTTTTTATTTATTTTGTTTTTAAATGTGACAATAGTTTTTTGAGACTTCCCACATGTACATTGTATTGTTGTGCCAGTTAAAAGACTGATCAAAGAAGAAAATATACTCTGACTCAAATTTGGCAAAACTATATATAATTAGGTATGGCAAAGTCCTAGAGCTAGCTTTTAGAGAGAAAAATTGATTAGAGAAGGCATCCGTAACACTATAGAATCAATGTGCATGAAATGGGTGTTAACATTTCTGGAGAGCTGTGCTTGCATATGTGTATCCAAGCTGCTTGCTTATGGGCTTGCGGGAAGGAAGGTGGTGACAATTTCCTCAAGATTGAATTATCTAACAAAGTGTACAAACTCGTATCCCCTCACCCACCAAACACTCATCTGATAAAAAAAAAAAAAAACTCATGTTTCAGCTTTCAGGAATAGTTGTAACAAAGATCCGGTGCAGTCTTCTAGGCACAATTTATTTTGATCATAGCTAATACTGCTGTTAGTTTCTAATATGCTTTACAAAGTATGTACCATTTTTCCTTGAACTACAGCGCTACCTTATTGTAGTTATCAGATCAGTCAACATGTCTATCAAATAGTTATTCTGTACAGTTTGCTGCCCTTTTCGGATCACTACCTTGCCTTGGTGAAGGGGCTTGTGTACTTCAATGAAGTTGTGAGCTATACCATGTAGGGTCAACCAAGATGTGCAGGTTACAGCAGAGATGTCAGACAAATTGTGGCCCACTGGAGAAGGAACTGTAAACCCACTCCGTGTCTTTGCCACAATAACCTTATGGATGCAGCACAACCATAAACAGACAGATGCCTGGTGTACTGCATCCATATGGTCACCAAGACCATTAATTTGCTGAGGTCAGAGTTACCCTTTAACTTTGACTTAAGCAAATGACTACCATATAACTTCATTATTAGAACAATACCTAAAAAATATAAAATTGTTGTCCGATTCTACAGTCTCCACTTATGTTAAATATATTTTATTTGTCCTTTGTGAGAAACAACAGATATGATGATGTGAAATAAAATAAGTGATGGAAATACTACAAATGGACATAGCTATTTGAAGTAGATTGCCATAGCAATAATGTATAACCAATACAATGGCATGTAGAACATTGTGATGAAACAAAAAGATAATAGTGTATGGGTATAGTAAGATCTGACATTCTGGTGCTATGTGAGTGGTGGATGGAGATATGAATAATCTCCAAAAAAGGACAAATATATTAGACCAACATAATTGGGGACACTGGTATTATACCATGTATTTTTACTATTTTACTTGGTTTAAGTAATAATTAATAGAAGTTATAGTTGTCATTTGCTATGAAGTGGCACAAAAATATTTTACATTTTTGTGCCACTTAACAGAGATTTTAACCTTTTCTCTAGTTTATTTCTTTAGTTGATTAATTAAATCTTCAACATGTTTTACACTATACATACAATATTAATAAAATAGCACTGTTTGAGTCTCAACCTGTAGCCATAAGCAGACTGATAAACTAATAAATGGCCCAAAATAATATCTGGTCTGTTCTTTTCTTTCAGAAATAATATAAACTTTCTTTTGGGATCTTGGTGGCCCAATCTTGAAGACCTATATGAAGCAAATGTACCAGTTTACAGGTTTATTCAAAGGCCTGGAGATTTAGTTTGGATAAATGCTGGCACAGTCCACTGGGTTCAAGCAATTGGCTGGTGCAACAACATTGCATGGAATGTTGGTCCTCTCACAGGTGTGTTACCTGTAACTTTATATTATTTTTTTTCTTTTGTTTCATATGTGCATATATGAAATATATAATCTTTGAAAGTTAGTAGATACCTATAAGAATATGTCTTGAATATCTTTATTAGAAGAACAAAAGTATTACAAATTTGATAAAAGTTTAGGTTCAAAGTTTCTGTCCTCTTGCCGTGAATAATGTGTAAATAGGGGATGCATGTAGAATTTTTGTTAATGTTTTTTTAATTATACCTTACAAAAATATGAATTTTCTATGAAGTATAATTTGTGATTTAATGGATCACATAACCCAAATGTCTGTCGACTTAAGTTTGTAATTGAACATTCATATGTGAAAGAACTATTTATGAAGAAATAGTGTGATTTTTTTCATAAGTAGTTCTTTCACAAACTAATGTTTCATTGCAAACTTAAGTAGCATTTGTGATTTGATTTCATGTAATCCAGTCGGCGTTGCTCCAAGGCGTTGCTCTGCTTCCGTTTTATATTTTGACTTTTTAATCTACCTGATTTCCAGAATTTTTATAAAGTACAATTAATAAAACATAGTTTTAAGTTCAGTGGTGATACAAAATGACAGGTATAGTAGTCATCCCCGCTTCAATATTCTGCTTCTTTCTCTGCAATTTATTTATACATTTTAAATATACTAATGTGTCTTCTAGAATTAATTTCAGTGTCAAAATGTCCTGCTTTATTTTCATCTTTACCAGCAGCTATTGTATTACTTGTGATAATCAAGTAAATTTAATTTAATTTAATTTTGGCGACTGTCTCAGGAGCCAGGTAATTATTTGTATTGATGGGATATTTGAACATCCAGTTGTGATTTAAAAACTGGTATATTAATAGATATCTTTTTTTCCTCTTAAAATTAAGTTTGTAAATAGATGTAGTGTATGGAAAAATCTGAGGAATTAAATCCGAAAGAAAAAATGCCTAAATACTTTCAAACTGCTGTTTAATAATATGTTAACTATTGTGGACTTTTATTTGTTGTTTGAATTTTTATTGAGGGGAAATTATTTATGAACATAAACTTAATTTTGTATGTGATATTTGTTCTTAGCTTTTCAGTATAAATTGGCAGTTGAACGGTACGAGTGGAATAAATTACAATGTGTAAAATCTATAGTACCAATGGTTCATCTTTCTTGGAATATGGCAAAGAACATCAAGGTCTCCGATCCAAAGCTTTTTGAAATGATTAAGTAAGTTCATAATTATTTTGACATTCAGAGCACTTTCCATTTCTGTTCCTAAAATACGAAGTAGATTAAATGGTAAACCAGACCATATTTTATCGTGTGGAAAAGTGGCTGTTGATGATTTAAATGGCAAATAGGAGAACATTATCATACTGCTCACTACAAGGGGTATGAAATAAAGTTAGTGGCCTCAAACTAGAGATTTTATTTCAATTAAATTGTAGTGTATACACATAGATGAATGCCAAAGTCCATTGAAAGCAATCTGTATGGATGAGAATCTCCCCCTTGCTTGTTTTTAAATAACGTTTTTAACACACATATATATATATATATATATATATATATATATATATATATATATATATATATATATATATATATAAAATCACACACTTGTTGGCCTTAAAGTACATTTTTAAACTATATTATTTAAGTACCATGTTAAGCTGTGTTTTTTTTTTTTGTGTGAGTGTTTGTTAATTGTCCATTCATTAATCACAAGAACGATTAGAATTTATTTGGATTTAAATGTATGTAAAGTTTCTGAAATATACTTACCTTTTATGAAATCCATTCAAATATGTGAATAGCTCAGTGGCATAATTTCAGGAAAGAATAATATGCAGTGGCCCCCCTGCCAAACTGTTGTGTTGCAAACTTACCCTTAAGTAGTGCGATAGACAGGGGTTGTAGCCAGTCTTCACACCCCTCTTTCATCAATATGCATACCACCACCATTCTCCTTTTTCTCCTAACTTATTAGCCCTACTATATATCATCTGCCGTTTCATGAATATTGTACATCTCGTTTTTTCCTCACAAGTGATATGGCTAGTCTTATTATGGTTAATTCAATTTTTACATTTGCACTCTAAATGTTTCTGCCATCTCAAACCCTCTGACTCAATTTAATTGTTTTTATTTACTTAAAACAGATATTGCCTATTGCGGACTTTGAAGCAGTGCCAGGCATTAAGAGAAGCTCTTATTGCTTCAGGAAAAGAGATTTCATGGCATGGCCGAACAAAAGAGGAGCCTGCTCATTATTGTAACGTCTGTGAGGTCTGTACCCTTTTTCAAATGCTTTAATTTACATAATTTTTACTTTATACCAGCATTATATGAAGCAGTCATAACTTCAGACAAATTAATAAAAACTGAAAACATGTCTGTAATTGTATTCTAATGTGCTTTTTTTCCTCCTAGGTGGAAGTCTTTGATCTGCTTTTTGTTACAAATGAAAGCAATTCTCAGAAGACATATATTGTCTATTGCCATGACTGCTCACGAAAAACATGTTCAAACCTGGAAAATTTTGTGGTGCTAGAACAGTACAAAATGGAGGATCTGATGCAAACCTATGACCTGTTTACATTAGTAAGTCTTGCAATATGTACTGTCATTTAAAAAAAAGAATCATTGAGGAAAGATCTGTATCTTACGTACTTGCTTATTCTTTGTCTGTCTTTCATTTCAGGCTCCTCCGATGCCTTCACCATCATCTTGACGTTTTTCCATGGACAGTAAATGAGAACATTTCTGATATTCAGGAAGCGACCCAGTTCTGCACCACTTTCCATTTGTTTTGTTTTTGTTACTTTTATGTCCTTTTTGTTAGCTGTTCCATGAGGCTGCTGGCTGAAAGCTGCGTCTATGCAACCTTCCAAGTGCGGAGTGTCAACCAACTGGACAGGAGACGTACTCCTTGCCCAGAACTTTACTATAAATAATGCTGATCCAGCTGTTCATTAAATACCCATGTTTTGTATATATTTGACAAAACTGGCAACATTATACAGACTACTGACTTGAAAAAATCACTTTTTTTTTCCCCCTCTTCACTTCTGGGCTGATGTGAATGTTTCAGTTTCATCTTTCATACCTTCCGAGTTTCCTTTGGATTAAGAACTAATTAAGCTGGTCGTCTTTGTAAGGTAGATAGAAGTTTTATGTCTTTTGGGCAATTTTTTTAATGTGAAAAGTGAGTTTTTTGTTTTTTATTTTGTTTTTTTTTCCTTTTTCTTTTCTTTACTCATTTTTTTCTTTTTTTAACCTGCTTTCACATTTTCTTTTCTGTCTTGTTTTTGCAAACCATGACGGTTACAATTTATGTTTCCTATAAAAATAAAAAAGAAGAAAAAAAAAATACAAAAAAAGAAGATATAAAAAGAAAATTAACAGCCAAGTCACAAAGATAAATGGGTTGCACATAGACTAAGGAATAAACTTCAGATTTGTGATTTTTGTTTCTAATCTTGATGTAAATTTACACTATTTATAAATACATATTTATTGCTTGAAAATATTTGTGAATGGAATGCTGTTATTTTTTTCCAGATTACCTGCCATTGAAATTCAAGGAGTTCTGTCATTTGAAACACTACTCCTGTTACATTTTCTATGTGTAAATAAAATTGCTTAGCATTGTACAGAAACTTTTATTAAAATTGTTTAATGTTTAAAGCGTTTTTCTGTTTGCATTTTACCAGAATCAATGTACAGTGCTTAATATTTTATTCATGTTCAAATCTAACTTACATATATATTTATATATACACCTGTGTGTATATATGTATATAAATATCAATTATTGTGTGGGAGAAAACTAAATTTTATATAAGGTCTATATCACTAGTAGATATGAGGTGTCTACTGTAAGTATTGCTTACAAAACATTTTTTTAAATATATAGTACGTGATAATGATCTGCGGTGTCCTTCAGATTTGTTTATGTTAAATGGTAAATGATGCAATAAAACAAAAATAATTTGTTAACCTCTACTGCAAAGAAGTGAAATGGTTTTCCATTGAGTCCAAGGGTAGTTTGAACTTTTTTTGTATGAAATAGATTAAATGGAAGCTTTGTTGGTTCTGTAGAAACATATTAAAAATGAGAATTCTGACATTCCAAAATAAAATATTTGAAAAACTTTGATAGGTAAAATACTTATTGGGAAGGGCTGTTTAAGCATATACCATTGTTCTAAGATATGGCATATTCCAAAGAGAAACTGTGCTATTTCAGTGTTCAGTAATATTGTTGAATTTTCTTTTTCAAAAATATTTTATATTGCTTCAACATTTCTAAATTAAATAAATAAAAAAAAGTAGCAATGTTCTTCTCATGTTAGCAATCATGCTTCTCCAGTCACCACTTAAAATAAGCAGATTTGACATTTTATCTTGAGCCAGTAGTTGCATTTTTGTTAATCCTTGTGTAATGAAGGCAGTGATTGACATATAAGGGAAAAGTAAGTTGTAGTTGATATAACACTTGATTTCCTAGTGCAAGACAATAAAAATGAGTCCTTCTTTGCCTGAGGAACATATCATCGAAGACATATCTAATATCATCAAATTTATCATCAAACACAACCTACTTGATATTGACATTGTGCACTCTAAACCACAAGTGAAAATATTTGGACTTTTATTTGGAATTTTATTTTTGCTTCCAAAAGAGATCACTTATCTCTCTGAATGCTCATGAAACCTGGCTCTTAACTGTCTTGATCTGCCAAAAGGAATAAAATAGTCCTTACAGTTGATATGATTTGGTGAATGTCTTGTTTAATCTTTCCATTCATATAATTAAATAGTTTGATATATAGCCTTGTGAATTTTCTATTAAGCAAAATATAATAATTGCTTATCCAGTCTGAAATGCCAAAATTATAATATCACAATATTCTTCACAATCTTCCAAGTCTCTATATGCACTATTAGTAAACAGCTTAATACTACATTACAAATGTTTTTTACTTCTGGTACGTTTCCTATTGTACTGTAATTTGCTTCTCAATTCGTCACAAGGTATCTTGTAAGAATAGATCCTATACGTGCATTTTATAAGTAAATCTTAAAATAGCAATAAAAACACATTTCTATTTTTGTTCCTGACTTTTTTCTTTTGTGCTAAACACACTTTAAGATAAATAAATGTATTCTAAATATATATATATATTTGGCTCCCTTCTATATATATATTTTACATTGATTACCATGGGACCCTTTTAGCCCAGTAGAATGAATATATATATTTATTTTTCAACAAATGCAGTATCTCAGTAACAATTACCACTTTTATTGGTCTAGCAATAACCATCCATATTAGAGAATTAGAGAAAAGCTTTCGAAAAGTTGCATTTTTTTTTCCTCGGGTTGGAATCCATACCAAACTACTTTATGGTATATAAAAATGAGAACCTTCACAATTAGACTTATTGAACAAAGTTGGGAAAAAAAACTCAGAATGTTACACAGAGCATGGTGCAGACATGGATACAAGGTAATAAAAAAAAACACACAAAAGAAAACTAGGAACTTGTGAAGGCAAAAGAGTGACCTTAGGGCATTATAAAATATATAACGCTTGCACCCAGTACCCACCAACACAGGCCCCAATATGAGAATCAACACACAAATAATTAATATAACGTTTTGATAGTGTGCAAGAAATCTCAATTCCTTGTAAAGTCTTGGCTCTTTAGTCTTTAAAACAAGTTCTTTTCACTTCAAATGTCTTTCTTTCCTGGGTATATTTAATTAATTCCATTACATTTCCCAAGCCAGGAATACAGTTGATAAATTATCCCCAAACTTATAAAATACATAAACACCTACAATTATTTGCATTTCGACAAAGTTGGTGCCTCCATATGCTTTCACATTCATAGCTGACCTAGAACATACAGAAATCTACCAATTAAATGCAAATGGAAAATGCAAAAAAAAAAAAATACTATAGGAAAGCTCTGCGAACTGTGCAAAGATCAAAGACATTACAGCCAAACATACAATGACATATGTTATCCAAAGGTCATTCACCTGTGTATCTGAAAACGTGGCATGTACAAAACAAAGCACTTCTGAAATTAGACATTGTATAGCCAAAAGCAGCCATAGGCTCCCTCTGTAAAAATTGGAACACACATTTCGACACCATAAACAATTGTTTTCTTTTACACTACTAAATCTTTATATAACTTGCGATGGGCGCAAAAAGTTACGGGTTTGACACAATCCGCAGTAATCGCCATAGACACTCATTGCGAAACCTGTAGAGGATGGGGAAGAGGCTTGCAATGAGCGCCAAAGGTGCTCATTGCGAGGCCTGCGGTGTGCGCCGTAGGCCTTTGGCTCTCATCACGAGGCTCGCAAGGAGTCTCCGACCGGATTCCGAGTTAGGGACTTGGGAAATAAAAAATTGCAAGAAGCCCATAAGTGAGGTTGGTAGCTAATTTGCTATTCAACTGGCGTCTTTTGGCGGCCTCTCAACTGCTGCCAAGTTACAGCCTTGAAAAAAAATGCCGGTGTTAAACCCATAAATTTTTTTCAAGCATGCAAGGCTTGGAGCAATACCGATTTTAAGCTTCAAATCTTGCGGGCATGAAAAAAAGTTACAGGTTCAACCCGCGGCCAGGCCCGCAAAAGAGAGAAGTGTGGAAAAGTTATGGGCATGCGCGCAGCACATGCCGTTTCCTGCAATGAGTAGCAAAGCCACTCAATGCGGGGCCCACGATGATCGCTGAAGACGCTCATAGCGTGGAACATAAAGTGGATGGGGGAGAGGCTTGCAAGAAAGGCTCTGACCGGATTCGGAGTTACCACGGCCTGCATTGAGCGGCAAAGGCGCTCATTGTGAGTAGCGTAAAGTAGAGAGGGGAAGAGGCTCGCATTGAGTGCCAAAGGCGCTCATCTCGAGGCCTGCAAGTTAGAGGAGGAGAGAGCCTCCCATTTTCTGGCAAACAGCATTGCAAGGCTTAAAATTGTATTGCCGTCTTTTTTGACGGGCAAGTTGCTAGTATATACATACAGTGGATATAAAAAGTCTACACACCCTGTTAAAATGTCAGGTTTCTGTGCTGCGGGAAAAAAAAGGGGACCAAGATTAATAATTTGCAGAACTTTTTCCACCTTTAATGTGACCTATAAACTGTACAACTCAATTGAAAAATAAACTGAACTCTTTTAGGTTGAGGGAATAAAAATAAAAATAATGTGGTTGCTTAAGTCTGCACACCCTCTTATAACTGGGAATGTAGCTGTGTTCAGAATTAAGCAATCACATTCCAAATCGTGTTAAATAGGAGTCAGCATACACCTGCCATCATTTAAAGTGCCTCTGATTAACCCCAAATAAAGTTCAGCTGCTCAAGTTGGTCTTTCCTGACATTTTCTTAGTCACATCCCACAGCAAAAGCCATGGTCCACAGAGAGCTTCCAAAGCATCAGCGGGATCTCCAAGGCATTAGATATACCATGGAACACAGTGAAGACAGTCATCATCATGTGGAGAAAATATGGCACAACAGTGACATTACCAAGAACTGGAGCTCCCACCAAAATTGATGAAAAGACGAGAAGAAAACTGGTCTGTGAGGCTACCAAGAGGCCTACAGCAACATTAAAGGAGCTGCAGGAATATCTGGCAAGTACTGGCTGTGTTGTACAATTGTGACAACAATCTCCTGTATTCTTCATATGTCTGGGCTATGGGGTAGAGTGGCAAGACGAAAGCCTTTTCTTACGAAGAAAAACACCCAAGCCAGGCTACATTTTGCAAAAACACATCTGAAGTCTCCCAAAAGCATGTGGGAAAAGGTGTTATGGTCTGATGAAACCAAGGTTGAACTTTTTGGCCATAATTCCAAAAGATATGTTTGGCGCAAAAACAACACTGCACATCACCAATAGAACACCATACCCACAGTGAAGCATGGTGGTGGCAGCATCATGCTTTAGGGCTGTTTTTCTTCAGCTGGAACTGGGGCCTTAGTTAAGATAGAGGGAATTATGAACAGTTCCAAATACCAGTCAATATTGGCACAAAACCTTCAGGCTTCTGCTAGAAAGCTGAACATGAAGAGGAACTTCATCTTTCAGCATGACAACGACCCAAAGCATACATCCAAATCAAGGAATGGCTTCACCAGAAGAAGATTAAAGTTTTGGAATGGCCCAGCCAGAGCCCAGACCTGAATCCGATTGAAAATTTGTGGGGTGATCTGAAGAGGGCTGTGCACAGGAGATGCCCTCGCAATCTGACAGATTTGGAGTGTTTTTGCAAAGAAGAGTGGGCAAATCTTGCCAAGTCAAAATGTGCCATGCTGATAGACTCATACCCAAAAAGACTGAGTGCTGTAATAAAATCAAAGGGTGCTTCAACTAAGTATTAGTTTAAGGGTGTGCATACTTATGCAACCATATTATTTTATTTTTATATTTTTTCTTCCCTCTACCTAAAAGATTTCAGTTTGTTTTTCAATTGAGTTGTACAGTTTATAGGTCACATTACAGGTGGAAAAAGTTCTGAAATGATTTATCTTTGTCTCATTTTTTTACAGCACAGAAACCTGACATTTTAACAGGGGTGTGTAGACTTTTTATATCCACTGTAATACAATAGGTACAAAGTCAAGGAGTGAATACGTTTGCAAGGCACTGTATGTGTGTGTGTGTGTGTGTATATATATATATATATATATATATATATATATATACATATACATATACGCACACACACAGTGTCTTGCAAAAGTGAGTACACCCCTCACAATTTTGTAAGTTTTTTCATATTATATCTTTTTATGTGACAACACTGAAGAAATGACACTCTGCTATAATGTAAAGAAGTAAGTGTTCAGCCTGTATAACCGTGTAAATTTGCTGTCCTCTCAAAATAACTCAACACACAGCCATTAATGTGTAAACCGTTGGCAACAAAAGTGAGTACACCCCTAAGTGGAAATGTCCAAATTGGGCCCAAAGTGTCAATATTTTTTGTGGCCACCATTATTTTCCAGCAATCCCTTAACCCTCATGGGCATGAGGAGGAATGAAAAGGATCATGCTCTGCTTCAGTATGTCACAGTACATATTGGCATTCATGGTTGCCTCAATGAACTGTAGCTGCCCAGTGCCGGCAGCACTCATGCAGGCCCAGACCAAACATATATACAGATATGTCTATATGTGTATATACAGGGGGGGGGGAGGGGGGAGTATTTGATCCCCTGCTGATTTTAAAGGTTTGTCCACTGACAAAGAAATGATCAGTCTATAATTATAATGGTAGGTGTATTTTAACAGTGAGAGACAGAATAACAAAAAATCAAAAACGCATGTCAATAAAGTTATACATTGATTTTGCAAGTCAATGAGGGAAATAAGTATTTGACCCCTTCGACTTAGTACTTGGTGGCAAAACCCTTGCTTGGCAATCACAGAAGTCTGACGTTTCTTGTAGTTGGCCACCAGGTTTGCACACATCACAGGAGGGATTTTGTCCCACTCCTCCTTGTAGATCCTCTCCTAGGGCCTCATTCAATTGCGATGTGGCCAATTGAATAGGCCTCTATATAAGCACATAGCATTTTTTTTTGCTGAAGTTTTTAGTTAGTGAACTTCTATTCAAAACCAAGGTCTGCACTAACTAAAAACTTATGTAAAAAATAGGCTGTGTGCTTATATAGAGCTCTATTCAATTGGCTAGATTGTATTTGAATGAGGCCCCAAGTCATTAAGGTTTCAAGGCTGATGTTTGGCAACTCGAACCTTCAGCTCCCTTCACACATTTTCTGTGGGATTAAGGTCTGGAGACTGGCTATGCCACTCCATTAAATTAATGTGCTTCTTCTTGAGCCACTCCTCTGTTGCCTTGGCTATGTGTTTTGGTTCATTGTCATGCTGTAATACCCATCCATGACCCATTTTCAATGCCCTGGCTGAGGGAAGGAGGTTCTCACCCAAGATTTGATGGTACATCTCCCCGTCCAAAGTCTCTTTGATGCGGTGCAGTTGTCCTGTCCCCTTAGCAGAAAAACACCCCCAAAGCATAATGTTCCCACCTCCATGTTTGATAGAGGGGATTGTGTTCTTGGGGTTATAGGCAGCATTCCTCCTCTTCCAAATACAGCAAGTTGAGTTAATGTCAAAGAGCTCGATTTTGGTCTCATCTGACCACAACACTTTCACGCAGTTCTCTGAATTATTCAGATGTTCAATGGCAAACTTCAGACGGGCCTGTGCATGTGATTTCTTGAGCAGGGGGACCTTGCGGGCACTGCAGGATTTCAGTCCTTCACGGCGTAGTGTGTTACCAATTGTTTTCTTGGTGACTATGGTCCCAGCTGCCTTGAGATCATTGACAAGATCCTCCTGTGTAGTTCTGGGCTAATTCCTCAACGATCTCATGATCATTGAAACTCCATGAGGGGAGATCTTGCATAAAGCATTAAACCGAGGGAGACTGCCAGTTATTTTGGGTTTCTTCCATTTGCGAATAATCGCACCAGCTGTTTTCATCTTCTCACCAAGCTGCTTGGCGATGGTCTTGTAGCCCATTCCAGCCTTGTGTAGGTCTACAATCTTATCCCTGACATCCTTGGACAGCTCTTTGGTCTTGGCCATGGTGGAGAGTTTGGAGTCTGATTGATTGCTTTTGTGGCCAGGTGTCTTTTTATACAGGTAACCAGCTGAGATTAGCAGCACTCCCTTTAAGAGACACCTGGAAACCAGAAATATTGCTGATTGATAGGGGATCAAATACTTATTTCCCTCACTGACCTGCAAATCAATTTATAACTTTTTTGACATGCGTTTTTCTTGGGGGGGACGGGGGTTGTTGTTTTGTCTCTCACTGTTAAAATACACCTACCATTAAAATTATAGACTGATCATTTCTTTGTCAGTGGACAAACGTTCAAAATCATCAGCGGATCAAATACTTTTTTTCTCCCACTGTATGTATTCTATAATATGTTGTGTTGATTCCCCCTATATGCATTTACCTGATTATGTCAGATGCTGCCTCCACTCTCTCTGCATCGCTGTTTATTTTCAAACTGAGGTTTTCATCTCATATCAGTGCTTTTGTGCCTTATCCGTTTATCTGTCATTTAGGTATTATTTCAACTACCTTTCCTCAGTATAGAGGCTGCCGGAGCCCTCGGCCGCAAGGGAATAGAATAGGCCGGTCCTTGCGGCCATGCATCTCTTACGGCCGTTAATAGAATGAGGCCCATAGTATTTAAGGTTGAAAAAAGACTTTCAGTTCATCAAGTTCAACCTTTTAAGATCTCCTCTGATCTGCAATATATGGATTAACTATTAATTAATTGGTTGTATAAAAAAAGAAAAAAAAATCAATTCCCTCCTGATCCCAGACACCGGCGACCGGACTTCTCCCTGGATCAATACTGCCTCTCTAATTGTCCATGATAACCCTGAATTCCCTTTTTAATTAGAAATAAACCCAGTCCGGTCTAAAGAGCTGTCACCACCTCCTCTGGTAGAGAATTCCACAGATTAACCACCCTTACTGTGAAGAACCCTTTTCTTTCTTTAAGGTGGAATCTTTTTACTTCTAACCTCAAGGGATGTACTCTTGTCAGTTGAAAACCTCTTGGCACAAAAAGCTCCCTTGACAAATCTTTATACTGACCCTGGATGTATTTATATAAGGTAATCATATCTCCTCTTTGACGCCTTTTAGAGAAAATAAGTTTAATTTGCTTAGTCTTTCTTCATAACTTACCCCCTGCATTCCCCTTATTAGTTGTGTTGCCCCCCTCTGTACCTTTTCCAGCTCTAAAATGTCCTTTTTATGAAGTGGTGCCCAAAATTGCTCCATATTCCAAATGAGGGCGTACTAGAGATTTGTATAGTGGCAGAATTATATTTGCCTCCCTGGCTTCTATACCCTTCTTAATACATGCTAATATTTTATTTGCCTTTGCAGCTGCTGCTTGGCTTTGAGCACTGTTACCTAGGTGGTTGTCCACAAGCACTCCCAAATCCCTTTCAATATCATATACACCTAGATTTGCTCCATTAAGATTATAAATTGCATGGCTATTTTTCCTTCCCAGATGAATAACTTTACATTTATTCGTATTAAATCTCATCTGCCATTTAGATGCCCATTCCTCAATTTTATGTAAATCCCTTTGGAGGGAAAGCACATCACTATCTGATTTAATTACCTTGCACAACTTCGTATCTTCAGCGAAAATGGAGACACCACACTCCAATCCTACCTCTAAGTCATTAATAAAAATGTTAAAAAGGGGACCTAATACTGAACCCTGATTAACCCCACTTACCACATTAGTCCAATCGGAGTATGTTCCATTTACAACAACCCTTTGCTTCCTGTCTTTTAGCCAGCTCTCAATCCATGAGCAGATATTTACTGCAACTCATGTATCTCTTAGTTTGCTCACTAGTCTCCCATGTGGCACTGTATCAAAAGCCTTTGCAAAATCCAAAAAGACTACATCCACTGAGTTGCCTCAATTCTTTAGTTATGGGGAAAAAAAAGTCTGAGACAGCACCTTTACAACTATTCCAATGTCCTACATGTTGGAAAAGAATATCAAATGTAAATCTCTAAAACAGGATATTTGACAGTTACATATTCTAACCGTATTATCTGTGCAGTGTGTTGTGGGAGGGCTGCAAGGGCTATAAAAAGTTAATTCTTGATCAATTTAAAAATCTAAACACTTTTCCACATTCAATCCAGATCACATATGGCGACTTCAGTGTCTTTTTAACCATAGTTTTACTGGTATCATAACTGGAACCTTAATATTTATATGGGTTAATTAGTTTTACACTATATTTCAAAATGTCTTCTATTATTCATCCTATATTAGGTACTCTCTTTACTGTATTGAAGTTCTATATTTGGATATAAATGATCATAAACCTTTGAAACTGTCTAGAAAAAATGGTAGTTGCTCATAATGGCCATTTTATATTTAGAGAGAGGAAGCAAGATCAGCCCAAAGCACAATCTCATAGGCCCTCATTCAATTGCGATTTAGCCAATTGAATATGGCCCTAAATAAGCACAGAGCATATTTTTTTAAAGAAGTTTTTAGTTAGTTAAAACCTTGCTTTTGAATAGATTCTTACTAACCAAAAACTTCTTTAAAAAAAATATGTTATGTGCTTATTTAGAGGCCTATTCAATTGGCCAAATTGCAATTGAATGAGGGCCATAGAGTTTATGTGGGTGCTGGTAATAGCCTTGAGGAATCAAGAGGGAGATGCGGAACTACTTGGAGAAAACAAACAAACAAAATATTATACATAAATGTAAATGTTTTTGTTTGTTTTTTTTACTTTATTTTGTCTTTTTATCTTTCTCTTGAAGTGACATACATGAAATATGCAGGATGTTCTGACTATTGGATCATAACCTCAAAAGCTTAACTTATAAAGAAAATACATTGTTGGAATTTTAACAAAGGGTATATATATATATATATATATATATATATATATATATATATATATATACTATATATATATATATATATATATATATATATATATATATATATATATATATATATATTATTTCAGTATTACTTACCCTATAAAAATGTTGTCGTAAAGCAATTCGGATGGATTGGTTGAAAATATGGTTTGTAGACTTTTTATTTAAAAACACTGATATTGCCATATTCAGGGAAATGTCTATTTTGTCCAGAACTCCATCATATAAAACCTTCACAAACAACAAACTGCAGGTTACAAAGTCCACTAGATTCTGAACATGAGATACAAACTTTGGAAAAATTAAAAGCAAAGACTGTATTTCTAATATACAAGATGAAAAAGAAAGACAGCTTTCAGTCTCTGTAAGGACAAGGCCACTTGAGTTCCAGAAGGAATTGCACCAATTCAGGGGATGCATTTAGAAGTTTTCATAAATTCAACTTTTTCAACTTTTTCACCAATATTTCAGCCAGCCTGGGCAGCTTACTTGGGATGCTATCCTGACTGGTTAGAAGATTGTCTACAAACAGCATTTTATAGAATGGACTTTGTCCGGTTTTGTTTTTCATCCACCATCCAGGAACTGATTGGTATTCAAATCTCTACTAGGATTGTCAATAATATCTGAAAAGCAATCGGTCAATGTAACAGCAGTGTGACGCCAGTGTGGTACTAGCAATGTAACTTCCATGAGATAATCATTCAATATCACATGCTAAAGTGAGAAACAAAACTCTTGGGCAATTAGCTTTAAGGACTTTCACTCAAAAGTCTGAAAGCGAGGCCTGATAGTCACCCTGGTGTATTTCTTTCCACTAACTGTCAGCTCCTTAGCAAAGAATAAAAGAGGGGCAGATTCAAGAGATCTTATAAACACAACAGCAAAAAAAGTTACAGCTGTTTGATAGGCAGTGCAGATCCTTAATAGTTAATAGTAAGGCATCTTCTCTGTCACAGTTATTTCTTTTACTTCTACAGTCTATTAAAAGACACACATTTTGCTGTTAGTCAATACCAACAAAAAGGGATCCGTACTGTGAAGTAGACCATTAAAATAGATCAACTAGAATTCACCATTTTCGCTTTATTTCATCTTTAAGTCTGTTATTGGCCACTTGATTGTCACTTCAAAAGTAATTTTTCTCCACCAACCCACCACCGCCACACCAACACAAAAACAAATTACAGCTTTTTCTAAGGTAGTAAAGCCTATAGTCTTTTGGTTTGTATGCTTGTCCTCCCAAGCATGCGTCTGTGATTGGCCAGCGTGTTCCTTTTAGTTTTTAAAGCTAAATAATAAAGATTGTGGCTATAATGGAGAGGGTTGCACTGTAAGAGGAACTAAAATTGACACAACTGATAGAGAATAGGGTAAGTGAAAAATATTATACTGTGCAAAATTTACAAAAGCCACATGCTACATTATAGAAAAATATATACTTAAAGGAAGCATGGACGCTAAGAGGGGTTCCATTGACAGATGCCATGGCTATAGTCATAGAGGACTACATTGTTAAACCACATACCTAGCTAGACATTTTTTAGATGTTAGAAATTAAGGACTTGATGTTTCATCATGGACCACAAAATATACTCAAGAAAATCATATCTTGTATGTCCTCCATATATGGGGAACCATTCGTTAAATCTACAAGAAAAGCATTGGAAATGGCAAGGTCCTCAATGGCAGAGAGTAACTTTACAACCAATGAAGACAAAAATCTGCCTTTTCAGGAGGAAGAGTTTGTAGGTTGGGATGTAACACCAAAATGATTACCAAATTTACCACTGGATTCCAACACTGCCCTTTTGTAACTAGTAGAAATATATGAGGCAACAAGAGCTATATGTTTTTCTTACAAGTCACAGGCAAACAGGCCTTTTAAACGCTTGAGGAAAATAAAGGCACTGTCAGAATTTAAATCTGAAAGTTGGTTAATGTATTAAATATGCCTATATTTGCAAATCTAACTCTATATCTATACAGATATATTCATTATGAACTTCTTTGTAATCTTTTTTTCAGTCTTTGTCTAATTGCACAGCAAGAATGAGTTTCTATGCTTCTAGAAGCAGAATTTTCACTCAGTTATTTGAGAGTAGAACTAGCCAATCTTCCCCAGGGCAAAACAAAGTGAAGCTTTTTCAGATTAGAACAACTACTTATGAAAAGAACCTTCATAGTAGCAGAAAGGTTGAAATGGTTCTAACATACCTGAACAAAATGCATAAGTGGGATAGTGCGGTTTACAATGGATTCCAAGCATAACCAAACCATTATAGCCACTCTGTCTATCTAGGTGGTCCCAGAGAAACTCTGCTTGGTATCTTCTTATGCTGATCCTGATGACTAAAGAGTAGGTTATCTGAATGAAGTCTAGGAGTGAAGATTAAAGAAAATGGGCTGACATTTTGTAAACCTAGGTGCTTTCTTTGAGACCTTTTGTCTGAAATCAAGTTTCCATCAGATTCTTAGAAACATACTGAAGATTTTCCAGAGTATTGGGTACAAAATCTTTATGTGGTCAGTTGCATTTCAAATACCTCAGAAGTACTTAATTACTTAATACAATGGGTTTGCCTAATTTCAGTCTCCACTTAGATGCTGTTGTGTGTATATATACACGTGCTTGTGTATGTATAAATATGTGTGTGTATATGTATTTGAACATGTGAATATATATTTCTATATATGTGCATGTGTGTATACTGTACATGTATCAGTGGTTTGGATTTATAGATATCTTATTCATGCATTAATTAATGTATATTTATATAATTTATATACACCTACATAAAAATATAAATAGAAAGAAATAATGAGACATAGAAGCTAATATATAGACCAATACATTTTTATTAATGTTCACATACTTTCATATAATATAATATATATAATTATAAACATATAAATATAAACATATAATTTGGATTGCTCCTTTTTGCCTAGTGATATAGATTGTCTCAGCAGAAATGACTTCTCTGACACAGGCTTTTTTCACAAACACCCTCTGTTTCGGTGCACTTCAGTGTGTAGAGGAGAGAGGGAGGGAACTTCCTACAAAAACAGGTTGCTCATTGGTGCTTCTTAAGGGGATGATTGACATGCAGTGTAGGTAAGTAAGTACAGATTATATCCATGATAGAATGAATGGGACACATACCCCTGCAACCTGATTGGTTGAAGTAATGAAGGAGGAGGAACACCACTCCCTCTTAGCTGGGGTGTTGTAAGTGGGCTGGCTGTCACAAATGTACAAACAGAAAAACACAGAAATTATTGTACATGATTTCTCAGTGAAAAATGTAACATGTTTCAGAAATTCAAAAAGCACATGCCTTTAGGAGATCATTACTGTGATAAGAACTGTGAAAAAAATTGTGTTCAGTTAACTGGCCCTTTAAGCAACACCAAAAGGGCACACATTATATATACTGTAAGTGTTGGGAAAATTAATCAATGAATCAATTTACATTAATAAAACTAACTCAAGGTTGGTTATGTGTTATCTTCTAGTCTATCATCATATAATTAATTTTAAATTATATGTAACTCATACAATTATGATGAGATTTTTATTTTGAACAATTTTACACAGAGTAATAATAATGGTCAATGCCGATGATGATCTGTAAGATGATCAGATCACTTGAAATAATGGCTCTCTAGCATATCCTCCTGGATGTCTGACCGTAAACTCAAACTGAATATGTTAAAGACGGAGCACCTAATCTTCCCATCCTCTTCCACAGCTTCTACTCCTCACATATCTCTCACTGTTGATGATGCCATCTTCACGCCCACCTCTCAGGCCCCTTGTCTTGGGGTTCTATTGTTTCTTGACCTCTCTTTCATTCATCACATACAATCAATCACTAAATCTTATCATTTTTACCTAAAATAAATGTGTCCCTTTCTCTCAAGACCCAACCAAAATTATAAAACACTTTCTTATCATATTTCGCCTGGACTACTGCAACTCTCTCCTTGGTGGCATCCCCATCACCCTTCTCTCTACACTTCAGTCCATAATTAATGCCTCCGCTAGACTTATCTACCATACTCCACACTCAACTGGCTTCCCATAGCCTCCAAAATAAAATGTAAACTCTTAACCGTAAAGTATAAAGACCTCAACAATAGTGCACCCTGTTATATCTCTGCTCCTGTCTCTAAATACTCTCCCAACCGTCCTCTTCACACCGCTAATTACCTTCTTCTTTCTTCCTCTCGTGTCATCACCCTTCATTCCTGCCTTCAGGACTTTTCTTGTGCTGCCCCAGTTCTTTGGAACTCCTTGCTTCGCTCCACTAGACTATCTTCCTGCCTCAAATCATTCAAAACCTCACTAAAAAACTCATCTATACCTCACCCTTCAATACCTCACCCTTCTATACCTCACCCATACCCTCTAGATGGTAAGTGTGCAAGTTATCTATCTTATAAGGTATTTTAGAGAAAGCACTTTGCCTGATTTTAAACTCAATAGTAGGACCTTACATTCTTCCGTAATTTGTTTGTTTTTCATGTATCTACCCTGTTTAGCGCTGCAGAATATGTTGGTACGTTACAAATTAAGGTTAATAATAATCACAGACTAAACCCTTGCAATGACAATATATATATATATATATATATATATATATACATATATAGTATATATATAGTACATTTGTGCTCACATTTGAATGTCTAAAACAAGTTAAAAACTAGCTTTCTGCTCAGAATTCCGAGAAATACAGTTATTACACTGCATTCTGGGAAGCGCGCAGGGACATGCAAATGTGCCCACAAATGCTTTGTTCTTCAATCCATAACCATTTTAAACATGGCTTCCTTTAATCTTATGCCCGCTGCACTACACAGCTTTTATGCCATTCTTCAATGAGCCAAAATGATTGTTTTTTTAAGGGAAAAGCAAACACAATCTTTGTTAACTGCTTAGGAAGAACAAATCAATTGCAAAATATTGCTGTTACATAAGTAAGCTTTGACAAGATGGTTTTGTGAATAGATCTGATGTACAATTGTTGTGCTACAGTTGGTTAACAACCAGGATATAACCTTTTGTTCTGAACTGATGAATTTTTACAACTCATTTAAATATTTAAAGGCTAGTACATGGATCTTCAAAGTTGAACAGCAGGTAAGTAATAACAATGCAAATCAGATTGATTAGATAGGTTGGTAATCAATAGGTTAAATAAGCCAAATCAGGAGCAACGGCATAAGGATTTTGGTTCTAGTGCTGGTGACAAATCTCTAAATGCTGTCAGTGTCAAAGAAACCAAATGCCAGGTCTAGATGTGATTGTGTATGTGACATCTGAAGAACATCCTGGAGACCAACATGACTCCTAGATGAAATTATTCTGTTGCTTATAGTAATCAACATTAAGATTCAGGTAAAGGTGGGGGATCTATAAAGAGGCAACCATTAGGGCTATCAGATAGTAAGACCCCATTCTAATAGATAGGTATAATTTGTGGTATATCATAAAATCGGCTGTCACACATTTATTTTAATCTTTTCAATCTCAATATTACAGCATTCAGTCCACATCCGTAAATCCTGCCTTGTCTGCAAGAGATTTCAGTGTAGGAAGTATATATTCACTCAGTATATTACGCCAAACCAAGCTTTACAGATGAGAAATGGCTCTAGGAGCCAATAGGAAATCAGAATGTTATCATTATTATAATGAGTGAGAACAAGCGCCGTAACTGCAGAAAAAGCCCCATATACATTTATATTTGTATATATATATTATGTATTTATTTATATTTATTTAAATTAAATATATGTGACCATTGTATTTCTAGATATAATATATATAATTGTGTTTATTTTATGTATACATATATATATATATATAAAAATATATCTATATATAGTAAATAAATAGTACATTTGTGTTCACATTTGAATGTCTAAAACAAGTTAAAAATATAATGTAATGTAAATAGACAATGCATTAGAGCATTTATTACACATGTATTTATATTGGACTATTAAGTGTCAAATTATGATGATCATTCTTTATTGTTTTTTGGTGCTATACTGTCTCTTTAACTGCTGCTTCAGCACTCAGCAATGGTTTTAAATTCATTTTGAGTGGTCTTTATTACACATAATATTTTTGATATGGCACTGCCAGGATTTTGGTGTAAAGTCTAAAGGAGTAACTAAAATTTTTCGGGCAATGAAAAACTTAATGGAAAAGTTTGCCGTCATTTTCATCTCTGGTTTGCCACAGTCATTCGTAGCAGTTTTCTCGCAATGTTTCCGAGCTGGCTGATTAACATAGCTAGGGAGATTGACTCTGCTCTTAAACATGGTGTAATCTGTGATATAGGGGATTGGAATGAAGGCCTACATTAGTAAATCAGGATATAATTCCCCAGGAAAACTTCACATATCTGTTTACATGTGTTAAAAAAAAAAATATATATTAATTTGGTCATATCTTTAAATATTTTATTAAAAATGTATTAATTAATATTCAGTATTGACATCATAATACCAGTAAATATAAGGGCCCTCATTCAATTGCGATTTGGCCAATTGAATAGGGGTCTAAATAAGCACATAGCATATTTTTTTTAAAGAAGTTTTTAGTTAGTAAAAACCTTGATTTTGGATAGATGCTTGCTAACTAAAAACTTCTTAAAAAAAAATATGTTATGTGCTTATTTAGACCCCTATTCAATTGGCCAAATTGCAATTGAATGAGGGCCAAGGTATATTATGTTTCTAGAAGCAGTTTCCATATCCCTTATAGCCACATTAAATTCGAAGCCCGTAACCGCTACAGGACACCCGCAAAGCCTGCAGGCTTGAAATTCAGCTGCATTACAGAGCTATTAAATTCAACCATGCCGCGACCAACGAGACACAAGCCCATAAATCATGCTTGCCCAAGTTGCATGTGCTGCTGTGAACATGATCAATTAGTCAAACTTGTAGTTACGGGTTTAGATGGAACCAATGGTAAAAGAGATCGTCATCATTACGTCACTGAAAAATTGAGGTTAGATTTCAAACCCTTACGGGTTTCAATTACGAGTTACGATTGGACCCGCATTCCAGAAATAATGCAATATTAATAAATCCGTAAATATGATATTCTAAACCATGCAAGTTCCATTATATGTATTAACACATTGATTGCCAGGATCGATATAACACGGAAATTAAACATTAAAAAAGGATTTTACATTGCCGATTTGTGAGCTTGACAATGTTGTGCTATTCATTTTAATACCTAACATCACTTTCACTTTAATTATAAGTACAATAGTGTGTTAATATTTGCATTTACAGTGCTACGGATAGGACTTTAACCCCCTTGTGGGTCCTCTCTACTATCCGTAGGATTTTTGGCTCCATTTGCGGGTTACAGGTTTCAACGCCAGTGGATTTGTAGCAATTAATAGCGATTTGCAACCGTAACAGTTATGGGCTTGACAGATCAAAGGATTTGCGACAACGTAGGTCAGATTTCGACATCCCGTAGGGTTTTTCCACCCTGTAACCAGCAGACCTTTGTGGGTAGCTTTACAAGGCTAATTTAATACCTGTAAGTCTTGCGGGCTACAATTTTACATGTTGGGGAAATTTAATGTGGCTGTTAGTGTTTATTACTGTATTTGCAATCAGGGTATCTGTAAGCAAATCGGGCATCACACATCCGCCATGGACTAAGGATCTCCATTAGTTTACTAAGCATCTTCTGTGCCTCCACATCACTGAGATTATTATCTACACAAGCACTTAGATAAGTGTTTATTTTCTTTTGAGTAGATTGAGGAAATTTTCCAGATATGAGATGAGGCAGAACATTCGTACACACCAAGATAAAGTTATGATTGTCATTTATATTGTCACAAGAAGACAATGTAGGCGGACAGTCTGACAATAGACAGCTGAATATATCACTCTGTTCATTTTTTCTGATCATGTTTGATTTACCTAAAAATATGAAACATTACTGAATTAATATGACAGTCAGATTACATTTCTATCTCTTATTTACCATGTAAGGAAGTGTAATTTAGTGAACTGTATTATATATTGGCATTGCTACTTTTAATGGAATTAGGTTTTAGAACTTGACATATTCCCTCACCTCACTTTTTTAAAATGTTTTTATCTATATTACTTCCAGACACATCGCACATCTTTGTTACATATGTAGAACATAGCATTCGCAGCTCGGTAACCAATGAACATAAAGACATTTGTAGATAAAATTTGAATTTTTGAAGACTGATTATAAGAAGATTCAATCCTGTCTTTGTGCTATCAGTTCCTGAGACCTTGAGCATGAGGGGTGCATTTTTTATGTATCAATGGAGGGAGAGTGGGGGAAGAGAGAGTGGCCAGGAGTATTTGTAAATTGAATGTTATTAAAATTGACATCACTCTCCTTCCCCTATAGATGGACAGGTTGCTTGCATCTCCAGGAATGTAAGTGTCCCTCTGACATAAACACAACTTCCACCGAATTGTTATGGGTCACTAGAGGGATTGGTAGAGGCATCAAACTTTATTTTTTTCAAACTGAAACTAGATTTAATATTTTGTTCTGTCAAGATACTACCTATCTGTCGGTAGCCAAAAATAGCTATGCAAATTTGTACAAAACTTTGGTTAATTATAAACACTGTTTGAATGAAAGTGTTGACTTAAGCCAATGTTTTTTTATTAATTGAGATGTTGTCTCTATACATAAGTTAAGCACTCAAGAGTACACTTAGACTAACTGAGTAACCTATTTCCATACATTTTATATATACAGTCCATTCATCCATGACTGTGGGACAGATGTACCAATATTAAAGGAAAATGTTACATGTTAATTAATCTACCTTAGAGGATGACACACTGTTGGTTCAGTAATTAAAATAATTTCCTGATTGCACACCATAGTACATCTGGTACTAAATGTTACAGGAGGCAAGCGACGTGAACTGCAAAGTGCACACAAAGCAAAGGATTGAGTCACATCTGTATTCTGATTGGCTGTTGAACTTCTATACCAATTGGATCGTAACTGAATAATATTAAATGGCATCTCACTGCCACATCTAACATAAAGATTTATTAGCTCAATAAAATGTTTATGTGATCTTCTTGATTTCTTCACTTTCATATACAAGCAACTTATGTTTAGAGAGAGCTTCACCTATAATGATTACCTTCCAGATCATAATTTCCCTGACTTGTCACATTGTTCATTGCTCAACTTTAGTTTCCTTGAAAAATTCAAATCTTTATTAAAATTTTGTAGATATACAAAACTGATATATTACAGTTGCTCATAATTTTACAAACAAATTTGGAATTCATTCTATACAAATTTCCAAAACCAAACACAGACTTGGATTACAAAATATGCTCTTGTTTTTTTATTTCTTCATTGTGTTAATATTGTTTTGCCTTGAACACAACGCATATATAGCGCTACAGAATATGTTGGCGCGTTACAAATAAAATAAATAATAATAATGATCTGCAGTGGATTACACTAATATTTTGAGACATTTCCCTAAGATATTGTTCTCTGCTTGGGAGTAGATGACTAAACAGCCTTATATTAATCATAATTCACATATGTTTTTTCAAATATGCTCTGTATTAATTTGACATACTATTATTTTTCATTACAGTTGTTATTCATATATACTTACCGCGTTGTATGTCGATAATGCCAAGACTGCCGGCATCTCTGATGAGCACATGTCCATCACCAAAAGCACCAAAAGTACCTGCATCAACACGAGTAAAATAAAAGAAATAGTTGAATTCATTATTCCTTAGATAATGAAGAATTTGAAGGAGCTGATATGCCAAGTCTGCGGCTACATCAGGAGGAGAGCTGTAGAACTCTGCCAAAGGCATAATGCCTGTGCTAACAAACAGCCTTCCACATGAGCCCAGGTACTTTGGGAATGGCCATCCCTCTGCACCAGGAAATATCTGAAACAACAATAAAAAATTGTTCAGTATTTTATTGGTATAATTTCTTTATAAAGTGTCAACATATTCTGTAGCTCTAAATACAGGGAATACAGTAAATAAATTAGACATTTATGACAAAATTATACATATTGGTACAAGAGGTGTAGATGGTCTTTATCTCATAGAAAATTTCAAGCTAAGCTTACATTTTACAGATTACAAGACAATTGCTAACTTGCTAGTATGCAAAAGGTATAGTGACTTTACAAATAAGTATCCAAGTTGTTACACCTTTATTGATAATTCCTCTCATACAATGGGCCTCATTCTATTATCGGCCGTAAAACGGCCGCAAGGCCGTAAGGATCTCCCCTTACGGCCGGCCGTATATCTTGCAACCGGCCGTAAGCTCAGAAAACTTTAAACGCAAAAATAAATTCAAGACGGCACTGTACAGCTCTGTAAATGCTAGGGATCATATTGGGGGACATGAGGATTGATAGCAACCCCCTCTCAAGCTTGCACATCAGCCCAAATCCGAGTTTCCATTAACTGTTTATTTTCCGGCCGCAGCGTGGGCGGGTCTGAGGTGCTCCAAGCACTCTGGACTTTTTACATGGATTTTTGACATAAATTAAAAAAACATTTATTTACGGATTTGAGTGTAGGGGAATGTTGTGCTATTTTTGCTAACACCTACAATCACTTTATAGTCTCCTCAGAGTGCAGGATGGCTTTATTTCAGCTTTATAATGTGCTTAATTGGTGCTAGCGGGACCTTTTTCCTGCAAGTAAGCTGCGGCTCGGTTTTAGCCTTGCAGAGAGGGTTCCCGGAGCAATTGAATAGCAACCAGGATTTTCTTGCGGCCAAAACTCTTGCGGACGTTTTAGATCAAAGGCTATTCCTTATCCCGCAAGGGATAGCAAGGCACCGGCCGGAGGGGAATAGAATAGCAGAATAGTTTGCGGCCGGTCCTTGCGGCCCCGCATCTCCTACGGCCGATAATAGAATAAAGCCCAATTTGTTTAGTGGAAACAGACAAGACCATTTATTGGTGAGGTTCATCATGACGTCTGGTTTCCTGAAGTTAATATTTTTGGCTCATTTATTTTACTCTCCTTTGCAATACTATTATTGTGTAAATCGTTTCATGACTGATATTTTATTTTCCTTTGTGCTCTATGCCTTTATAATTAGATTTAAAAAACATTAAAGATCAGTTCTGCCACTGTATCTGTGCTTCTTAATTGTATTTTTACATGTATTATTAAATTAGAATTACTTTCTTTGTTTTTTTGGGGGGGTTTTGGATTTGGATTTTTGATGTTTTGGGATTTTCAGTCAATAAGTTATAGTAAAATGGTCCTTTTTAATATTTTGGTGTATTTAGAAAGCGGATTTGTTCTTTTACCCATTTTACCAATAAACATGGTGTTCACTTTCACTACTGTATAGTGTTGTTTTTTTTCTTATATATTTTACTTTTTATTTTTATTTAAAAAATGGAACAGCAATATCTGTAAAACCCGATAAAATATAACATAACATGAACTAAAACTAAAAACACGCAATATGACAGTGATTAAATATAAAGAAAATGTACAAAGCTAAATAAGATTTGACTAATATTAAAACTAAAAATAATTTATAATATTAAACACAGGTGCATTCATTAAGTACAACTCTAACAGTATGGTTATTCCTCATTAGTCAAATGAACTTGGGTTTTCAATGTAGATATTTTACAGTCATGATCTATGGAGATCACAAGAATGTAATCACACTGTAGCTGATTTTGCTACTTTAATAAAGATAAATAAATTAAAGATAATATCATTAAAGATAATATCATTATTGTTATGGTGAGAGCTTTCCTTTTCATATGTTATGATATTGAGCCTAATCACTAAAGTTTACAAAGTTCTTGTCATCCCGAAAACAATGTTCCTAAGAATAAGGTTTGAAAATGTCTCACCATATTAGTATGGAAGCTCTCATCCTACCAAATATATACCATTCACGCACATTATTTTGCTGTGCAAAAACATATATTTTTGTTCATCTCTTTACTCCCATACTTGATCAGACTGAAGAAATATAAAAAAAGATAATATTACCTGTAATACAATAGGATGTGCATTTACAGACAGTGTATACAGGAGCCTCAGTTTATCTTTATCTGTTAGGTGAGTCATGTAGACGCTTCCAGCATCAAACACTTCAGTATAACGCCGAATTATTCTATCTAGTAGACGCTGGGAAGGACATCGAAGGAACGGAGTTTGAAGACCCTGCGAAAAGAGAAGTTAAACACTATGGGCCTCATTTAATTGCGATGTGGCCAATTAAATAGGGCCCTAAAGAAGCACATAGCATATTTTTATTAAAGAAGTTTTTAGTTAGTGAAACCCTTTCTTTTGGATAGATGCTTGCTAACTAAAAAGTTCTTTAAAAAATATGTGTTATGTGCTTATTTAGGGCCCTATTCAATTGGCCAAATTGCAATTAAATGAGGGCCCATGAATACATGAATAATTTATTTCAATTTAATATATCAAAGTTATTGGGGACTAGGTTTTCAAGGTTTTAATTTTGTCATAAAAGATAAGTAAAATGATTTCTGGACCAGGCATACAAAAATGGGAAGCTTGGGGAATTATTTTAGATATTATATTTTAGTATATATTTTAGTATATATAGAGCGACCAATACACAAGATTTTACTTATACAAGAAAGGGAATTTGACCTCTATTTATGCATTATAAGAGCACATTTTCACAATTAAGATCAAATTCTAACATAGTGAGATGTCTTCTTTTATGATACAATTTTTTCAGCTTCAAGAGCAATGTAATAGAATGAATTACGGAACCCTATATATGTCTAAAGAATAACATAAAACTGAAATAAGTTCTCCAAGCTTCACACCTTAGTATATCTGGGCCCGGTATTATTACCCCACAGTTATTCCCCAGATACTGATACCTTAAGTACTAGGATCGTTAAGAACTTTAGAATCTAGCACATTTTCTAATGTATCTTGTGTGAGATATGTAAGAACATTGGATACACACAATAATTATTTTATTAACATATGCATTCACTATTCATTCATATGATGCATTGTACAAATAATTAAGTATATATATCACTTTCACTAAGTATGAAACATCATTCCAGTTTACCAATATTATGTTGGCACACAAATAAAAAATGTAAATCATATATTTTTTTTGTTTATTGAAGATCGAAACACTGTTTGTATTAGATTAATAATATTTGTAGCATAGCTTTCCTACAGTGAGTTGGGGTTTGATTACAGTTGTTACAAAACTCATTAGATTAATTTCTCTGCTGAATAGTTTAAGTGGCCCGTTCAATACAGCTTCACATTCAAAAAGATCAAAATTTGTTAGCTGTATATTTTAACGTTAGAAAGCCACCTATCTATAATAATATATATGTGAACATCCTATTAAAAATGCAGGGTCTTTTCATCCTTCTCTTAACAATGTCGGTAGGTAACTGAAGTTATTAGTGTTAAATAATTTATCCAGTAATAAATATCCATAAACATTAATGGACTTTCAGGTAGTACAAACTCTGTAAAAATAAAAGACTGATTAAAAGGTATCATGGTGCAATGAACTACTTAATTCAATAATTTTGTATCCCAATATTTACCAGTAGAGGACCTACTAAGGAGTCACAGGATATATATTGTAGTTGGACGAATCTGAGGTTGCCACCAATAAGGAAAATTATACTTTGTGGTAATTTTGTTTTTTTATTTTGTGAGACTAATGTGATCAAGCCTTTAGTAGTAAATGTATAAATACTTGAATTATGTCAGCATGTGAAGAGAATGTGAAGAAGAATATTTACCACCAATCTGATAAACTACATGCTTAATTACCGTAATCAGCTACTAAAGAAGTGCAATTGCAAATCTAACATTTTTCAAGGGAGTACACATTGAAAATAAATATAATGATAAATGAGGCACATTGAATTAAATATTTTACTCTTATTTACAAATTCCCTCAACAGAGTATAGTTAGTTTAAACTTTTTTTCTGGACATCTCCAGGCCATAGATAGATAGATAGATAGATAGATAGATAGATAGATAGATAGATAGTATCAAGTGATTATCTTTAATAATTAAATACAATCTAAATCCAGTTTGTAAAGCACTAATGTTTTCAGGTATAAATATGATATGCATAGATTTGAACTTTCTTTTTAAGATAGTCACATTTTTTGGATTGTTTTGCATTTTAATGTCAATAGCAAAAATATTTGAGCACTTAAATAAATTCTCTGGAGTTTCTGGTTACTGGTTACTGGTTGTGATGAAAACGCAACGGCAATCAAGAGATGCTACTTTTCCAACATTGCTTCTACCTCTTGAGAAAAAACAATTACATATGCAGGTAAGTATAAAGCAAATTAGATGCCTGCTGGAGATTAAAAGCTGAAGGAAGAATTAGAAAAGGTCACAATGATTCTTAAAAGAACATTTTTGATGACTGTAAAACAGAGAGCAAATGTTGTATCAAGACTAAAATAAAATCATGACAACAATAACTGACTATAGTGCACACATGTTCCAATGTTGCTCGAAAAAATCTATCATCCTATTTATAGAAATTAATCTATAATTAATAACTGATTAGAAGCAAACTCAATTATGTTGTGTCTGTCAGAACTTTAAGATTAGATTTAGATTTAGGGCCATTTGCAGAGAAGCTCCACTGCCATGTTATCCTATGAGGGAATTTACCTAAATATGACATAACCAGGGGCATGATAAGCATCACACTTTAGAAATGTTTGTGCGAGAGATTAATCATTTAGAGATAAATTCATGCAAAAACATTTGTGATGTTTAGAACATGTAATATAACATGTATGAACATATTGGAGTCCAAGATCCTGTTAAACGAAGTCTTCAGTCAATTTAAATATACATAAAATAACATTGTTAGTCATTAATGTTGTTTTGCTATTTGATATAAACACAGAAACTTATTTAGGGCCTCATTCTATTATCGGCCGTAAACCCGCCGTAAGGCTGCTCCTCTTACGGCCGGGCGTAAATCTTGCTACCGGCCGTAAGCTCTGAAAACTTAAAACTCAAAAATAAATTCAAGCCTGCACTGTACAGCTCTGTAAATGCTAGGGATCATATTGGGGGACATGAGGATTACAAGTAACCCACTCTCAAGCTTGCACCTCAGCCCAAACCTGAGTTCAAATTAACTGTTTATTTTCCGGCTGCGGCGTGGGCGGGTCTGAGGTGCTCCAAGCCCTATGGACTTTTTACATGGATATTTGACGTATATTAAAAAAAAAATATTTTACGGATTTGAGTATAGGGGAATTTTGTGCTATTTTTGCTTACACCGAAAATCACTTTATAGTCTTCTCAAAGTGCAGGATGGCTTTATTTGGGCTATATTTCGTGCTTAATTGGTGCTAGCGGGACCTCTTTCCGGCAAGTAAGCTGCGGCTCGGTTTTAGCCTTGCAGAGAGGGTTCCCGGAGCAATTGAATTGCCAAACTCTTGCGGCCGTTTTAGATCAAAGGATTTCCTCCGGCGCGAGCGGCCGCAAGAGATAGCAAGGCGCCGGCCGCAAGCCTGCCGGAATCCCCGGCCGGAGGGGAATAGAATAGCAGAATAGCTTGCGGCCGGTCCTTGCGGCCCCGCAACGGCTGCGGCCGCTAATAGAATGAGGCCCTTAGTATCTAACATTTACTGAGCCAAAACAGACCGGTCTGGGACAACCCTCTTGTTTTCTTTTTAGGATGTTATGGAGGCTGCCATGAAGAGGAGGATACCATGGCTCCTACAATTTATACTGCTGGCTCATAAATATTTTAACAAAGTATAATGCTTCTCAATGACAGGGTTTCTTCCAGGCTCTCAGAAAACAGCTGGTCTGGCTCCTAAAAAGTCTTCTTGGCTCCTAAGTTTTTGATATTTTGTCCACCCTAGTTGCAAGGACTAGTATGCTAATATTTAGAAACATTTTCAATAAAATTGTCATCCAGCCAGAAGCATTATCTAGCTTGCTTTAAAGTTGCAATGGAATTAGGAACTGTTAGATATCTAAAATATTTTACATTTATTTTACCCAGTTATAAATAAAATTCACTTGATTACTGGAACCCAATTTTGGCTCCAAAAGTATTGACAAAACTGAATAACTATGAAAGAACTAAAGCCCTTTCACTGGTACCCAAAAGTTGCTCCCAATTCTAAGGGGCTCTATATAAGCACATAGCATATTTTTTTTACAGAAGTTTTTAGTTAGTGAAGACCTTGCTTTTGGATAGAAGTTCACTAACTGAAAACTTCTATAAAAAAATATGCTGTGTGCTTATATAGAGCCCTATTCAATTGGCCGAATCACAATTTAGGGTCCAAAGCAGGCCGCAAGATGACAAAATTCCTATCCTAGAAGCTTATAACTTCTTTTAAGTATTCCTCCAAACTTATCACAAAGCCTTTTAGAGTAAACTATCTTATGGAATCTTTCTCATACAAAACGCCAGGGTTTTACGTAGTACAGTTTGAGTAACAATTAATGCCCATTAAATGATAAACTGGCCACTCAGGCAGGATTAATACTGAATTATAAAATATTTTCTGAAGTCATTAGGTATCTGTTAGTTTTTTATGCATATTAATAATAAAAAAATAAGTCAATATTTTGTTCTTCTTACTTGTTCTTATTCTCTCTACTGATGGCATTTCCTACTGATGTTCTCCCTTTTTCTGCATGGTCATGGCCATAGCTCTGTTGCTAGGTGCTTCCAGCTCATGGATATGCACTTGCTAGCACACAATTGTTGTATATAAGCTTTGGTGCTTAAGACCGAGCATTAAAGTAAACTTACAAGGTAATATAGTTTTACTTATGGTCCGGCCAATGTATGTGATATAGTAGGGACTGACAATGTACTGGGGCCTGGCTGGGTTTTTATAACCTCAGCCCCTTCCAAAAATATAGGCCTTAGTCGTTTTTACTTATAGCCAGGGCAAAGGTATAATTAGCCTTATGATGTGGTATAGAATTATGATATAACAATATAATATTTATCATTAAATATGATGAAACTTTATAATATGGTTTATCATTATTGTATGGTTTATATTTATACTACTGTATGGTTTAGCATTAAGGTATTGTATGGATTATTGATTATGACATTGTAATGTTAATTGTTTGATAATGTTTCACTTTATTATCGCAATTATAATGTTTGTCAGTTTCGGCAGAAGAATGGTCAGTGATTACAATCATGCTAAGAGGGCCAGCCTATAATGATAAGATGATCAATGAAGAAAAAAATAAGGAAGTACAAAAGAGGGGAGTGGATGGTGGGCTTGAAGACAGAGAACATGCCGATGCCCTGTGGGGATAGTGTTCTTATATATATATATATATATATATATATATATATATATATATATATATATATATATATATATATTATATCTTCCACATAGGGTAAAGTACAGAAATGTTATATTGAAATAAAATACAACATACTGAAGCCTGTGGGACTGTTTCATAAACTTAGACCTTCCCATAAATACTGACCACAGGCCTTTGTATTTGGCTGTTAAAAAAATAAAGCTTGCCCCAATACTAAAGACCAATAGATAAACAGAAACGGCTATAGATCAACATATAGTATATCTAGTCTCCTATCCATAGCACCTCAACACATTTGTGAAGTATGTAGCAAAATAACAACATTAACCATTATGTAACTCATTGGCATAAAATAATTTTCACAGAAAATCTATATTTTAGCAGACTATCAGACCTATTAAATTCCCTCAACGTGTAAAACCGTAGCCTGTAACGTAGCCCGTAAGACTTGCGGCTATTAAATTGGCCGCTTAAAGCAACCCACCAACAACTTCCCGGGTAATGGCGAAAAAAACAAAACGGAATATGGAAAATTGTACTCTGCGGCCGCAATTACTTTGTTCTGTCAAGCCCGTAACTGTTACGTTCCAGTCACACTTATAAATTGCAACAAATTCACTGGCATTCAAGCTTGTAACCCGCAAATGGGGCCAAAAAGCCAACGGGTACTAGAGAAGACCCGCTAGGCCGGGTGTTAAAGTCCTATCCGTAGCACTGTAAATGCAAATATACACACACTACTGTACTTCTAATTAAAGGGAAAGTGATGTTAGGTATTAAAATTAATAGCACAACATTCTCAAGCTTGCACATCAGCAATATTAAATACAATTTTTAACATTTAATTTATGCGTTATATCAATCCCGGCAATCAATGTGTTAATACATATAATGGAACTCGCATTGACATGAATATCATATTTACTGTATTATTAATATTGCATTATTTCTAAAAAGCGGGTCTGATCGAAACTCGTAATTGAAACCCGTAAGACTTTGAAATCAAACCTCCATTTTTCAGTGGTGTAATGATTGTCTCTGTCTAAACCCATAACTACGGGTTTGACTAATTGATCATGTTCACGGCCGCACATCCAACGTGCAAAAAATGGTTTACAGCTTGTGTCTCTGGCCCATAACTCGAGGCATGGTGGAATTTAATAGCTGTGTAACACAGCCAAATGTAAAGCCTGCAGCCTTTGCGTGCTTGCCGATGCCGCTACGGGCTTCTAATTTAATGGGGCTACATAACAGGTATAGAAGCTACCAGGATATATATACTTCCAATTCAAGGCGCAAGGAGGAATTACACAGCAGGACAAACAAGGCTTGCACCTATACTTGCAATCTACCTCTATTGAGCTTAACGAAGGGAGAAGAAAATCTTATATGAAATCATCAATCATTCAACAAATTCCCCTCCCTCTCCATGCCTTCTACTTTTCCAATCTAAAGCTGTCCTTAAATTGTACAAAGGGTGTATTTATTTATTTATTTAGATGTTCTAAAACATCATAATAATTAATTAATGTAATTCTTTAAACATTTTGCCTCAATGGTCCTTTAATTAATCCTGCAGAAATTAATATTCATAACCCAGTCATTCTTGAATTATTTATTATATTTGTCAATACCACTTCAAGTGGAAGTACGTTCGATATATATCACCATTTATATAAATGGGTACTTTCTTAAACCTTATCAAATTGCAATTTGGCCAATTGAATAGGGCTCTATTTAAGCACAGAGCATATTTTTTTACAGAAGTTTTTAGTTAGTTAACTTCTATCCAAAAGCAAGGTCTTCACTAACTAAAGACTTCTGTAAAGAAATTTGCTAGGTGCTTATATAGAGCCCTATTCAATTGGCCAAATTGCAATTTGATAAGGCTGTAAATGTTCTATCCTTATAATCATGACATCTTATTTTAGCATTCCTCTCTTTTGTGTAAGTGCTCTCTTTTTGTACTCTATTCATCCAATTAGAGGACCACAGCATGATAAAAAATTTTTTTCAAATATGTAGTCTGATTTAGAATAATAATTAGGTTGGAAAATGTCATAACAATTTTAATAAGAAGAAATATTTTTATTATCTTTGTGGGTCCAAACTGCAAATGAGCAAGAGTGGGGGAAATATGTAGGTGTCAAACAGCAAAATATTCAATTATACAAACAAAAAAAACTGCTGTTCCTCCTCCACCACCCCTCCCTCGACTGCTCATTATGGGCCTCATTCAAATGCGATTTTGCCATTTGAATAGGGCTCTATATAAGCACAGAGCATATTTTTTTTACAAAAGTTTTTAGTTAGTGAACATCTATCCAAAAGCAAGGTCTTCAATAACTAAAAACTTCTGTAAAAAAAAAAAATGCTCTGTGCTTATATAGAGCCCTATTCAATAGGCTGAATCGCAATTGCGTAAGGCCCAAAGCCAGCATGAATTGCTGTAGATAGACAAGATGGAATCTTCTACTCAGAAATGGAGCCTGACAAAATGAAACTAAGATTTTCCTTAAAAATAGTTTTGTGTTCATGCCATGTGTAGCTGCTAATGTTGCTAAACTATTACTAAAAACATGAGGTTTTCAATAAACACCAGCGGTACTTTATATTTGATGGTTTCTATCAATTACTGTGCATATAATTTAAATCACTGCAGGTTGCTGTGGATTTGTGGATAGTAACATTAATTAAAAATAACACTCTATTAAATAATACTCAGTAAGTGCAATAATTAAATCAGTCCTTGACTCGGCTGGAGTATTTTGTCTCTGGGGAATGCAGAGATTATTGAAACACTGCTGCACTTAACTAGTGTTAGCAATAATAAAACTGTAAATGAAGGTCATTAAAATGCTTAGAAGGAATGTCAATGCAAAATAAACAAAAACAGATCGATGGCTGCACATCTCTACACAACATTCAAACTAAAGACAGATAGAGATTGAGGGGGATGCAATGGTTAGCCCATCGTTAGCCTTACATATCATGTGTATTATAGGCCTGTTATGAATGTGTTGTGTATAAAACAATAGCCACTCTCCTATACCCTGCTCTCCTGATTTACTAAAGTAAATCCCTGCTCTCCACCCCTGCAATGTATCTATCATAAATCATGACCTGAAACCTTGCAATATGACTACTCCCAAAACTAGTGACTTGCCCGTCAAAAATGACGGGGCAATGACATTTGAAGCTATGGGAATGCTGTTTGACACACAATGTAAACCTTTTTGTACTCTGAGAATCTTCGGCCTCATTGCGAGCCTCGCACTGCACGCCTTCGGCGCTCATCACGTGGCCTCTCCTCTTGTCTACTTTTGCTCCTCTGAGCACCTTCGTCACTCATCAGAAAGAGAGATATATATTTATCTATAGTTAGATAACTAATAATTAATGAATTAGTTCTTGAATAAATTAATATACTTTACCTATTTTCGAGTGGCGAAATTCGTCCAAATCGCCTTAAATTGGTGTTCCAACTCACTCCCAGACGTCCTGCCTGTTCCCCAGTGCTGTTTGACATTTTTTGATTTTTTGTGTTTTTTTTGTTTTCGGGGTTCGGCCGTTAATTTCATAATTTTCGTATCTTGTATTTTTTTTTTTACTGTGTAATAGCGTATTTTGTACCTTGTACGTTCGTGTGTGAAAGTGCTACGCGGTTGGCAGTGTTTTGCGCGGTCCGGGTTGTGTAGCCTCATTTTAATTTTTTTGGGTGGCATTTTTTTTTCTTGCTTAGGCGATTTTCAAGTGCATAAACTCGTCAAAATCAACTTAAATTTGCATTCCAGCTCACTCCCGGACGTCCTGGCGTTTACCCTATGCTGTGTGTGATATTTCTGTAGTATTTTTTTGTGTGTTTATTGTGTTTTTATTGTTTTTTGGTTTTCGCGGTTCGCCCGTTAACCTTGTATATTTGCTATCTCGAATTTTTCTAAGTCCTGCGATTGTCAACTGCTTGCAGGCTAAGGTGATCCTGCATTTACTAAGTGTTTTGTGGCTAAGTCCTGTGTGTTTCATTGCCTTCACTGCTCGCCTCGCTTTGCGAGGCGAGCATGCAATGAGCACCTTTGGCGCTCATTGCCTTTGTGCTGCGAGTTTTAGTGCCTTAGCGGCTCGCCTCGCTATGCGAGGCTCGCAGGCAATGAGCGCCTAAGTGCTCCGCGTTAACGGCTCGCTTCGCAAAGGCTTGCAGCGTTGAGCGCCTTTGGCGCTCATCGCCTAACTCGTACTCACCACACAAAGTGTGACAACGTCTCGTAGTTTGACAACTATTATAAGTGATATGTGATAACTTACTCCTGTGCATTAATAAATTCCTGTATGTGGGCCATATACTATGGAAAAAAAAATACAAGCAAGTAGGAGAGTTTGTAAATGGAGACCAACAAGGCGTCTTATCATGGCTATTTATAATGCAGGATATTTTGTAGATTGTACAATGGCTGTAGGTTCAATTAGCCTAAAAATATTGCCACTCATCACACCTGCACCTACTCTGAACTTAAATCCTTCCTGGTGTACTGTAGGTTAAGCAAAACTTGGGCTTGAACACATCCAGTAAAGGCTCCAAACATGTTAAAATGAAGGTAGTAATAATTACTTTATCAATTGAATGGTATTAAAAATATTGCATTTTCTTTCAATCCTTAAACTGGTTTATTTAAAATATCAATCAGCAATTCTTCCAGCAATCACTTTTAGCCAGAAAACAATGCATGCAGTAATTAGCAATTATGATCTTTAGAAAGTCAGCTTGACAAAGTGAAATAAAAAAAAACTTCAATGTAAGTTTAATGTACAAAATGCAATTTTGAAAACAAAAACTAACATTCAATTGATAATTTATTACTACAGCAGGGGACGTCAACCTTTTAATACCTACCAACGACTTTTGATGGTAACATTTCCTTACCCCCCATCGGTGCCGCAGTAATTCAATTTACCATATCTAATTTCTGGTTACATATATCATATGACCGCTATGTATCGCCCTGTACCTACTAGATAGTGATCCAGTACTGAGCACTGTCCCTAGGCTCTCAGCTCTCCAACCAGCCAAGCATGGTACGGCTGGTCTCCGACGTGTTACGTCACTCGTCATTGACGCCACCGAGCAATTACCCTGGCCTCCACCATGAAAACTTGAATCGCCCACTAGTGGGCAGTAGGGACCAGGTTGACTACCACTGACCTACAGTTTTAAAGCGCCCCTTTAGTGTTATTATAATAGTCGCTCTGAAGAAGAAAATAAACTTTGTTAAACTTTCACTGTGCATTTAACCAAGAAATTATTTTTTAATCGTGCCCCTCCCCAAATGATGTATTGTCTCTGGAGTGGGAGCCACTTGCAGGGATATATTTCTCCAAATCGGCTTATTGTATTTGTAGTATGATAATTGGATATGACTAGAAATTATATTTGTGTACATTTCGAGCAGCTCATGTTACACTGCTAATAATGTGTGTTTTACAGATTGGTTTTAATAGGTTTTCAATGTATTACTTCTGTGTTACTACTGTTGCTAATAATAAAGATATTTTGTTATTTGCTATGAAGTGATTGGGAGTTTTTGTGTTTGAATATATTCTATTTGCTTCAGTGGTAAATTATCTACTCTTTCAGAAAAAAAATTATAGTATAGTGCAAGGTACTAAATGACTAACAGCTCCATTCCATGACCATGACCCACGTTGAAATAAATGCAAGCAAAGTTGCCTTGCAAATTACTACCTAGCAAGTACATGACAGCAAAAAAATAGCACTACCATAAACACACACTAAATAGTGTAAAATATCCAAAAATTGCTATTGATGTGCAGCTGTCCAATTAAAATTTCTCTCAAAGCCATTACATTCTAAAATTCAAGTGAAACATGTAATTGCTCAGATAATTTTAGATACCACAGGGGTCCTTACAGCACCTCTGTGGCATAGGGGTTAATAACAGGTGCCATGTGACTTACTTCACACCCTAGTTGTGAAAGCCTGGGACGTATCCTAAGACCAGAGGAGGTTGAGAGCCTCATTACATGAGTGTTTTTGTCTGTGATTATATTTTTAACTGATTTTTAAATACCATTTTCCCTAATGAGAATTTTCAGTGTTTCAAAGGGTTTTTTTGTTTGACTTCCGATGAATCAATTGATAATTCGCAAAATATAAAGATCTGGGGAGTTCTAAAAAGGGTGAACTCGATGTTATAGTGTTTTGTTAACAAAAATTACTATGAGCCTCATTCAATTGTAAGTTACAGTAGGCCGTAATGGAGGATGTACGTTATTCTGCTATTCAATTGGCGTTTTTTTTGCGAGCCGCAAATGGGCTTTGTGTTACAGGCTTGAAATCCTTGCGGTTGTTAAAACCAGAACTTACAGGCCATGGAAGCCTTTGATCTTTCACGTCCGCAAGAGTTCCGATCGCTAAAATCGCAAATCGCTATTCAATTGCTACAATTCCGCAAGTCCACAAATGTTTTCACACCCGTAAATGGCAAATGTAGAAGAAAATCCTACGAGTACTAGAGAGGACTCGCAAAGGGGTTAAAGACATGTTCGTAGTATTGTAAAAGCAAAAAAAAAAATCAATGCTGCACTGTAAATGACTGAGAAAGGGAGGAAAGACATTAGAATTAATTGCACAACACTTTCAAGCTCGCAAATCAGCAATCAAAAATATTTTTTTTTATGTTTCATTTCGGGTTATATTGATCTCGGGAATCAATGGGTTAATACATATCAGGCCACCCACATGGACTAGAACAGTATCGGAATTCATTTTAAGTATTTTGTATTTTGCAGGTTTGCAAGTCTGATCGCATATAGGACCTCTAAACGCGAAATGTCAAATGATTGACTTGTAACCTCCATCTTATACTGATGCAATGATGGCAGGCTCATTTTCTATTGGCTTTTTTTAAATGGATAGTTAAGGCCTTGCCTAATTGATCATGTTCCCGCCCTGAACTGCTACATACGAGTGCATGGTTTACGGTTTCGGCTTTCGTCCCCTAACTTGCGCGCTTGTTCAAATGAATAGCACCATAATTGTAGCAGAGTGCCAGCCCACAGCAAGCCCGCAGACATACGGCCGGGATACCGCGAGATGCAGGCTTCTAATTGAATGAGGCTCTATGTAGTTTTCTTGAGAGTTCTTTTACTGAGAGTTCTTTTACTAGATCACTATTTCTAATAAAACATTTTTTGCAAAGATACTCTGTTGCTTTTACTGATAAAGTAGATTACTGTATATACCACAGAAGCCAAGAATGTATTTTTATTTTAGCCTGAACTAATACGCTTCACCCTAGAGTAGTATACTTTGATCTTGATGTGGAATATTTTAAATAAAGATTTGTTTCTACAAGATTTGTTTCTACAGTATAATTCATATTTTTTTTTTATAAAATGTTTGGAAAGAATGTATTAAATTATTAATTTAATGACACTCTTGGTTATTATGGCTTATTTGGACCCTACATAACTGGTAAATGCTCAAGAAATCATTTGTCCTGTACATATTTTACAATAAAAGGAGGTCGGAACTTTAGATATACAATACTTTTTAAAATTGGCCTTGATTGGGACTCACACTAATATTTTCACCCTCCAGGAGTGCTTCAATTTGGTTGAATTTTATCAAAAACTGATTCACCTCCATCTATAGAAACATAGGTCAATAAAACCCTTCCAGCAAGCTACAAAACCAGTCTGTTCAGTTTGATTAATCTAACAGTAACTGGAGTCTCGAAGATTATTAATAGGTTGCCTTCCAGTGAGAGCTTGTTGTCAAGGGAAAATAATCACCAGCCAATGATGAGTATTTTGTTGATATAGTCTTGTGCCTGAAAATTTAGTACTGCTTGCCAGCCAAAGCCACATTATCCCATAAAAATTGTAGTTAGAGGATAACAGCGGCTACTGAATGTGATCTTTGAAAGTAAACTTGAATATTGTTTTGTTTTTTTCAATATGAATGTTAATAATGACTAATGGCTAATTAGAACATTTAGCTCATATTGTTAGGGCATGATAGTAGTCCCTTGATGACATTTTATTGTTGGGGTATTTCTCCCACAGAAACCCTGCTCTCACAAGACTTAACCTCAATTTTCCATGTAACACAGACACTATCAAATACTATAAAACTAATTTGATTCTGTGCAACTGTTTGTTAACACTTATTTGTGCCGTTATTTTGTGCTAATTGTTGCTAATGCCAAATGTTAATGTTAATTATAAAGCAATCGTAGGATTCTTGCATAACTACTTTTTCAGTGATAGTCAAATTGCATATCCATCTTAAAGTAATTGGTGAAAGCCAAGCAGCTTGCCAACCTGAAAAGCATATTAAGCCCCCGTTTCTGTTTTTCAAATTTATGCTAATTACGTTTTGCACATGTGCTCATTAGTTACTGCAATAATTAACATGCAATTGCAATGTAAGCAGCAGTCAAAATATTTACCTAAAGTAAATTGAGCAATTCCAACAAAATAGCAGGAATAAACCATTATATTTTTCAGAAGCACACTAGCCAGATGGATAGCTATAATTCTTTATCTTCACTATGCTATTTTTCAGTTAATTACATTTTCGAGACAGAAAGATTGTTTTTCTATGTTTTACCTTCTAAAGTATATGTGTTGATGACAATGATAAATATTTATTATATGCAACCAAAAGGAGAAGTACACCTCAGAACTACTCTACTTAATTTTGAAGTCATAGTGATTTGGGACCTCCATCTCCCTACTTCATAGTTGTTTGGTGTGGACAGAAACAAAAATCTACCAAGTACTTAAGTTTGTTGATGGAGTAAACTGGCCACCCCTTTGTCTTTGGAGGAGATATGTCAAGATGATAGCCCACACAGTCCTAAAATGAATCCCAAACATTATTTTTTATTTTCTTAATGGAGGGTCATATTCTCCCAATTTTACCCTAAATAGGAGGGGCTGCATGATCAAGTAGTAGACCAGCTTAAAAATAAACAACAATTAAAAATAGATAAGACAAAAATAAATTGCCAAATGAATCCTTTAGATATTTTATTCTTTGTATATTTTAAATTGTTTCATCTAAATCCTTATTTAGCAAATTGCTATTTTAGATTTCAATAAAACTTCATGCAGAGATAAAGTGATGTTAAGATTTACGGTGAGCAAAAAAAACTTATATATATTGCAATTGTTATTGTATTGTATGGATGTAGACCCTAAGGGGGGTCATAATTATCTAAAAAAACCCACCCAGCATGATCCAGCTCATGGATAAAGGAGTCTTTTTTTTTTTTTTTTTTTATGTTTACTACTATGGAACCAATTTGGCCTAGGTATCAGTGCACAGACATGGCAGCTGGACCAAACATCCAACAGTGAAGAAAAAATATTGGAGGAATATAATATAAAGTATAGAACAGAATTCGAAAAGGTGATTCTTAAGCCCAGCCTTAATATGTGTCTGGAAATAAACATGTCCACAATTTGTTTATACTTTCCATGAACTTGAAAATCAAGTGGGCAAAGCCATTGCTGATGCTGTGATTATAGCTGGTCAGATACACCTAAAAACTGAAGTTGATGTTGGTGCGCCACGTCGGGTGGGGGGGAATAATTGTAGGCCTTCCTTGAAACCTGACAGCAACATCTAGCGGCTACTGCTGGTACTGCAGCTGCCAGTGCTGGCGATTTCTTGTGCATACACAACGGGATAGATCCATATATATATATATATATATATATATATATATATAAAAAACACATACACATTTTTCCATATAGTATGAAATTGCTAGTCAAAAATGACAGGATTAAAATTGTAAGCCTGGCAATGCTGTTTGGCACACAATGCGAGGATATGCCCCCTTCAGTGCTCATCGCGAGCCCTGCGTGTAGCTTAGGGGCCTCGCGATGACTGTTACTACCTTGGGTTAAGAGTTAGTGCCTTGGGTTGTGTTACTGCCTTGGGTTAAGTCTTGCTGCCTTGAGTTAAATGTTGCTGGCTTGGATTAAGTGTTACTGACTTGCGTTTAAATCGTTACTTCTTTGAGCTCATTTGTAGGTCATTACATATACACACCTTTTTTGAAAGGCCCCAGAGGTTGCAAAACCTAAGCAAGAGGCACCACTAACCAAACACTGCCATGAAGACCAAGGAACTCTCCAAACAAGTAAGGAACAATGTTGTTGAGAAGCACAAGTCAGGTTTAGGTTATAAAAAAATATCCAAATTTTTGATGATCCCCAGGAGCACCATCAAATCTATCATAACCAAATGGAAAGAACATGGCACAACAGCAAACCTGCCACAAGACGGCTGCCTACCAAAACTCATGGACCGGGCAAGGAGGGCATTAATCAGAGAGACAGCACAGAGACCTAAGGTAACCCTGGAGGAGCTGCAGAGTTCCACAGCAGAGACTGGAGTATCTGTACATAGGACAACAATAAGCCGTACGCTCCATAGAGTTGGGCTTTATGGCAGAGTGGCCAGAAGAAAGCCATTACTTTCACCAAAAAACAAAATGGCAAGTTTTGAGTTTGCGAAAAGGCATGTGGGAGACTCTCAAAATGTATGGCTGAAGGTGCTCTGGTCTGATGAGACTAAAATTTAACTTTTCTGCCATCAAAGAAAACACTATGTCTGGCGCAAACCCAACACATCACATCACCCAAAGAACACCATCCCACAGTGAAACATGGTGGTGGCAGCATCATGCTGTGGGGATGTTTTTCATCAGCCAGGACTGGGAAACTGGTCAGAGTTGAGGGAAAGTTGGATGGTGCTAAATTCAGGGATATTCTTGAGCAAAACATGTACCACTCTGTGCGTAATTTGAAGCTTGGACGGCGATTCACCTTCCAGCAGGATAATGACCCCAAACACACTGCTAAAGCAACACTTGAGTGGTTTAAGGGGAAACATGTAAATGTGTTGGAATGGCCTGGTCAAAGCCCAGACCTCAATCCAATAGAAAATCTGTGGTCAGACTTAAAGATTGCGGTTCACAAGCGCAAACCATCCAACTTGAAGGAACCGGAGCAGTTTTGCAAGGAGGAATGGGCAAAAATCCAAGTGGTAAGATGTGGCAAGCTCATAGAGACTTATCCAAAGCAACTTGGAGCTGTGATTGCGGCAAAAGGTGGCTCTACAAAGTATTGACTTTAGGGGGGTGAATAGTTATGCACATTGACTTTTTCTGTTATTTTGTCCTATTTGTTGGGAAAATATTGGATCCCCTGCTGATTTTGAACATTTGTCCACTGACAAAGGAATGATCAGTCTATAATTGTAATGGTAGGTGTATTTGAACAGCGAGAGACAGAATAACAACAACAAAAAAGAACAAGAATAACGCATGTCAAAAAAGTTATAATTTTATTTGCGGGTCAGTGAGGGAAATAAGTATTTGATCCCCTATCAATCAGCAAGATTTCTGGCTCCCCTGTGTCTTTTATACAGGTAGTGAGCTGAGATTAGGAGCACTCAGTTAAAGGGAGTTCTCCTTATCACAGCTTATTCCCTGTATAAAAGACACCTGTCCACAAAAGCAATCAATCAGATTCCAAACTCTCCACCATGACCAAGACCAAAGAGCTGTCTAAGGATGCCAGGGACAAGATTGTAGACCTACACAAAGCTGGAATGGGCTACAAGACCATCGCCAAGCAGCTTGGTGAGAAGGTAACAACAGTTGGTACGATTATTCGCAAATGGAAGAAACACGAAATAACTTGGTCTGATGCTCCATGCAAGATCTCACCTCATGGAGTTTCAGTGATCATGAGAATGGTAAGGAATTAGCCCAGAACTACACGGGAGGATCATGTTAATGATCTCAAGGCAGCTGTGACCATAGTCCCCCAAAAAAACAATTGATAAAACACTACTCCGTTAAAGACCGAAATCATGCAGTACCCACAAGGCCCCCCTGCTCAAGAAAGCACATGTACAGGTCCGTCTGAAGTCTGCCAATGAACATCTGCATGAAATGGGTGAAAGTATTGTGGTCAGATGAGACCAAAATCGAGCTCTTTGGCATCAACTCAAGTCACTGTGTTTGGAGGAGCAGGAATGCTGCCTATAATCCCAACAACACCATCCCCACCATCAAACATGGAGGTGGAAACATTATGCTTTGGGGATGTTTTTCTGCTAAGGGGACATCAAAGGGACGATGGACGGGGCCATGTACCGTCAAATCTTGGGTGAGAATCTCCTTCCCTCAGCCAGGGCATTGAAAATTGGTATTGGATGGGTATTCCAGCATGACAATGACACAAAACACACAGCCAAGCAGTGGCTCGAGAACAAGCACATTAAGGTCCTGGAGTGGCCTAGCCAGTCTCCAGACCTTAATCCCATAGAAAATCTGTGAAGGGAGCTGAAGACTCGAGTTGCCAAACATCAGCCTTGAAATCTTGGATAGGATCTACAAAGAGGAGTGGGACAAAATCATTCCTGAGATGTATGCAAACCTCTGTGATTGCAAACCTCAGTGATTGCCAACAAGGGTTTTACCACCAAGTACTAAGTCGAAGGGGTCAAATACTTATTTCCCTCATTGATCAACTTATAACTTTTTTTGACATGTGCTTTTCTTGTTTTGTTTTGTTTTTTGTTATTCTCTCACTGTTAAAATATACCTACCATTAAAATTATAGACTGATCATTTCTTTGTCAGTGGACAAACCTTCAAAATCAGCAAGGGATCAAATACTTTTTCCCCCCACTATATATATACACACACACATACCCTACATATATATAACATACTACATATATACATACTACATTTATATATATATATATATATATATATATATATATATATATATATATACCTACATACACATACTAGATTAGATTTCTGAGGCAGCAGGCAGAACCACTTACCTTTCTGCCTCTGCAATATTTTTCCAGGGCTCTGCCAGCCGTCCGGCCTGCCTCTGCTGAGTGCTTCTCTTCCAGCCTGTCCCTGCATGTCTGCCTCTACTGCATAATCTGCGCATCGAATGCATAGTAGCCCAGTCCATTCTGGTGGTGGTGGGGGGGAGTTCAGCTGGGGAGAGCCTAAGGGGGAGCTTCTCAGATGGTTGGGGAGCTCCAGGGGGGCGGGGGTCTCATTACACTACAGAATGTTTTTTTTCCTAATAGAATTATGAAAACTATGTTTATTTTTAGACAGCACTGGGTCCCCCTCCCAGAGCAGGGCCTCAGTGCCTTGCACTGCCTGCACCGGCGATAGCTCCGCCACTTTTCCACTTTTTTTTTAGGCATCACTTGTATCCAAAGCACAAGTGACAGCATCAATTATATTTAATGCTAAAAGGCAACCAAAAATGCTATGTTTAATCATTGGGCTTTCTTTATTTTAAGATGATTCAAAAAATGGTTCTTAAGAGAGTGCAAAAAAATAAACAGTACATAATCAATGATTGAATTTTAAGGTAGCCTCCATTTTTTATTTTATTTAACTGTAGTGTGTAGTTGGATAGATTGAAATTCCTAGACATATCTTTGGTAAATTATATTTTTGTAACTTGTTATGCTCCCATAATTTTAATTGAAATACATTAAATTATGTCCCAGTTCAGTCTTTGCCTCCCAAATCCACAATGTGTTACCAAGATAGGACAGAAACCAGAAATCAAGTAGTTGATAAAATCCAAGTTTAGAGCAGCTCCAGCAGACGTAATAGATGAGTCTCTAAGTAGATATAGTAGCTGCAGATTAATGACATGGTGCAGCTTTTAGTGCAGATGCTACCAAGTGTGCCACAGCTCAGTTTTAAGGATCAGTTTGATAACATTTAGTAACATTTCTCTACATTGTTTTTTTTTTTTTTTCTTTTGCATAACTAGACGTAATAATGGGCATAATGTTAAGAAAGCAAAACAAATATACAGCCTTTATATGTTTTATGTGCAATTATTCTTTGCTGCAGGGTTCTATTTCGTTTACTGAGGTTGTACTTTCTGCTGCTGAATCAGGACGGTGTGTCCTTGTAAATTAATGAGCTTCTCAACTTAGTTAAAGCACTGGCCGTTTCAACTGCCAATTTTCCGTTGTGCAGAGAAAGTAGATTAAAAGCGTCCTCCTATATGAGTAGATTACCAAAAACCAAAATGGTAGATTCCACTGCAACACTGCATATAACAGGTAATACATTACACGTTACTATTTTTTCCTTTCGTAACAACATGTCAGTTACATGTAGGTCTACAAAAGAGTGTATTTTAAACACTGGACCTTAGGTATCCATTAATTAGGTACAACACTGCAGCTAGACACCCTACAGTAACATTGCAAATGTATTGCAGGTATCTGTCAATGATATTATCTATGTGAAATATGTATAATAATTATAGATTATAAGTTTGCAAGTTGGGAAAGATCTATGGACATTGGATTCTAAGATCAAAGACAGGACCCTCAATTTTTTGCAATGTGTTAATATTGTTTTGCCTTAAACAAAACCCATGTATAGCACTACGGAAAATATTGGCGCGTTACAAATACACGATAATAATAATAATACTTGCTGCTTGATAAAAATACAGTGGCAAATTCTCACATAATGACCAATGAGAAGACTCTTCTTTCTGTAGTGATTTCTCTGAGAAGTATAGTTTTAAAATAACACTGGATGTCACATCAGAGGCTTGCAACATTTACACATTTTTAAATAGTACCTATTTTGTGAAATTAATATAATATAATATGAATATTACTTAATAAATCTGGCTCAAGTAATTTTCAGAATAAGAATATAAAACAGTTCATATACTAGTTTTGCATGTTTGTCCATACAGTTTTCAAATATTCATGTTCTTTAGGATTTTTTTTATCTAAAAGCAAAACTGGCACCAAAATTATAAAATTGGACTGCCCTCTGGTGGCAGTGCACAGTATTAGTTGTTGCAATTACATACATTTTACAGTTTCAATAAGTACCGTACTTACATTAAGTAATGAAGCCGTACTGTGTTAGCTGTGGAAAAAACAGGAAACAAGGGGCCCTATTAAATGCGAAGTTTTTGAATTCCCATAGCCCGTAAAGTAGCCCGCAAAAGTCACGGCTATTAAATTTGCCTCTTTTATCTACCGGCAAATGATGTGCGGGTCATAGGCGGAAAAAACGTACGGGCTGTGAAAATCTAAAACTCCGTCCCAGCTAAGCCTTTGTTCTGTCAAGCTCGTAAATGCTACAATCGCTATTAAATTGCAATAAATCCCCAAAGACGGACTGCCGTTCAAAATTGTAAACGGCAAATGGAGACAAAAATTCTACTAGAGAGGACCAGAAAGGGACATAAAGTCCTGTCCGTAGCACTGTAAAAGCAAATATAAACTCACTACTGTATTTTAAATTAAAGGGAAATTGATGTAAGGTATTAATATAAATAGCACAATATTCTCAAGCCCTCAAATCGGCAATGAAAAATAATTTATTTTATGTTTAATTTTCCTGCTATATCGATCTCCGCAATCAATGTGTTAATACATATAATAGAACTTGCATGGACTAGAATATCATATTTATTGATTATTTCATATCGCATTATTTCTGAAATGCGGGTCAAATCGCAACTCGGACTTCCAACCCGTAAGTGATTGAAATCTAACCTCCATTTTTTTTTGTGACGTAATGATTACGATCTCTTTTACTATTGGCTCCGTCTAAACCCGTAACCCTATGTTTGACTAATTGATCATGTTCCCGGACGCAAATGCAACGTGCGAAAGCAAGGTTTACGGATTTGGATTGTTACGGTACCCCCACACATATAAGGGGCGCCAAGGCGTTTTAGTCGATCTGCCCGTCCAGTGATATAGGGACAGCTACTGCAGGACACCCATTCCCCCAAACTGGATCCAAGGGGAATATGCTCCAAGCCTGGAACTGGAACCTCACGAATAGCTGCTAGCAGCTGAACAGGAAAAGCAACCCAAGATGCTTACACTCCTGGCAGTCAGTCTGTAACAGCATCCCATGAATACCCCCAAGAACGAGACATAAGCTCTGTGTTTGAGGGTCAAACTCACTTCTTTATTAATTACAAAGACATATTAAAACCATTTTCACATACACAGTAGAGGGAGGGGCTACCTGAGGTCAGCCCCTAATGGCCTCTGGCCAATCACATAGTGTCACACCGTGGGAAACATGAGACTCCTCCCAGGTCCGCCCACTAGGTGTGGCTAATAGAGTCATTTGGCTTCTGACCACCAGAGGTGAAGCATGGCTTTTGCTCTATCCTGTGGCCCTGCTAAGAAGGCTGAGAAACCCCATGGGGTTATGGAGCCTGTATGTCTGGAACTCCCTTTGTTCTGCTATCTCCCCTGTTGTGCATGTAGATAACCTTTGCTCTCAACCATCTGGCCTTAGTGACTCATAGATGGGAGTGGTCAGAATCTGTAACACATTTCTACACATTTTTCCACATTATTCATAACTTTAAAAGTATGCATCACATTCACATAAAACGTACATTTTCAGAATCAGCATACTCCAAATACAAACATATGTCCAAATCATATAAATTGGTCCAGTGGTTCAAAAGTTAGATCATAGTCCTTTCTGACCAAATGAAGCATGGCTTCCATGTCTTTGTAGGGGGGAAATCAACATGGGCCGTAGTCAAAAGCAAGAATTTGGGCAACCAGGCTTCTCCAATTCGCAGTGACGAGACTGATCTCGTCACATGGATTTTGGCCACGTATGTTGCAGGTTTGTCTAATTTAATTGCACTGTAACTCCGCCAAGTTTCAAGCCTGCAGGCTTTGCGGCTGTACCAGGGCTACTGCGGGCTTCTAATTTAATAGGGAGATAGATCTCATAATCTCTTTGTCCAACAAGTTATAAAATAAATCAAAATCTCCTAAAATATATATATCAGGGTCTGGCATTACATGACACAGACAAACCCGTCTTACAAGTCTGGGTCATATAATGCCAGATCCTGATGTATATATATTATAGGAGATTTTGAGTTATTACTTTATTTCCTTGTCGGACAAAGGGTTTATGAGTTCTCAAAAGTTTGCACTGTAATCCCTGTTAGTTAACTGTAGGTATCGCATTTTACTCAATTTTGTTTCCCACAAATTTTACAATGTAGATCACTACAGACAGCTTCCTGTGGCCCACCGTCTATCAACATTACATACATCAACATTATTTGAAATTTCTTTTATATCACATATAATAGTTGTCAAACTGCGATTCATCGTCACGCTTGTGACAAATCGCAGTTTGACAACTACGACCGATCGCAGAGCCCCGCGCATGCGCATGCGCATGCGCACTGCAATGGGCATGCATGCACGTTGTGCGCCGTCAGCTGAGCATGCGTACTGCGCCGGTCGTGCGCTTCAGCCGCGCATGCGCGCGGCAAGGGAAGAAAAGGCACACGGGAGGAGGTGAGACACACAGGGGAGGAGGGGAAAGGCAAACAGGTGAGGAGGGGAGAGACAGACAGGGGAAGAGAGGAGAGACAGACAGGGGAAGAGGGGAGAGACAGGCAGTGGAGGAGGGGAGAGACAGACAGGGGAGTGAGAGAAGGGGGAAGAGACATAGGGGAGTGAGAGGAGGGGGAAGAGATACGGGGAGGGAGAGGATGAGGGAAATGACACGGCGGAGGGGGAAAGGCACAGGGGAGGAAATTGGGGGGGGGGAGAGACACGAGGGAGGGGGGGGAAGAGAAGGGAGCCAGTAATCTGGTAGAAACCCTGTGTTGAGTGAATCTTGAAAAATTAAATATAATGGTTTGGCTATTACAGAACACAGTTCCCTCGGTACTCCATCAGGACCCGGGGCTTTATTAACATTTATTTTTTCCTGCCTCTTTTAGATTACTTCCTGCCTTAACCAATTATTCGGCAATGGTAGTGTAGCCCAATTATGTTGCAGTGTCCCAACCACTGGTACCTCCCTTGTGTATACCGACAAAAAGAACCTATTTAGCTCATCTGCCTTTTCCTGGTCATTAATTTTCACATTGTAATGTTCCCATAGTTTCCTTCCTCGCCTTCTTCCCATTAATATACTTAAAAAATCACGTTTCAGTAATGCCTATTAAATCTCATTTCTCATTAACTGCTAATAATTCTAACTCTCCCATTTTTCCTGGCAAGCTTCTGGCATTAGCAAGCATACACCTTGTGTTATGAGTCTGTAGTTCTGAAGTGCCTGCCACTGTACATGAGTTACTTAGTAAGACCTCCCTATTGACTATACTACCCCTCCCCCATCTCCTCCCCTATGAGTTGTTAATTCATCCCTTATACCCCACTACACTTTCTACCCCATTACTTATATCTAGTCCCTCCCCCCACCCTACTAGTAAAAACTCCTCCAGCCTTTCTACCATCCTATCCCCTAGCACAAAAGCTCCCTCATCACTAAGGTGCAATCCATCCCTGCTGTAGAGATTGTACCAAAGTGAGAAGTCAGCCCAGTGCTCTAAAAACCCAACCCCTCCCTAGTGCACCACATCTTTAGCCACACATTAACCTCCCTAACCTCCTTCTGCCTCCCTGGGCTAGCACGTGGCACTGGTAGTATCTCAGAAAATACTACCTTGGAGGTCCTTGCCTTCAGCTTATTATCTAGTTCTATAAAATCATTCTTTAGGACACTTCCACTAACTTTGTCATTAAAACCGATATGTACCAAGACCGCCGGGTTCATTTCCAGCCCCTCCCAATAATTTGTCTACCCGATCCACAACATGCCGTACCCAAGCTAGGATCTGGGTGAAAAATAACCCTGTCTACTTTCCAAATAACCCCCTACCACCAAAACCTGTCTGTGTGAAAGAGAGAGAGAGAGTGTGTGTGAGAGAGAGAGAGTACCTGTGTGAGAGAGTGTGTGTGTGTGTGTGTGTGAAAGAGATTGTGTGTGTGTGTGTGTGTGAAAGAGAGAGAGTGTGTGTGTGTGAAAGAGAGATCATGTATGTGAAAGAGAGAGAGAGTGTATGTGAGAGAGAGAGTGTGTGTGTGTGAGAGAGAGAGAGAGAGAGAGAGAGAGAGTGTGTTTGAAAGAGAGAGTGTGTGTGTGTGTGTGAAAGAGAGAGGGTGTGTGTGTGTGAAAGAGAGAGAGTGTTTGTGTGTGAGCGAGAGTGTGTGTGTGAAAGAGAGAGAGTGTGTGTGTGAAAGAGAGAGAGAGTGTGAATGTGTGAGAGAGAAAGAGAGAGAGTGAAAGAGAGAGAGAGAGTATGTGTGTGTGTGTGTGAAAGAGAGAGTGTGTGTGTATGTGTGTGAGAGAGAGGGAGTGTGTGTGTGAAAGAGAGAGAGAGTGTGTGTGTGAAGGAGAGAGAGAGTGTGTGTGTGAAAGAGAGAGAGAGTGTGTGAAGGAGAGAGAGAATGAGAGGGAGTTGCTCATTTTTTCCAGGGGAGCGGTGTTGGGGCATGGGGATGGGGTTGGGTGGGGTAGCCCTGGGCGGCAAAAGGTCTATTTACGCTCTGTATTGCATTAAAGCTGTGTAATACAGCATGCATAAGCTTAAAGGAAGCCCTGTTTGATAATGGCTATGGATTAAAGAGTAAGGCATTTGTGGGCACATTTGCATGTCCCGGCTCAGCTTCCCAGAATGCAGTGTAATAACTGTTTTTCTCGGAACTCTGAGCTGGAAGCAGGTTTTTTAACTTGCTTTAGACATTCAAATGTGAACACAGATGTACTATTTATTTACTGTACTAATGTATGGTGGAGGGCTTCTATCGGTCTTTTGCCCACCATATTATAAATGATTGCTTTGGTGAACTACCTACTCATAAAGTCCAAGACACAAGCTGAGATCCTGCTCCATACTGATGATAGCCAGTAAGCTTGAAACAGCTGTACATGGATAGGATACTCAGCCTGTGTTTAATCCAACATTGGCTTTGCATTAAAGCTGTGTAATACAGCATGCATAAGCTTAAAGGAAGCAATGTTTGATAATGGTTATGGATTGAAGAGCGAGGCATTTGTGGGCACATTTACATGTCCCGGCTCAGCTTCTCAGAATGCAGTGTAATAACTGTTTTTCTCGGAATTCTGAGCTGGAAGCAGGTTTTTTAACTTGTCTTATACATTCAAGTGTGAACACAGATGTACTATTTATGTACTATATATATATATATATATATATATATATATATATATATATATATATATATATATTATATATATATATATATATATATATATATATATATATATATATATATGAATAATCAGAGTATTGTAGTAGATTGTATACCTTTTATATTGGACAAACATATTCATAATAACAGTGACGCATTTTCAATAGATGAACCTCTCTTCATCAAGTCAGAAGCAATACTAATTAGGGGAATGAACAAAAAAGCATATATATATATATATATATATATATATATATATATATATATATTTATATATATATATATATATATATATATATATATATATATATATATATATATATACATATATATATATATAGGAGGACAGCACTTGCCTGGATTTGTAATTTTTCCCTTTGTTTGTACATATATGTATTGTCCTGAGTTTGCTATATAATGCATATTACAACATAAATTAATGTTTGTTCATTGGCAAATGTGCTCATTTATTTTGTTATACTGCCCCATATATAATTATTTATATGATTTTGTCTTGAATCAATGACTGAGGCTTCTAATGTTAGAATTTATTTACTTTGAATACTGATTTTATTACTAACCAGTTATTAGATAATTAAATGAAACCTTATTATGAGTGCACTACAATGGCCCTTTAAGCTCCTTCACCTCTTTCACTAACTTTATAACTTTGATTTTTAGCATAGAATTTAATAGATGAGCCAGAACAAATAAAGGCAAGAATAAGAGGTATACTTGATAAAGTAAATCTAATCAAATAATTGCTCTGAAGTTAATTTATTGATTATATACATACTTGCACTAGGTCTGGAGTTAGGCGTTTTGCTTTCATCCATTTTTTGAATCGTTGTGTCTTCCTCAGCACTGACTCTATGCTGCATGTTCTCCGCTGGGAAGAAGAGTTGCAGATCCTTCTGTCCGCCAAGTCATGCTGGTATTTGCTTGTCAATCGGGAAATCTCTACCGGCCTCCAGCTCTCTCCATCATCAGTGTAGTTTCCGGAGTAATTCTGCAGAGAATCAGGAGGAAGTTGCAAGTGTGGAGCAAGCCAGCTGTGAAACCTGATAAAACAGAGCAGGAGCCGGACAGATTCTATTTAGAGATAATTTAATTGTTTATCAATGTTAGAATATACTGTAAATGGATATTGAATATTATTATAATATTTGGGAAAAACTTAATATATTTGTGAAGTATGATACTAGAAACATTTTTAGCTATAGAAATTCATGAACATACAAAACAGTTTAGAGAAAAATCTTAATGTTTTGCAACTTTGTGTGTAGATTGTTCCATCTTGCCTGATTGCAGCACTCCATCAAGATATGAGGGCACCAGGGAGCAATATATATTATATGTATTATGTAAATTTGATATGTGTTATATATATATTATAATACATTTTATATATGTTTTTTCCAGATATCAGCAGATCCATCATCATTTTCTGTTTAGACATCAAAAAACAAATTTTTGTAAATCAGAATTTGTAAAGACTGTTTATGAGTAGAAGAATCCATTTTGTGTTTGTTAAATCACATCCCTAGAGCTGGATCAAGAAGATGTATTTGTAAACCTATCAATGAAGGGAAGGTAGTGGCAAGAGGGAACATGGAAAGACAAGACATCTTTGTTAGTTAATTGGACCTTACAGAAATTGACAATGTGCCCCTTCTCCTCACTAGCCCATAAGCTGCTTGAATTAGGAAATGCAAGCATTGCTCACCAGAAATGTAAACACACATCTAACACACACACCTTCATGGATGTCTCAAGGTCCTGCAGTGGCATCAAAGTGTACTTTTTTTTAATAAAAAAAAAAGTTTATTAGCATAAAACGCAATTGTAATATGGGATTTATATGCAGTAAACATTTCAATTATCTGACAACCCACTCACTGCCATTAATACTAAGTGGATCAGCATAACCATGGACATAAAGATGTCCGGGTGTGTTGCGGCCCATGAAGTCATGGAGAGTTGGAAATGACTAAATGACGCACACAAAAAAAAAGCTTTCATGGTGATTATACTAGCCAATTTCAAGTTTGGGAGTGGCATCTCATAGGTCAAAGCAGAAATGTGCTATTTTCAACACCTACAGACTGATATACAGCCTTATTAAAAAATCTCCCTGCTAATTATCAGCAATGATATGCAATTCGCCATTTGAATAGGGCTCTATTTAAGCACAGAGCATATATTTTTTTTACAGAAGTTTTTAGTTAGTGAAGACCTTGCTTTTGAACAGAAGTTCACTAACTAACAACTTATGTAAAAATAATATGCTTTGTGCTTAAATAGAGGCCTATTCAATTGGCTGAATAGCAATTTAATAAGGATGATAATTAGCAGGGAGATTTTTGGCATAAAACTTGTGTAATGTAGAATCTCCCTGCTAATTATATCAGTCTGTATGGGTTGAAAATAGCACATTTCTGCTTTGACCTATGAAATGCCACTCCCAAACTTGAAGTTGGCTAGTTTAATCACCATGGGCCTCATTCTATTACCGGCCGTAAATCGTCTGTAAGGCTGCGATTCCTTGCGGGGGTTCTGTTAACTCGCGATTCTATTATACGGCCCCGCAAGGATCTCCTCTTACGGCCGGCCGCATATCTTGAAACCGGCCGTAAGCTGTGAAATCTATAAACGCAAAAATAAATTCAAGCCTGCACTGTACAGCTCTGTAAATGCTAGGGATCATATTGGGGGACATGAGGATTAAAAGGAACCCACTCTCAAGCTTGCACATCAGCCCAAACCCGAGTTCAAATTAACTGTTTATTTTCCGGCTGCGGCGTGGGCATGTCTGAGGTGCTCCAAGCACTCTGGACTTTTTACATGTATATTTTACGGATATTAAAAATAAAATATTTTACGGATTTGAGTATAGGATAATTATGTGCTATTTTTTCTAACACCTAAAATCCCTTTATAGTCTTCTCAAAGTGCAGGATGGCTTTATTTGAGCTATTTTATGTGCTTAATTGGTGCTAGCGGGACCTCTTTCCTGCAAGTAAGCTGCGGCTCGCTTTTAGCCTTGCAGAGAGGGTTCCCGGAGCAATTGAATTGCAAATAGGAATTTCTTACGGCCGAAACTCTTGCGGCCGTTTTAGATCAAAGGCTTTCCTCTGGCGCGAGCGGACGCAAGAGATAGCAAGGCACCAGCCGCAAGCCTGCCGGAGCCCCCGGCCGTAAGGGAATAGAATAGCCGAATAGCTTGCGGCCGGTCCTTGCGGCCCCGCAACGGCTGTGGCCGCTAATAGAATGAGGCCCTATGAAAGCTTTTTTTTTTTTGTGTCGTCATTTAGTCGTTTTCGACTTTCCATGACTTCATGGACCGCAACACACCAGGTAGTATTTGTCTATTTTGACAATTACCGTAATTAATTGTAGTTATTTGATTAGTATGGTGTGGTCCAAGTAGATGAACTTAATGACATCATGGGAATAAGTAGTTACTGACAACAAAATAATCTAATTAACATTCTGCAATATCAGTTAGCATAATAAGTATGCCACTCAGAGATTATCCTACCTGCATACCTCATCTACAAAGAGTAATATAACTAGTTTACCATATACAAAACAAAGCATATTTTCCTGCCAAAAACTAAAATAAACCTTTGAGTAATGAATAATAAAAATAAAATAAAAGGAAGTACAGTTTAGTAGCAGCCAAACAGATTCATACGGCTCCAACAGCCACATATCCTGTGGAAACATCAAAGGTGCCTGGGAAATCCTTGGTCAGAGGAGTGACAAAGTGCTTCATATCTATGTGCTGTGATAATAATCAACAAAAAAATTTGGGTTTTGGGAAATATTTACATAGGTATTATTTTATTAGATATAAGGACAGCGGCGAATACAAACTCTTAAAAACATACTTAAAATCAATATGCCGGGATATTTAACCTTTAGAGTGTGTTTCTCACTTGTTTTACAATTTCTTAGAGTGATCATTAAATAGATAATATAACTTTTTGCTTAAATCCTTCTTAATGTATAAGGATCTATCAAACTTCTCAATTAGTGAAAACACTGTTCATTATTTCAGATAAACACCACCTCAACTATAGGAGAAGTCAGGGTCTTTTATGTAAAGAAAAGCAAGGGTTTATTTACTAACTGCAAGCACAGAATGAAGACTGATAATGGGGGTATGGATAGAGACGTTCATATAGACAGTAGACTAGAGAAACTGCTTATGTAAGTACTGATGACTTTCCAAATAGACATTGTGCAATACCTTTTCTAGTCTTATGCATCGTACTACTTAGCTAACTCCTCATCTTGTTTTTAACAAGTGATAGATCTGGAGGACATATTGTATCATTTCATAATTGCCTTATGTGCTAAGCCTTTGGATCTTTGCAATTGTCTCTGACTCTCTTTTTGTTTGTTGCAGCCCTTTAGGCTAACCTTTAAACAACACTTCAATCGTTTCCATCCACCCAGAGCCAAGTCTTTTCCTATTCCCAAACAAGTCTTGTATTCCTTGCCTGTGCTTGCTAATAATGCCCCTGTCTGTTACCCTTTCATAGACTAATCTTTCCACCCTCTACTACAGCTTCCACTCCTCAAATATCTCTCACTGTTGACAACACCATCATCACTCCCACCTCCCAGGCCTGTTGTCTTGGGGTTCTACTGGATCCCGCCCTCTCTTTTATTCCTCACATCCAATCGATAACTAAATCTTGTCAGTTTCACCTAAAAAACATCTCCAAAATTCGTCATTATCTTACACAAGACACAGCTAAAATTCTAATACACTCTCTCATCATATCTCGACTCGACTACTGCAATTCCCTTCTTGCTGGCCTACCCATCTCCCGTCTGTCTCCCCTCCAATCCATAAGGAACGCCTCTGCTAGACTCATCTTCAATACCAAACGATCAGTGTCTGCAGCTCCTCTCTGTCAATCACTCCACTAGCTTCCCATAGCTTCCCGAATCACATTTAAAATCATGACCTTAACGCATAAAGCCCTCAACAACAGTGCACCCCCTTATATCTCTGCTCTCGTTTCAAAATACTCTCCCAACCGCCCCCTTCGTTCTGCTAATGACCTTCTTCTTTCCTCCTCTCTCATCACCTCCTCTCACTCCCATCTTCAGGACTTTTCTCGTGCAGCCCCTACTATTTGGAACTCCTTGCCTCGCTCCATTAGATTAACTTCCTGCCTCAAAACCTTTAAAAAATTACTAAAAACACACCTATTTAAAAAATCATATCACCTTCAGCCTTTATAATTACAACTGCACACTCCACAGCTTAATAACACTCCCACCCACAATCTACAGTACAACACACCCCTCCAATTGACTAAACAAATTGCATTCACGTTGCCATTTTGTATTTGTCACCCTCTTGTATCACACCTAAACCCTTAGATTGCAAGTTTGCGAGTTTTCAATTGTCTTGGAAACAAGCACTATGTACATTTGATTATATGCTCAAAAACAGGGCCCTCCATTTTTTAAGGTGTTAAGTTTGTTTTTTGCCACGTACTAACCCCCTGTACAGCGCTACGGAATATGTTGGCTTGATATAAATAAAGATAATAATAATAATAATAATAATAATAATAATAAATAGACCACATTAATCTTTCACTGTTGCTGTATCCCTGCAGTAAATGCGCGCCTCCTAGATTTGGACACACGCTGCGCTCAATACACGCCCCTAACACGTGTTTCTACGTCATTACGACGTAAAGATTTTAAGTGTGCTTTTAAGTGTTTTGATTCACCGCTGTACTTATATCTAATAAAATAATACCTATGTAAATATTTCCCAATACCCATTTTTTGTTGTTGTTGAAATCAATAGTGTCAATCGCTAAGTGACTTAGTTTCCTAGTTCAATTCTTTACTGTGATAATAATCACCTTATTATGTGCAGTGAACTGTGCCACAGATGAGAATAATGCAAGTGCTTTAGAAATACATTATATTATTTATTTAAATAGTTATTATAAATTTACAGCAAAGTGACAATTCCACTACTTAACATCCATATAAACAACTTTTCATTCAATATCATTGCAACATAGTTTATATATAATAGATTACTGTAGAGCGTGGGACCCATACAGTGGTCCTTTAACCTCTCCTACTATGATTGTTAAGGTGTGCTTACAGGTATCTTTCTTAGTGGAGGATAATTAAATATAGAAATATAGATTTGATGGCCATATAAGAACCAATGGGTAAATCAAGTCTGCCCATTATACCTACCTAAAACTTTGATATCCTTATGGTTATCACAGACATGATTAATTTCCTTCACTGTTTAGGTCCCTACCACTTCCACTGGGTATAATTGTGGGTCTCTCTTAGCTGACCTTTGACAGAAATTGATGCATTATCACATTGGTGCTCAGTCAGGCCTAAATGCTGTCTACACGTGAGAGTTGCAGTCAGATTAGATTCAGTGTCATCAATTGTGTTAAAGATCAGCTCCCAGCAGGGCTGGAACTACTGCTGGTGCACAGGTGCATTGCACTAGGGCCCTACTCTGGGGGGTCCCCAGTGCTGTCAACACATTGGCAATTGTAAGTTACTGGAGCCCGTAATGGAGCCTGTAAACTAATTTGCTTATAAATTGGCGTCTTTTAGCTGCAATAAAATTATTATTTTTTTATGTTTATTTTGGTGTCATATCAATCTCGGGAATCAATTAGTTAATACATATCAGGCCACTAACATGGACTAAAACAGTATCGCCATTCCTTTTTATTATTTTGTAGATTGCCGAAATGCAAGTGTGATTGCATATCAGACCTCTAAACGCTAATTGATTGATGTGTAACCTCCATGTTTTACTGACATAATGATGATGGTCTCATTAACTATTGGCTGTTTCTAAGTCTGTAGTTACGGCCTTGCTTAAATGATCATGTTCACACACTGAAATGCTACTTATGATTGCGTGGTTTATGGTTTAGGCTTTCGACCAGTAACTTGTGGGCTTGTTCAATTGAATTGCTCTGTAATTGTAGCAAATCTCAAGCCCACAGGCATACGGCCTGTATAACATAAACTGTGGGCTTGCAGTTAAATAGGTCTCATTGTTTTCAGGATTTTTTTATTTTCTTTGTTTAATGATGCTTGGAGAACCCAGGATAAAAAAACACTGAATACAGTGCACAGTTTAAAGAAATACTGTGTTTTTTCTTTTAATAACTAAACTTATATGCAAAAAATAAACACAATCTTCATTATTTTTTTTTTGTATGTGCAATTATTTACTCCAGGATTTAATTTTCTATTCAGTGTTAATTCTGCCTTCTATTCTCAGGAGTGTTGTGCCCTTGTAAACTGATGAGCTTTACACTAGTTCTACAAAAGGCACTGGCACATTCCAGAAGTGCTAATGGGAGCATCCTATGCATGCAAAGCCTGCTCCCAACCTCAAAAAGCTGATCAGAATAATGAAAAATGGTTAATTATACTGCATTATTGTAATAAATTAGAGGCTGTATCATTTTTTTTTACATTCTAGTGACATGTTCCCTGTTTTATAGTAGTATATTTTAAATATATAACTACAGTGGTCAATTAATAGTCTCTTGTACCAAAGCTCAATACCGATCAACATATGGCACTTCTGCCTTCTCCAGTTATAGGAGTATGGAAACCCAGTAAGCATGCACGATTTTGAGGTCTGAAGAAGTTATTTCTTTCATCCTACAATAGGTCTGTAGGGGCCTCATTCTATTAGCAGCCGCAGCCGTTGCGGGGCCGCAAGGACCGGCCGCAAGCTATTCGGCTATTCTATTCCCTTACGGCCGGGGGCTCCAGCAGGCTTGCGGCCGGTGCCTTGCTATCTCTTGCGGCCGCTCGCGCCAGAGGAAAGCCTTTGATCTAAAACGGCCGCAAGAGTTTCGGCCGTAAGAAATTCCTATTTGCAATTCAATAGCTCCGGGAACCCTCTCTGCAAGGCTAAAAGCGAGCCGCAGCTTACTTGCAGGAAAGAGGTCCCGCTAGCACCAATTAAGCACATAAAATAGCTCAAATAAAGCCATCCTGCACTTTGAGAAGACTATAAAGGGATTTTAGGTGTTAGAAAAAATAGCACATAATTATCCTATACTCAAATCCGTACAATATTTTATTTTTAATATCCGTAAAATATCCATGTAAAAAGTCCAGAGTGCTTGGAGCACTTCAGACCCGCCCACGCCGCAGCCGGAAAATAAACAGTTAATTTGAACTCGGGTTTGGGCTGATGTGCAAGCTTGAGAGTGGGTTACTTTTAATCCTCATGTCCCCCAATATGATCCCCAGCATTTACAGAGCTGTACAGTGCAGGCTTGAATTTATTTTTGCGTTTTTAGATTTCACAGCTTACGGCCGGTTTCAAGATATGCGGCCGGCCGTAAGAGGAGATCCTTGCGGGGCCGTATAATAGAATTGCGAATTAACAGAACCCCCGCAAGGAATCGCAGCCTTACGGCCGATTTACGTCCGCTAGTAGAGTGAGGCCCTTAGTCAATAAGAATATAGCTGTGAATTCCAGTCAGTATCAGAATGCTTAAATCCTTCTGTATTCTCTATGACTCCTCTAAAACACATATTTGGAGAAGTAAAACAACAAAATAAGAAGATTTTATAACTTCTAAATCATTGTTGACCATTTTAAAGAGATATAGAGAGATTTTTGTGAGGAATTTATTAATTAGCTTTATTATATCTGTAGATAAAAAAATGCTGATAAAAAAAATTTAAATACTTTTTAATAACAAAGATGACTAATAGTTTAAAGAATAAAATATGCAAATTTTAGACATGGGACATTGCTCTTATAATAATAGAGCTTAACATGCTTTTGAATTCTTATCCACTAAAAACAAGTAGGTGCTGATTATATTCTTGAAATCACTTTGTTAAATACAGAGATCTTAACCTCAGATACCAGTAAAACGCCTTTATTTATTTAAGCGCTGGTATACTTAACGTATCATTATACTAGTTCTGATATATTACAAAATACTAATCAAACACATTTTGCAGGCACTGTTGTGCTAATATGCTTTGGTACATACAGAGATCTTATTATTAGTTAGTAAAAATAATGTTTTTTTGCAAGCACAAGTTTTTTATATTTTACATTGGCAAGTATTGTTTGTTTTAATGTATCCCTGTAATGACTCTGATATATACAGAGATCTTGATCTCAAATACAAATAAAGCACCTTTAGCATGTCATCCTTGTGCAGGGGCCATGCTAATCTTCTCTGTATCATTCCAATTTTAGTATATGTGCTGCCGAAGTAGCTCAAAAACAGAATTGACTGCTCAATGCAGGGCTTGAACTAGCAGCTCCACAGATTAGAGTCTGGAGCATTTAGCCACAGAGACACAAAGGCTCTTTAAATTCTAAAGGTGGGATTGAACCACCAACCTTGCACTTAAAAAGCCAACCAGTTGAGCCACAGGAGCAATCACAAAAAAGTACTAGTGTTTGGGCAGAATCAAACTCTCAGGCCCTCATTCAATTGCGATTTGGCCAATTGAATAGGGCTCCAAAATAAGCACATAACATATTTTTTTTAAATACGTTTTTAGTTAGTGAAAACGTTGCTTTTGGATAGATGTTTACTAACTAAAAACTTATTTAAAAAAAATATGTTATGTGCTTATTTAGACCCCTATTCAATTGGCCAAATTGCAATTGAATGAGGGCCTCAACCTTTAAATTCAAAGGCAGCTGAATTACTAACTGAGCTATTTCACCAGTTTACCACTCAGATAGGGTTATCTCCCTCCTACTCTCCAATGAAGAAGAAAGGAACGGTCATCAATAGCTAACAGCAGCTGCACTAAAAGCTCACTTAGCGCTCAGGAGAAAACACTCAACTTTTGATCAAATTTCTCAAGTCAAGTACTATAGAAATGATCCCTGAAAGTATAGTCTTATAACATAGGCACATAAGCTATCTAAATAGATCACAAACATAATTGATGCAGGGCTTGAACCAGCAGCTCTATAGATTTTTGAGTATTGAGCATTTACACACAGAGACACAACACCTTTGGCACTTCTGCTAGTTCTGAAGATACAGAGATCTTGGTATTACTGGTGTAACATTGTTTTGCAGGCACAATAGTACTAATGTATCTTAGTGCTGACTATAGTGGATATATAGTATACTACAATCAGCACTCAGATCAGGGGTGTCTAAACTCGGTCCTGGAGTGTCACACGCAGACCTGGATTTGAGGATTTCCTTTCTGTGCACAGGTGAGTCAACTGGGATGACTGAAGAAGTAATAGTCTCACCTGCTTTCAGCAATGATATCCACAAATCCAGGCCTTTGTGCGGCCCTCCAGGACCACGTTTGGACACCCCTGCATTAGATACATTAGTAGTATTGTGCCTGCAAAAAAATGTTACACCAGTAAAAATTTTACAGCTTTTGGAAAAGTTCCAGTCACCTGCATTTGCCAAGGTGTCAAGGACATTTTGTCATTAGATTATATGAAGGTAAGCAGTAATGGGCCCTAGGTTGTCTTGCTAATAATAAGGCTGCAGGAGGTGATGGAATCCCAATTGACCTATTCCCAATGCTACAGGATGATGCTGTGAAAGTGTTACTTGCCAACACATTTGGATAACTCAACAATGGCCAATAGACTGGAAAAGGTCAGTCTACATCCCAATCCCCCAAAAAGAGTGCTCCAATTATTGAACAATTGCACTAATTTCACATGCCAGCAAGTTAATCATTAAGATTCTACAAGCTCGACTCTAACAATATATGGACCAGGAACTACCAGATGTGCAAGCCTGGTTCTGCAGAGGAAGAGGCACAAGAGATCAAATTGCCAATGTCCGATGGATAATAAGAGAAAGCAAGAGAGTTCCAGAAAAAAATACACTTCTGCTTCATAGACTATTCTAAAGCCTTTGACTGTGTGGATCACACCAAAATGTGGCATGTCCTTAAAGAGCTGGGAGTACCAGATCATCTCATTCTCTTCCTAAAGAATCTGTGTGTTGACCAAGAAGCCACGGCCAGAACCGAACATGGGACAACAGAATGGTTCAAGATCGGAAAAGGAGTGCGACAAGGTTGTATATTGTCACCTTATTAATTCAACTTATATGCAGAATACATCATTAACTGGAATACACTAACTGGATGAATCCAAAGCTGGAATCAATAGTCCTGGAAGGAATATTATTATTATTATTATTATCGTTTATTTGTAACGCGCCAACATATTCCGTAGCGCTATACATAAGTTAAGTTACAGGCAATGACAAGTTAAAGATTCATACATTGCAAAGAGTGTATGGCCCTGTCTTTGAGCTTGGAATCCAGTGTCCATAGCGCTTTCCCTAAAGCACTGCGCAGGATTGAAACTTGCAGACTTACAATCTAAAGGTTAAAGTTTGTATGTGGTACAGTAGGGAGAGAGTAGTGCTGAGCAGCGCTGAGCATGTTAGGGAGGAAGGTTATAGGCTTCTTTAAAGAGGTGCGTTTTTATTGATGTTTTGAAGGATTTAAGGCAGGAGGATAGTCTGGTGAAGCGAGGCAAGGAGTTCCAGAGAATAGGGGCAGCGCGAGAAAAGTCCTGGAGGCGGGAGTGAGAGGAGGTGACAAGAGTGGTAGAAAGAAGAAGGTCGTTAGCAGAATGAAGAGGGCGTGTGGGGGAGTATTTGGAGATGAGAGCAGAGATGTATGGGGGTGCGCTGTTGTTGAGGGCTTTATAAGTTAGGGTCAAGATTTTAAACTTTATTCTGGAGGCTAAGGGAAGCCAGTGGAGTGATTGACAAAGAGGAGCTGCCGACACTGAACGATGTGTACTGAAGATGAGTCTGGCGGAGGCATTTATTATGGATTGAAGTGGAGAGAGGCGAGTGATGGGCAGGCCAACAAGGAGCGAGTTGCAATAGTCAAGACGAGAAATGATAAGAGAGTGTATTAGAATCTTAGTAGTGTCTTGTGTAAGGTAATGGCGTATTTTGGATATGTTTTTTAGATGGAAAAGACAGGATTTGGTTAGAGACTGTATGTGTGGGATGAAAGAGAGGGCAGGGTCCAGTAGAACCCCGAGACAACGGGCTTGGGAGGTGGGAGTGATGATGGCGTTGTTGACAGAGAGAGAGATGTGAGGAATTGAAGCTGTAGTAGAGGGTGGGAAGATTAAGAGTTCAGTCTTAGACATGTTGAGTTTCAGATGGTGGGTGGACATCCAAGAGGATATACTAGAGAGGCAGTCGGAGACGTGTGCTAGAAGAGAGGGGGATAGATCTGGTGCTGAGAGATAGATTTGGGTGTCGTCTGCATAGAGATGGTACTGGAACCCAAAAGAGTTTATTAGGGTGCCGAGTGAGGATGTGTAGATGGAGAAGAGGAGGGGGCCTAGGACTAATCCTTGGGGTACGCCAATAGACAGGGGGTGAGGAGAAGAAGATGTGCCGGAGAAGGAGACGCTAAATGATCGTTCTTGGAGGTATGATGAGAACCACAAGAGAGCAGTGTCTCGAATGCCGAGGGAGGAGAGAATGTGGAGTAGAATTGAATGGTCAACGGTGTCAAAGGCGGCAGAGAGATCCAGGAGAAGCAAAATAGAAAATCAACAACCTCAGGTACGCCCATGATACTACTCTCTGTAATGATATAGGAATCACAAGGTTTTGGAGACCAGCAGCCTAGGTCAGCAATGATCCAATTCAGCAACTTGTAGGTGAAACAGGAACAAGCTTTATTGAAGGGAACAGGAACAACAATAATCTGGCAAGGTACATAGACAGGAAGTGCCTTATATAGGCCAAGGACCAGGCACCTGACCAGACACAGCTGAAGAGACTAGTCACTGAAACTATTGCTAGCAGAGTCAAGGTTTATCAGATCTCAAGGAAATTCACAAAGGCAGGCTGGCACAGTGGTAGGGAAGAGGTTCAGCAACCTGGGGACCAGGGTTCAAAACCCAGCAGAGTCAATTCCTCACACTCTCATGGCTAAAAGTGAGGTGGAATTAAAGGACTTATTGATGAGGGTAAAAGACGAAAGTGTAAAAGTTGGCCTGCTTCTCAACGCTAAAAAGACGAAGATCATGGCAAACGGCAATCTCACTTCATGTCAAATAGACGGGAAAGAATTTGAGGCAGTGACAGGATTTATTTTCCTGGGATCGAAGATCTCTTCAGACTGTAGTCATGAAATTAAAAGACATTTGCTTCTGGGGAGGAAAGCTATGACAAGCTTGGACAAGCTCGTAAAAAGTAAAGATATTAAACTATCAACAAATGTCAGCATAGTTTGAACTATGGTATTCCCAGTAGTATCATACAGATATGAGAGCTGGACCATGAAGAAGTCTGAGCGCCGTAGAATTGACGCCTTCGAATTGTGGTGTTGGAGAAGACTGCTTAGAGTCCCTTGAACTGTAAGAAGATACAATAAATCAGTACCCTAGAAGGTATGATCATGAGGCTGAAGCTAAAATATTTTGGCCATATCATGAGATGGCAGGATTCTCTGGATATTTCGAGGACTCATACTGCATTTATTTGGGTTTAGATTTAAGAGTATGATGTGATAGCTCTGTAGTGTTTTCAGAGTGTACTTCCCTTGGACTATAGCTTACAGGAAGCCATGGAATGGAGTCCTATCCTATTATTAAACATGTAAAAGAATCTATTTATTTTTCAGCTATACAACTAGTATTTCTTACTAATTAGAGCTTTATTAATCTCTTGCACCAAAGTATAACTTATTTTGGTTCTTTAAGCAACCACTGTAGTCCTATATTTAAAATATACTCTTTTGAAGAGCTACATATGAAAAGAGGCAAACCCTGTTAGAAAGTGAAAATAAAAACAATACAGCCTGTAATTACCTTTTATTTGCAAGTCTGCTGTAGTGTAATCTACATTTTTGGTTTCTAAAGTCTCTATCTGTACAATGTAAAAGTGACAGGTAAAACAGCTAGTGATTTTATCAGATCTAATGGAAAGTTGATGTACTCATATGGCCCACTCTCCTGAGACAAATGAAGAAAGAACATCAGTAAAAGACATGGTACCCCGCAGAAAAAGAAACAAAACGAAATAATTCAAGACTGTGTTGATTATTTTACTTTTTAAAACATTTGCCCATTATCAAGGTATAGCTTGAATTGTGAAGTATGGTCAATCTTTAATGGATTATGAAGCATGACTTAAAGTGTGAAGAATGGCAAGCTTGACTATAGGAATGAGGTGTGGCTTAAACATGAAGCAAAGCAAGCTTAATGAGTTGAGGAAAATGTGAAGTATGGGCAGGCCTGACTAGACGTCCAAAAAGTAAAATGGCAAATGATGACCAATATTATGAAGGAAAGTCACTTTTCTTGGCGCAGGGAAACTTCTTAATGATTAAGGACTTGAGATTTCCTTTAATGTTTTCATGAGAAAAGCAACTGAGAATAGAAGTAAGTATTATTTACCAGTAAGAGAAAGTGGACAAAAAATCATTAGGTTCATAAATAGGGAAAAACACATGCAGAAAATATGTATCAACTGAATAGTTTAAAATGGCAAAAAGATAATAGGGCTACTTCTCCAATCTCTGAAAGCAAGGAATGAAAATGAAAAATTGTTAGGTAATAGCACAGCAGATATAGATAGTGATAATTATTTTGAGAATTAAAGCAATGAGAGATATAAAGGGGATGGGATGTAACATTTTAAATTTTACTAAGAAAATAAATAAAAAAATCTTGAAAGTGAATTGAATAAAACAGGCTGCATAATAATGAAGATGATGAAGGCTGATGATTTAAAAGTCTGAATGCATTTATGATGAATAAATGTTTGCTTACTGAATGAGCATAGTCAAATATGTAGTGAATTAGGGTGTATTTGAGTTAAGAAAAAAAAAAATATGACTTGATTCTAGTTGTTGATATTGTTAGAAACCGGGTACTAGACATTCTGACCCTTCAGGATGAGGCTGCAAAATGAATTAATGAACAAAACCAGGATATACAAAGCTTTGTAGGTATCCTTTAAATCACAAGCCCAATGCTTGTATCCATAGTCCATGTGCAGAAACAATGCCAAAATCATGGTCAAGCACTGAAAGCTAACTGGCAATGCTGAAAGCAGCTATACAGCAGTAGAAACTGAAAAAAGGAGATCTTAGAAGCAAACTGGGAGCTGAAGGCCAAACCCATTCACAGGTGGGTGGTGATTGCGGGAACAGAGCAGATACAGAACTGTTGCCAGACAGAATCAGCAGTGCTGGACACAGGCAGAACCCTTGCCAGATAGGAACAGCAGCACAGGACACCCCAGCTGCAGCAGGAACCCAGGACAAAGATTTGCAGCAGAAAAAGAGTATTTTAGCTGACACTTTAGTGTGGTCTTAGATGGATCTTAAAAGACTCATTAGATGTGCCCAATCAGTGACTAGGGGCAGAGCCTGTAAGTCACTTTCATGGCCTACTAGAACAGGTACTCCTGATAGATATTTTTCATATGAAACATTAGCATTAAGCTCAAAGACAGGGCCCTCCATTCTTTGCAATGTGTTCATTTTGAATTTGTGTTGCCTGGAACTTAACTTATGTATGTAAATGGCATTGCTCAGTCATGTCCTCATGGACAACACACCATGCTGATCCACTTGGTTTTCATGGCAGAGATACTGGAGTAGGTTGCCAGTTCCTTCTCCAGTGGGCCACAGCATACAGCTCCTGGTATCCCCAGGTGGTCTCCCATCTAAGTACTGACCAGTGTGACCTCTTGGTTCCCTGGCTAGATTTAAACCCAGGATGCTGTGGTGAAAGCACCAGCATCCTAACCACTGAGCCACCAGGGAACCCTAACTTATGTATAGCTCTACAGAATATGTTAGCATATTACAAATAAACGATAATAATAATAATGATAGATAGAAAGATAGATAGATAGACAGATTTGATAGACAACACATCAGTGAAATACATTTAGTTAATTGTATATGAATAAGAAGGGAGAAAGAAGAGTAAAATACAAGCAAGGGGAGTGAGTATTCATAATTGGAAAAAACATCTTATTGCAGTGAAAAAATTAATGAACAGCCAAGAGGCAAAAATGAGGATGTGAAAATGTATGCATGGGGGGAGAAAAACATTGGGTACGAAAACTGTGAATCTTTAAATAACCATGCTCTTTTAAATTCATGATATAAAGCCTGTATCCCTGAAAAACAGGGATAATGTGGCAGGGAATTTATTACACAAGGGCCAGGTGTGATCATCTGCCAGACAGCACAGTCAGGATGGGGCAGAGTAAGATATTAGCATTTAGTAAGAGGACAGCATACACAACAACTCATGAGCTCAAGTGTAAAGGTTGCAAGTATGTTGAGATGGGGATTGAAAGAAGAAGCATGAATCAAGAGAAAGCAATCTTACTAAATGGCAGTAATATCTGCCAAAACAACAGTTGAGATTCCTCTCCAAAATATTTAATTAAAAGATTGATGTAGCTTGGGAAAATGGTGCATATTTGTGAAGTCTGCAACAAACTAACAACGGTGACATTCATATAAGTGCTGAGCATAAAACATTTTTAGAGAAAACAGATATATCAGACTATAAGCATAGATGACTATATCATGGATAGCTTGTACTACTTTAAAGAAATGGTAATAAAAGAGTGGAACTGCCTTGGAGCACAAGTGGTAGTGACAAACACTATAAATAAATCAAAGCAAGTCTTGGATAAGTATAACGCTATCCCAAGAATTAAATAAGCAAATTTTGTTAGGTAGATAGAAAGGGTAGACTAGATGGACCTTTTGTTTATTACCTGCTGTCAGATTTAACAGCCTTATTAAATAAATTCAGCAAATGTAAAGAAGCTCTATATAAGCACATAGCATATTTTTTTACAGAAGTTTTTAGTTAGTGAAGACCTTGCTTTTGGATAGAAGTTCACTAACTAAAACCTTCTGTAAAAAAATATGCTATGTGCTTAAATAGAGCCGTTCTAAATTTGCCGAATCGCAATTTAATAAGGCTGTAAGTTTCTATGTTTAAGTGATAGGTCTTGCAACTGCTGCGGGATGAACTTCTGAGAAGCAACCAAAAAGTTGCTTGTTAAAGATCCTGGTACTAAAGATGGTGTCTACTTAAAGTGATACAGCGGTGGTTCCCGCTATAATAATATTATTAAAAATCTATTTTTCTACAATAAATTTACGTTAAAGTGTGTAATGTTTGGCAATTAGTCAGCCTTTCTTATCCACCCTCTAAGAAGATTCTGATATATTTTGCTAGCTACAAATCATAATTATTGCTTATCCCCTGAGGCTCTGAATCTACTGTCTTCAGTAAAAGTCATATACAAATCAAAAGACTGGCCATACTCAGAAAGATTTAATCTCTGGGGTGTGAGCATACCCAGTCTTTTGTTTTGCATATGACTTTCAATAAACAATAGATTCAGAGCTTAAGCTGGTAATCAGCAATTATTGGCTATAATCTGAATTAGTAAGAGGTGCAGAGTGTTTTTTTTATTGTGTGGAACATACAGACTTACTGACTGATAAAGACGGTGTGCTGTAGGATTTTTTTTTTTTTACATTAATAATGTATTTGTTTTTACCTACAGTTTCATTTTGTTACTTAAATAGTGTAAAGGACATGTTTATTTATTTTGTCTTTACTATTAAATGCTCTATAGTAATTATTTATATTAAAAAGAGAATCTTGAATGTAAAATAGACATTTAATTGGACATTATTCTTTAAACATTTAACTTCTGTAATTCTTCTTAAAGTGTGTTGAATTTGGTCCTCAAACATTTCAGCACTTCCCTCTCAGAAATGAATAAAAAATAAGTGAGCTGAACCATACAATCTGCTTTTAAGTACTGAAATACAGTCTTTATCTTAAGAGTAGCAGAAGGAATTATAGGTAATAGTGCTGAGAGCAATCCAGTTTATAGAAGCGAATGAAAAATAAGTAAATTGTATGTTAGAAAACCATACATTAGAAGTTTTGAAATGGCTGAATGTCCTTATTAAACAGAAAAACACCATTTGTTCATGGTGGAGATTTCCTAAAAATAGCTAAGTGTAAAAAAATAATCAGAGTTAAAGAACATATTACCTTATCTTAGAATTAACTTGTTTTAGATTATATGTTCTAAAATTTGTTTTTTTCATGTAACTAGTCTGAAGTTTGTGAAAATGTTGAAAAGAATGCAAATGAATCAAATCACTTAGAAGATTACAAAATTATTGCTTTTATTTTGCAGCAGTCTACAGAAATGTACTGTATCTGCTACTAAAGAAGAAAAATAACTTTGCTAAATGCACTAAAATGGAATAGCTATTCTCGTCTTAATAGGCAATTCACTTGATTGTTAACAAAACTTCAATTGTTTTTACACCTTTCCAAATCTACTTTCTACTTTATGTGATTATTTTCCCTCCTTCCTGAGTTTGAGTAAAAATGAAGTTGCAAATTATGTTGTTTCACAATAACTTATAGGTTTTCACTATGGCAGTTCGTATTGTATCATATATATCTTGCATTTTTGTTAGTATTTAAAAAACTAATTTTTAATACAAAACACATTAAGTAATTAAAAAATGTAAAAAGAAAAACATATCTTTATATCTATCTGTATATTAATATAGAAACAAGTTACATTTAACAATATCAGGTAAAGGAAATAATATCGACTAAATGTATATATATATATATATATATATATATATATATATATATATATATATATATATATTCACACACATACATATATATAAAGTATATAAACACAGACACACATACAAAACCCAATTGAGTGTTATACGATAACAGTTCTGACCTTATCTCTTCTTTAAAGAATTTCTTGCACGCAGAGGTTCCAATGCAGGCGTTGCATTTGTCTAGTCCAAGGAAGCTTTTGCCAAAATTATAGGTGCTTTTTAGCTTAGCTTCTGAAGCCACATCTGAAGCTACAAAGTGCTCTTTCTCACTTACAGTCAAAAGAAGCATAAGAACTGGGCCAAATACCAAATATTCATCAGACCCCATTTATCCCAACTAGAAAGAGTCAGTTCTTCACAGCCACTATAATATAGGCTTTCTATGTTTACTGATTCAAGCCTTCACCGACAGCTTCCTACACACTTCAGATTGGTAAGTGGGAAGTAGAGTAGGTAACAGGAGGAAGAAGGAAATACATGGAGGATGCAGATAACTTTCATTGCCATGGTTACTTTTTCCTATAAGGTTTGGAACTCTAATGGCCAACCATCAGAAGGCTTTAAACAATAGCAGTCAACACTCAGCTCAACTGCAATTTTATGGCCTAGTAAAGGATATCCTGTTGCTTGATAATGGATAAAACAAATATGGATAATGTGTAATAAAGTATTTTTTTATCTATATGGCTACAACATTTTGCTCAGATTTTGGAAAAGCTAGTGTAAAGTTGTTGAGATTTAATAAACATAATAAATAATAAAAATAATAATAAGCTTACTCTTGCTAAAATAGAAATCGAAAATAAAAATATATGATGAGCAAATATTGCCAGTTTATAATATAATGATATTTAAAATAATATCTACAAGGTTAAATTTAGCAATGAAATATTTAAAAATATGAATAAATAAATATTGATAATGTGACATGAGTAAAGAACTACTCCTGGTGTATCCATGTTTCTTTTTTTTTTAATAATTAATTTTTATTGAGGACGAGTCAATTTTTATACAACAATATAATATAACAAAGAATAGAAAAGTCAATCATGCAAATAGCAAGACATAAGCACAAAAAAAAAAATACAAATAAAATGAAGAGCAGATCTGAGATATACAAAAAAAAACTAAACATTCTATCCTTCTCAGCCTATGAGATCTTCATGGTCTGATAAATGTCCAGAGCTTTTAATAGAATGGTGTGGATGAAGCATATAAAAATAAACATGAGACACCGGCTCTCAGCTCCCCTCCCTATTGATTGGGACCACCTGAGATCCGGAATCCATATGACTCTCTATTCAATGATGTAATAAAACGTCCTAACATTTTTTCTCTTTTTGATTATCAACCTGCATTCTTAAGTATGCTTGCTTTTAACTATTTTACAAAATATTTAGTCATCATTAAACCTCCTCAGCTTATGTTTACTTGAGTTACTAATCATAACATAATCAGTACCTGCAAACTCCTTCATCATCACTCCAAAAGCCTCCATCCAGATGCGAACCAGCCATCCTCTCCAGCCCCCACCATCCTCCAACATCCCATACTCTTCTATCCCATCTCTATCTAGATCTGTGTACTATATTTGGACACCAACCAAGGAGTCCACGTGTTAGTGAACCTGGGCATTGTATTCTGCAATGAATTCGCTATTCTCTCATTTATCATTATATAATTTATCTTTTTTACAACTTCTTTGACTGACAGTACAGAAGTTTTCCAATTTTTGGCAATGCAAGTTTTAGCAGCTAAGGTCCAAAATTGCCAGAGTTCATTCTGTTCCCTAGACAAATCATAATGTGTCATTCCCAAAAGACATGTTTCAATCTCGGGTCTCAAGCCACTGGTTGTAATTTGCGTAAATAAGTCTATGAGTTCTCCCCATAGCCTCTGTACAACGGAACAAGTCCACCAGATATGCAGGAAGCTCCCTTCTGTTCTACATCCCCTAAAACACTCTCCATTTATATCTTTATTAAATTTTGCCATTCTTTGGGGAGTATAATAGGTTCTGTGCAATACCTTAATAGAGGTCTCAAGCAAGCTATATGTATATGACCCCCTTGTCAAATTAGTGCAGATTCTTTTCCAGACCATGGCATCTAACTCCTTTCCCAGGTCCTGCTCCCACTTCACCATAAATCTAGTTTTTTGTGTGTTCTGAAACTCTATTAAGTGTGAGTATATGTATCCTAGGGTGCCTGTCATCGAGGGTATCTTTTCACAGATAGAGGACCATGCTGTATGTGTAGGATTCCCATAAGTATGTATTAACGAGGAGATCCAGTGTCTGAACTTCCGATAGTTCCACAGCTCCTTCTCCGGAATTTGGAACCGGGGTATGATAGAAGAATGTGTTAACAGAGCCTCCGTGGAAAACCATTCCCCTACTCTCTTTAAAGGGCTAGTCAACCACCATGTTTTAGAACTTGGGCTAATAGTGGCCTCAAACTCGGGGAAGGACGTTAAGGACATCAGTGGTGACAGGGTTGGAATCAAGTTGCTCGATTCTTTAAGCCTATCCCAGGCCTTAAGGGTCGTAGAAATTATTGGATTAGTATGTCTGTAACTCGTGTCTATCTTTTCTATCCCCCAGATCACCGTATCCCATGATTGGGGTTTCATCTGCCAATTTTCAATAAAAGTCCACAACGGCTGTAATGTACTAGAGTGGGTTACCGGGATGCACGCCAGCCGTGCTGCTTGCAAATAAAGCCTCAGATTGGGACAAGAAAGACCCCCTTTTTGCCTATTCCTGTACATCGTTTTCCTCGCTATACGTGGTGGTTTATTACGCCAGATAAATCTAAACATTGTATTCTGAAATTGATCAATATCCTTCATACATAGGTTAATTGGTAGAGTTCGGAAGAGATAGAGAATTTTTGGGAGCACTGTCATTTTTATCGATGTTATACGTCCCGTCCATGATATTTGATATTTAGACCAGGTCCTCAAGTCCTCAGTCAGCCGCCTAAATAATGGTGGGAAGTTAGCTTTATAAAGACCCGCCAAGTTTTTGGTAAGCTTAATTCCCAAGTACTTGATTGAATTTTCAGGCCATTGAAAATTGAATGCCGCCTTCAATGTTTCTAATATAGGGCCTGGAACCCCTACCCCCAAGGCCTCAGTTTTTTCCTCATTAATTTGCAGCCCTGACATGGCCCCGAACCCCCTTAAAGTAGACAATAATTTAGGTATAGAGTTTACAGGGTCCGTTAGAGTGCATAAGAGATCATCTGCGAATAGAGAGCATTTCAGGTGATGGTGACCTATCTGCAGACCCCTGATCTCCCCTTCTCCTCTTATCCTTTGAGCCAGAGGCTCAATAGCCAGAGCAAAAAGCAGTGGAGACAGGGGGCACCCTTGCCTGGTACCCCGCTGGATGTTTACCAAAGCCTCTCCTGTCCCGGGCATTCTCAAATGAGCTTCAGGGCTTTTATATAGTGTCTTGATTAGGCGTATAAAGTTTCCTTTAATACCAAATTTGGCTAACACTGCATATAGGTAAGGCCACTCTACTGTATCAAATGCCTTTTCCATATCCAGTGCCAACACACAAAGAGGTGTTTTTCTTTGGGAAGCCAGGTGTATAACATTCATGGTCCTACGGATATTGTCTACCGTTTGTCTATGTTGTATGAACCCGGTCTGGTCCTTGTGTATTAGAGTTGGGAGAAACCTTGCCATCCTATTTGCCATAATTTTAGTCAACAATTTAATATCCCCATTCATGAGGGAAATGGGGCGATAATTTTTCGGCTCCAGGGGATCCCTCCCTTCTTTAGGGAAGATTACTAAGTTCGCTGTGCTGAGTTCCGGGGGCATAGATTCCCCCCTAAGTACGGCATTAAACAGACAGCTAAGATAAGGGGCTAGAACGTTCCCACATACTTTATAATAAGAATTAGTGAAGCCATCCGGCCCTGGGGCTTTCCCTGAGTTGAGACTTTTAATGGTTTCTAATATCTCCTCTACACCCACATCCGCATTTAAATCCTCTATATGCTGCTCTGAAGCTTTAGGAAGATCACAGGAATCCAGATAAGATCTAAGAGCTTCCGGGCTCGGGTTTATTTTTGTTGAATAAATCGAATTATAAAAATCCCTAAATGTGTGCTTGATTTCGCTCTGACTTACTGTTATCTTCCCAGCCCTGGTTCTAATCCTAAGAATTCTGGACGATGCTGCTCTAGACCGAAGCTTCCGTGCCAGAAAGGAATCAGGTTTATTAGCTTTGGAATAAAACAGCTGGTTCGTCCGTCTCAGGGCACTCTCTGTCTTGTGCGAAAGCAAGGCGTCAAGTTCTAATCTAGTGTCATCTATTCTCTGGCGAAGTCTATTGGAGGGGAGCTTTTGATTCTGTAATTCTAGATCTCGTAATTTAGCAGTGAGTTCCTGCTCCTGACGTATACTATTTTTTTTTATGGTAGCTGCCATCTTAATACACATCCCCCTGATATAGGCCTTATGGGCCATCCACACCCATCCTATATTAGATCCCGGGGTATTATTTAGCTCAAAATATTGTTGCAATTCTTTCTGTATCTGGCCCAGTAGCGCCGTATCCGATAACATACGTTCATTAATTTTCCAGGAATATGGAGTCCTGGAGTCTCCTCCAAGATCCATATCCAAGGAAACTGCCGAGTGGTCTGACCATGGGCATACCAAAATTTCCGAGCCTCTGGTTTGGTCAAAAAACTTAGAGGTTACCAAAATCGTGTCTATCCGTGAGTAGGTCCCATGCGTATGTGAATAGTACGTGTATTCGCGACTATTAGGATGATGTCCTCTCCAGGCATCCACTAAGCCCATTCTGTCCAACACCCCTTTAATCTGTTGTAGTTTCCGCGAGTATCTATTAGTGGCCTGGGAGCTCGAACGATCTAGTCCATGCTCTAACACAAGATTGAAGTCCCCCCCTATCACCACTAGACCATCTGACCAGGGTTCTACTTTTTTCAGCATGTGTAGTAAACTTTTATGGGGTGCCACCGTGTCCGCGTAAAAGGATACCAGCGTAAGTTTAACTTCCTGAATTGTGCCCCGCAAAATAACATAATGCCCATCCTTGTCTATCAATTTGGAGTCTATTTGAAAGGGGAAGTGACGGTGAATAAGAATGGTAGCTCCTGCCTTTTTGGACCTTTGGGTTGAAGAGTGGAAAGTGGGATATTCCTTGTTTAAGTACGAGGGAATATGATTCTTTGCAAAATGCGTTTCTTGCATAAAAATTATAGATGGTTTCTTAGTTTGATAATACAGAAAAGCTTTCCTTCTTTTAAACTGGGAATTAAAGCCCTTGACATTGTGTGTTAAAAAACTATACTTCTCCTTCAAAACTCTAGCCATTTCTTTCCTGCTTCCCAAGACAGTTTGGTCTAAACATCTTACCTTGATTTAGTGATAGCCAGATTGGATGGGGCGACCAGAGAAGCGCTGGAGCCAAAACAGAAGGCTCCTGAGAGCTGTTGGAGTGATGAGAGTCGAGCACGCAATTCTGGAAATGAAAGAAAGAGCAAGAAAATAAATTAACAGTTGTATCCATGTTTCAAAGTTATGCAAAGGTACTTCATTGTAAGAACAGATAATTGACCAATAGAGCAATACAACGAAGTACATCAGTTTTGCTAGGAAATAAAAAAGAATAGCACTTACCAGTGTTGTGACATAAATTATGAATAGCATATAATGAAATTTCTATCCAGTATTCTTTGTTACCATTAATTTAATACTTTTTAACTAAAAATAATTTTAAGTGTCCTTTTTGCCCCTAATTTTTCTTGTGTATCATCTGCCCTTTCATAGTCCTGCAATATTGGCTATACCTACTTGCTAGTCTTCATCATTTTACGCTTACTGTCTGGGGTCTAGGGTTATCATCAAGAATGTTGGGGCCCAATACTAATGTATCAAGGGCCCCATCCATCCTATAAAACATTTAGGGCCTCATTCAATTATCGGCCGTAAAATGGCTGCAAAGCAGCGATTCCTTGCGGCCGTCTTACGGCCCCGTGTAGAGCTACCTTTACCTTGCAATTCAAATAGACGGCGCCGCAAGGATATCCCCCTTACGGCCGGCCGCATATCATGCAACCGGCCGCAAGGTCTGAAAACTTTAAATGCAAAAATAAATTCAAGATGGCACTGTAAAGCTCTGTAAATGCTAGGGATCATAATGGGGGACATGAGGATTAATAGCAACCCCCTCTAAAGCTTGCACATCAGCCCAAATCCGATATTTCATTAACGGTTTATTGTCCGTCCCGCAGCCTGGGCGGTTCTGAGGTGCTCCAAGCCCTCGGGACTTTGTCCACAGATATTTGACATGAATTAAAATAAAAATTATTTGTGGATTTGAGTGTAGGGGAATGTTGTGCTATGAATGCTAACACCCCCAATCACTTTATCGTCTCATAAGAGTGCAGGATGGCTTTATTATGTGCCTAATTGTGTGCCTGCGGGACCTTTTTTGGTGCAAGTAAGCTGCGGCTCGGTTTTAGCCTTGCAGAGAGGGTTCCCGGAGCAATAGAATAGCAACCGGGCTTTTCTTGCGGCCGAAACTCTTGCGGCCGTTTAAGATCAAAGGCTTTCCTGCGGCGCGTGCGGCCGCAAGGGATAACAAGGCGCCGGCTGCAAGCCTGCCGGAGCCCCCGGCCGGAAAGGAATAGGCAAATAGCCTGCGGCCGGTCCTTGCGGCCCCGCATCTCCTACGGCCGATAATAGAATGAGGCCCTTAGCCTTTAGCACAATTCTTATGTTAAATGTACATCTATTTTTCATGTACCCCTCAGCCTATATGCTTTTCACTTTCCTGTCTTTTCCCCCAGAATTATTCAATTCTCTATCCATTAAGCCCCTCTCATTCTTTACCCCCTTTTGCCTTTTTCCCTTTGATTTTATATCACATAGCTCTTTCACTTTTTTTTTCCAAATATATACGCCACCTACAACTCCTTTCTTTCTATGAATCTATGTTATTGTTTTTGTTTTGTATTCATTAGTGTAATTGTCACTTGCAACACTCCTTTTTGTTTCATTTTCCTAGTATTAGTAAATTTTAAGGAAAAGGAGGTGTGACCACTTCTTTAATTACCCAATCCCCCCCCCCCCCCCCCCCCCCGAATATAACCCTACCATGAACTTTCTTCATCAGTTGTGAAGCTTATAAAAATGAAAGCGTACAAATATATTTTAAAAGTGAATAAATGTTTTCATATTAGAAGAAATACAGAATATACTTTTGAGTAAAATGATTTATTTAAATCACTATTCAAATTATAATTCATCCATGTCCCTGGTATAATAAAATGGAAAATGAAAGTAGTGTTATATTTTATATGATGTACCAAAACCCTAAGTAACCATTTTCTTTGTAGGGTTACATGCCTTGTAAATCATATAATAGAGATACAAGTCAATAAAAATCACTGCTACTAATAGTCAAATAATCAAGGCAATTTGAATTGTCCATTACTTAGCAACACAGCAATAATTATGTTGTCAAACTGGACAATAAACAGTTGTAATAAATAAACAGTATGAAAATAAAAAAAAAATTGAATAGAAAAAAAAATAATGTCTACTGCAATACAGGACAGGGACCTCGACTCTTTTGCAACAAATTGTCTGTTGGCATATAGTACTCTTTTAGCATACCTTATACTATATTCTGTTTTTGTAACTTGCCTATTGTACGTGCTCCAACTTTACTGTACCCTTGTTAAATGTGCTATGAAAAATGTTGTTCCTTTATAATAGTCATAATGATGATGATGATGCAAGGTGAGACATAAATCTGACCTCCATTAATATATTATGCTTATTTATTATGTGAACAAACATCCTTTTTCAAATTTTATGAAAATGTTTGTGTTTCTTTAAAAAAAAAATTATATCAAATTTGCTCTAACAGTCATGAGGATGTATAGAGAATATTTGCTTCCAACCTCAATGGGCACATCTCATTTCACTCTCCAATATTTCTGGCTCCAGCTCATTGGACAAACTACTGAGATTATTGATGCAGTTAACATCCTTCCTGTATAGTTCTTCTGTGTATTCCTGTCAATAAACTCTGCTTAATAGGGACCTCATTCAAATGTGACTTGTGACTTAGCCAATTGAATAGGGTCCTATATACAGCGCCTTGCAAAAGTATTCATCCCCCTTGGCATTTTTTGTGTTTTGTTGCCTCACAACCTTGAATTAACATGGATTGTTTGAGGATCTGCATCATTTAATTTACAGAACATGTCCACAACTTTAAAGATGTTATTTATATATATATATATATATATATATATATATATATATATATACTAGCAACTTGCCCGTCAAAAAATGACGGTCAATAAAAGAAAGTGTTGAAATGCTGTTTGTCACACAATGTGAGTGTACTTGGTGCCTCAACTATATAGACCCCTCTAACACAGTAATGAACTCATGTAATAACACTATAAGTGCGATGAGGGTCATCCAGGACCCTCATGACCCAAAGTGTAAGCACTACACCATATTAACCCAGTCACTTATGGTGGTCTATCCAGACCCTCATAAGCCTATATTTGACCCCATCAGTCCCATAAGGGTATAGTATGACCATTTTGGGCCTGTTACAACCCAACATAAGTGCCATGACGGTCCTCAAGGACCATCATGACACTAAGTATAAACACTACACTGCACTATACCCCCCAATAAAACATTAAATATCAACTAAACACCCTCTACACTGACCTATTAACACCTACACTACCTGCCTACCTACCCCCTAATAACCTCCCCACCATTGTAATTACAGAAAAAAAAATCTACATTACATAAAATAAAATAAAAACTAAATCACAAAAAATATAAAATGTACATTACAGAAAAAAAAAACAAGTCACAAAAAATAAAAAAGGAACAGTACAGAAAATAAAAAAATACATTACAACCCCCCCACTACAGAAAAAAATAAAATAAATTACACACCCTTAAAAGTAAATACATACAATACATACAATGCAATACATACAATACAATAAATACAATATGTCCCCAGCCTCCTCGTCTTCTGCCCCGGATGGGCCCTGGAACAATCTGTGCTCTAAAAAAAATAACAGATATCCAAACTCGCGGATGTCCCCGATGCTAATGAGCCTCTTACGGAGTGTTCCAGAATAAAATTGGCAATGGCCGCTTCTGATTGGCTGAAAACGTTGTCTATCAAATTCAGCCAATCAGGAGACGCCAATTGTGAGCCAATGAGAAAGGGGTACACCCCAAAATCCCACTTTAATTGGATAAAGCACCTGTCAATCTTTATTTGAACCAATCCGAAGGCTTTATTGCCATCAGCAAATCACAATGGAATATACCCCCACGTACTGATTGGAGAAGACATCTGCGCCTTCCAATTGGCTGTAATACTGATTGACATTAACAATAGCCAATGAGAATGCGCAAATCCTTCACCAATCAGTACGTGGGGGTGTATTCCATTGTGATTGGCTATTGTCAGTGCAACCAATCAAAATGCGCAGATGCCTCCAGCCAATCACCCTGTGGGGGTGTTTTTTATTGTGATTGGCTGAAGGCATCTGCGCCTTGTGATATTGTGTTATTTTCTTCCGGAAAAGGCTCCGGGAGGCTCATTAGCGTCGGGGGTGTCCACGAGTGCAGCCCCTGTTTTAACAGGGGCCGCACCGGAAAAGAAGAAAAGAAGAAGGATAGGGAAATGCTGGAAGGGTGAGTAGAATATTTAGAATGTTTATAATGTTTATTTATTTACTGTAAATGTGTTGCACTCATTTTTGTAATTTTTTCCCTAGGTGGCTGATCTGAAGGGACATCTGCAAAGGTGAGTGGTCTTAATTATTTTATTTTAGCTTAGAATTAGATTATTTTATATATAGATAGAATGTATTGTATGTTAGCTAGGGGTATGTGTTTTATATAGATAGTATGTATTGTATATTAGATTGTGGTATTTATTTAGATAGATTGGGGAATGTATATTAGATAGATAGTATTTATTGTATATTAGATAGATAAGGGGATGTATATTAGATAGATAATATTTATTGTATATTAGATAGATTGGGGGATGTATATTAGATAAATAGGATGTATATTAGATAGATAGTATTTATTGAATATTAGATAGATAGGGGGATGTATATTAGATAGATAGGATGTATTGTATATTAGATACATTGGGTGATGTATATTAGATAGATAGGATGTATTGTATATTAGATAGGGGTGTATTGTATTTTATTTTATTTGTATTGAATGTATTTGTATTGTATTGTATGTATTATATGCATTTCCTTTTCAGGTGTGTAATTTTTATTTTATTTTCCCAAATCCCTTTCAATATCTGATACCCCTAGATTTGCTCCATTAAGATTATAGATTGCATGGCTATTTTTCCTTCCCAAATGCATAACCTTGCATTTATTTGTATTAAATCTCATCTGCCATTTAGCCGCCCATTTCTCTAATTTATGCAAATCCCTTTGTAGGGAAAGTACATCATTATCTGATTTTATTACCTTGCACAACTTATTGTCATCAGCAAAAATGGAGACACTACTTTCGAGTCCTACTTCTATGTCATTAATAAATATGTTAAAAAGGAAAGGACCTAATACTGAACCTTGAGGAACCCCACTTATCACATTAGACCAATCAGAGTATTTTCCATTCACAACAACCCTTTGCTTCCTGTCTTTTAGTCAGCTCTCGATCCATGAGCAGATATTTACTACAATTCCTGTATCCCTTAGTTTGCTCACTAGTCTTCTATGTGGCACTGTATCAAATGCCTTTGAAAAATCTAAAAAGACTACATCCACTGAGTTGCCCTGATCCAAGTTCCTACTAACCTCCTCATAAAAACTAATTAGATTGGTCTGACACAACCTATCCTTCATAAATCCGTGTTGACTGCTACCTATGATCTTGTGCAAATAGACATTTTCCTTTATTCTGTCCCTTATTAACCCTTCTAAAAGCTTCCAAACTACAGATGTGAGGCTTACTGGTCTATAATGTATTTGAGGCCCCTATTAATACCTCCCCACTGTCTATTGCAACCCCCCCCCCTTCTCCTCCCCCATGGGTAACTAATTCATCCCTTTCCCTCTCTACCCTATTTACCCCAATACTTCTATATAGTCCCTCCCCCCCACCTACAAGTTTAAAAACTCCCCCAGCCATTCTACCATCCTACCCCCTAGCACAAAAGCTCCCTCATCATTAAGGTGCAATCCATCCCTGCTATAGAGATTGTACCCAAGTGAGACTGACTGGGTTAAATAGAGGCTTATGAGGGTCTGTATTGACCCCCATGAGTGACAGGGTTAATTAGGGGTTTATGGGGGTCTGTATTGACCCCCATGAGTGAGGGGGTTCATTAAGTGCTTATATGGGTCTCTATTGACCCCCATGAGTGACAGGGTTAATGAAGGCATTAGGTGGGTCTGTATTGACACCCATGAGTGACAGGGTTAATTAAGGGCTTATGGGGGTCTATATTGACCCCATGAGTAAGGGGGTTAATGAAGTGCTTATGGGGGTCTGTATTGACCCCCATGAGAGACAGGGTTAATTAAGGGCTTATGGGGGTCTATATTGACCCCCATGAGTAAAAGGGTTAATTAAGTGCTTATGGGGAGCTGTATTGACCCTCATGAGTGACAGGGTTAATTAAGGGTTTATGGGGGTCTATATTGACCTCCATGAGTGCCAGGGTTATTTATGGGCTTATGTGGGTCTTTATTGACCCCCATGAGTGACAGGCTTAATTGTATGTATTATGGGGGTCTGTATTGACCCCCATGAGTGACAGGGTTTATGGGGGTCTGTATTGACCCCATGAGTGAGGTTGTTAATTAAATGCTTATGTGGGTCTGTATTGACCCCCATGAGTGACAGGGTTAATGAAGGGCTTATGAGGTCTATATTGACCCCCATGAATAAGGGGGTTAATGAAGTGCTTATGGGGGTCTGTATTGACCCCCATGAGAGACAGGGTTAATGAAGGGCTTATGGGGGTCTATATTGACCCCCATGAGTAACATGGTTAATGAAGAGCTTATGGGTGTCTGTATTGACCCCCATGAGTGAGGAGGTTAATTAGGTGCTTATGGGGGTCTGTATTGACACCCATGAGTGAAGAGGTTAATTAGGTGTTTATGGGGGTCTGTATTGACCCCATGAGCGATAGGGTTAATTAAGGGCTTATGGGGTATATATTGACCCCCATGAGTGAGGTTGATAATTAAGTGCTTATATGGGTCTGCATTGACCCCATGAGTGACAGGGTTAAAGAAGGGCTTTTGGGGGTCTGTATTGACCCCCATGAGTGATACGGTTAATTAAGGGCTTATGGGGGTATATATTGACCCTCATAAGTGAAGGGTTAATGAAGGGCTTATGGGGGTCTGTATTGACCCCCATGAGTGAGGGGGTTAATTACGTGCTTATGGGGGTCTGTATTGACCCCCTATGAGTGACAGGGTTAATGAAGGGCTTATGGGGGTCTGTATTGACCCCCATGAGTGAGGGGGTTAATGAAGGGCTTATGGGGGTCTATATTGACCCCCATGAGTGACAGGGTTAATTAGGGGTTTATGGGGGTCTGTATTGACCCCCATGAGTGAGGGGGTTAAATAAGTGCTTATAAGCTCCCTTATCATTAAGGTGCAATCCATCCCTGCTATAGAGATTGTATCCAAGTGAGACTGATGGTGTTAAATAAAGGCTTATGAGGGTCTGTATTGACCCCCATGAGTGACAGGGTTAATTCAGGGTTTATGGGGGTCTGTATTGACCCGCATGAGTGAGGGGGTTCATTAAGTGCTTATAGGGGTCTGTATTGACCCCCATGAGTGACAGGGTTAATGAAGGGCTTATGTGGGTCTGGATTGACCCCCATGACTGACAGGGTTAATTAAGGGCTTATGGGGGTCTATATTGACCCCATGAGTGAAAGGGTTAATTAAGTGCTTATGGAGGGCTGTATTGACCCTCATGAGTGACAGGGTTAATTAAGGGTTTATGGGGGTCTGTATTGCCCCCCATGAGTGAGGGGGTTCATTAAGTGCTTATAGGGGTCTGTATTGACCCCCATGAGTGACAGGGTTAATGAAGGGCTTATGTGGGTCTGGATTGACCCCCATGACTGACAGGGTTAATTAAGGGCTTATGGGGGTCTATATTGACCCCCATGAGTGAAAGGGTTAATTAAGTGCTTATGGAGGGCTGTATTGACCCTCATGAGTGACAGGGTTAATTAAGGGTTTATGGGGTCTGTATTGACCCTCATGAGTGCCAGGGTTATTTATGGGCTTATTTGGGTCTTTATTGACCCCCGTGAGTGACAGGGTTAATTATATGTATTATGGGGGTCTGTATTGACCCCCATGAGTGACAGGGTTAATTAGGGGTTTATGGGGGTCTGTATTGACCTCCATGAGTGACAGGGTTAATGAAGGGCTTATGGGGGTCTGTATTGACCCCCATAAGTGATAGGGTTAATTAAGGGCTTATGGGGGTATATATTGATCCTCATGAATGACAGGGTTAATAAAGGGCTTATGGGGGTCTGTATTGACCCCCATGAGTGACAGGGTTAATGAAGGGCTTATGGAGGTATATATTGATCCTCATGAGTGACAGGGTTAATGAAGGGCTTATGGGGGTCTGTATTGACCCCCATGAGTGACAGGGTTAATGAAGGGCTTATGGGGGTCTGTATTGACCCCCATGAGTGACAGGGTTAATGAAGGGCTTATGGAGGTATATATTGATCCTCATGAGTGACAGGGTTAATGAAGGGCTTATGGGGGTCTGTATTGACCCCCATGAGTGACAGGGTTAATGAAGGGCTTATGGGGGTCTGTATTGACCCCCATAAATGACAGAGTTAATTAAGGGCTTATGGGGGTCTATATTGACCCCCATAAGTGAGGGGGTTAATTAAGTGCTTATGGGGGTCTGTATTGACCCCCTATGAGTGACAGGGTTAATGAAGGGCTTATGGGGGTCTGTATTGACCCCCATGAGTGACAGGGTTAATGAAGGGCTTATGGTGGTCTATATTGACCCCTATGAGTGACAGGGTTAATTAGGGGTTTATGGGAGTCTGTATTGACCCCCATGAGTGACAGTCCCTGATCGCGTGCGAGGGTCCGCATTTGCGGCCTGCAATGAGCCTTCGGCTTATTGCAGCCAACGTTGGAGCCTCCACCTTCCGCAAATTGCATCGCATTTGCCGACCAAACTTTGCGAGGGACGCAGTTCTTGCGAGCTCGCTTTGCGAGCTCGCAAAGTGTGACGACGTTTCGTAGATTGACAACTATTATATGTGGTATATATATACAAATGTGTATATATATTTATATAAAATATATATATATTTATATGTATAATATCTATATTTATATTTACAGTATATAAGGTAATGTATATAATGTATATTTTTATTTATTTATATATATATATATATCACATATATAGTTGTGAGCGTACGGGCTGTTGCTCACGCTTGCGGGCTCGCAACGGCCCGTACGCTCACAACTATATATATGATGTCTTCATGCCAGTACCTGACTCCCTCTGCGCGAGCCGCCTGTGCGAGCCGCGGCAGAGCGAGCCCGCGGCCCTCGCATAGCGAGGGCCTCAGTTGCTGGCATGGAGCGCCTTCGCCAGCAACTGAGGCCCTCGCAAAGTTGTGTGAGTGTGCTTCCGTTCCCTGTCTATGTGTCTGTCCCTCCATCTATCCCTGGTGTGTGTCTGACCCTCCCTCCATCCCTGGTGTGTGAGTATGCCTGCCTCTGAGCCTGGCTCCTCCCCCAGGGGTCCTGTTTGCACTGTGGAAGACAGGCATCAGGCAGGACGCCCTCAGGATGGGGGAGGAGGTCAGGGGACCGAGAGCTGTCGGGATATGACCTGGGGGGAGGCTGAGACTGGGGCCCCCAGGAGATAAAGGGCTGCACCGGCGATAGCCCCGCCCGTGTCTCTCACCCTATATCTTGGCCCACTCTCCTCACACTACCCTCTCCCTTTCTGACTTTTACCCCTCTCACCTCTTCTCTTTTTACCTTAAATCCTCCTAACCCAACTCATATCTCCCCTATCTTCTCCCCCTCCTCTATACCAAATATCTCCCCCCACACTCCTTCTACCAACCTCCACACTCCTTCTCCCCCTCTCTTCCCATTCTCTCCCCCTTTTCTTCTCCTCTCCTTCTCTCTCCCTCCCCTCACTCCCCCTCCCTCTTCTCTCCCCCCCTCTCATCCCCTTCTCTCCCCCCTCTTCTCCCCTTCTCTGCCCCTCTCCTCCCCTTCTCTGCCCCCTCTCCTCCCCTTCTCTCCCCCTTTGTTCCCCCTATCCCCCCTCCCTCCCCTTCTCATTACCCCTCCCCCTCCCTCCCCTTCTCATTCCACTCCCCCCTCCCTCCCCTTCTCATTCCACTCCCCCCTCCCTCCCTCCCCTTCTCTGCCCCCTCTCCTCCCTCCCCTTCTCTGCCCCCTCTCCTCCCCTTCTCTGCCCCCTCTCCTCCCCTTCTCTCCCCCTTTGTTCCCCCTATCCCCCCCTTCTCATTCCCCCTCCCCCTCCCTCCCCATTCCCCCTCCCTCCCCTTCTCATTCCACCCTCCCTCCACTTCTCTCCTCCCCTCTACCTCCCACTCCCCCCTCCCCTTCTCTCCCACCCTCTCCTCCCCCCTCTCCTCCCCTTCTCCCTCCCTCCTCTCCTCCCCTTCTCTCCCCCCCTCCTCCCCTTCTCTCCCACTCTCCTCCCCTTCTCTGCCCCTCTCCTCCCCTTCTCTGCCCCCTCTCCTCCCCTTCTCTGCCCCCTCTCCTACCCTTCTCTGCCCCCTCTCCTCGCCTTCTCTCCCCCTTTGTTCCCCCTTCCCCCCTCCCTCCCCTTCTCATTCCCCCTCCCCCTTCCTCCCCTTCTCATTCCACTCCCCCCTCCCTCCCTCCCCTTCTCATTCCACTCCCCCCTCCCTCCCTCCCCTTCTCTGCCCCCTCTCCTCCCTCCCCTTCTCTGCCCCCTCTCCTCCCCTTCTCTGCCCCCTCTCCTCCCCTTCTCTCCCCCTTTGTTCCCCCTTCCCCCCTCCCTCCCCTTCTCATTCCCCCTCCCCCTCCCTCCCCTTCTCATTCCACTCCCCCCTCCCTCCCTCCCCTTCTCATTCCACTCCCCCCTCCCTCCCCTTCTCTGCCCCCTCTCCTCCCTCCCCTTCTCTGCCCCCTCTCCTCCCCTTCTCTCCCCCTTTGTTCCCCCTATCCCCCTCCCCCTTCTCATTCCCCCTCCCTCCCCTTCTCATTCCCCCTCCCTCCCCTTCTCTCCTCCCCTCTACCTCCCACTCCCCCCTCCCCTTCTCTCCCACCCTCTCCTCCCCCCTCTCCTCCCCTTCTCCCTCCCCCCTCTCCTCCACTTCTCCTCCCCCCTCTCCTCCACTTCTCCTCCCCTTCTCTCCTCCCCTTCTCTCCTCCCCTTCTCTCACCCCTTTTCTTCTCCTCTCCTTCTCTCTCACTCCCCCTCCCTCTTCTTCTCTCCCCACTCCCTCCCCTTCTCTCCCACCCTCTCCTCCCCTTCTCTGCCCCCTATCCTCCCCTTCTCTTCCCCCTCTCCTCCCCTTCTCTCCCCCCTCTCCTCCCCTTCTCTCCCCCCTCCCTCCCCTTCTCATTCCCCCTCTCCTCCCCTTCTCTCCCCCTCCCTCCCCTTCTCATTCCCCCTCTCCTCCCCTTCTCTCCCCCTCCCTCCCCTTCTCATTCCCCCTCCCTCCCCTTCTCATTCCCCCTCCCTCCCCTTCTCTCTTCCCCTCTCCCTCCCACTCCCCCTCCCCTTCTCTCCTTCCCTTCTCTCCCCCCCCTCTCTCCCCCCCTCTCCTCCCCCTCTCCTCCCCTTCTCTGCCCCCTCTCCTCCACTTCTCTGCCCCTTCTCCTCCCCTTCTCTCCCCTCTCCTTCTCGCTCTCCCTCCCCTCTCCTTCTCGCTCTCCCTCCCCTCTCCTTCTCGCTCCCCCATCCCCTTCTCGCTCTCTCTCCCCCTCCCCCGCTACATCCACTCTCTTTCCCCTTCACTCCCCTCTCCTCTCTCCTCTCCCTTCTCTCTCCTCCTCTCTCCTCTCCCCCTCCCCTCTCCCCCTCCCCTCTCCTCCCCCCTCCCCTCTCCTGTCCCCCTCCCCTCTCCCCCTCCCCTCTCCCCCTCCCCTCTCCTTCTCTCCCCCCTCCCCTCTCCTTCTCTCCCCCCTCCCCCTCTCCCCCTTTTATTCTCATCCCCCTCCCCTCTCATTTTCCTTCTCTCCTCTCTTCCCCCCTTCTCTCCCCCTCTCATTCTCATCCCCCTCATTCTCCTTCTCTCCTCTCTCCCCCCCTCCCCTCTCCTCTCCACCCCTCTCGCCTCTTTTTTTTTTACAGATATATGATTTTCTATGAAAACACTGCATTGATACAAATAAACACTCTTTGTATAATAAAACTGTCACATATATAGTTGTGAGCAGGCGAGCCTGCCAGAGCCGTTGCTCACAATTGCGAGCTCGCATAGCGAGCCCGCGGCCCTTGCAGCGAGCCCGCGGCACTCGCGTAGTGAGGGCTGCGGGTGAGGGCCTCAGTTGCTGGCACGGAGCGCCGAACCAGCAACTGAGGCCATCGCCCGCGGCCCTCGCGAAGCGAGCCACGGACCTCGCGTAGCGAGGGCCTCAGTTGCTGGCATGGAGCGCCGAAGGTTTGTTCGCCGCACGGTTTGTTCTCGCGCACGCACACTGTCACACTGCACACATTCAACACGCTTACACAGCAGCTCCACACCACTGATGCTGCAGCAACATCAAAACAGATTGCCAGCTCTTCAACACAATGCTTCAAAATAGGTAAAGTATATTAATTTATTAATGTATTATTTATTTCATTATTATACACCAAACAGCATTAGCTCACTTACAATTTCATTGCCGTCATTTTTTGACGGGCAATTCGCTAGTATATATATATTGTGATCAGGATGGCCGCATATAGCGGTGGTTTCTTGAATGAAGGGCTGATACTAGCATGAAAGTGCAGCAAATAGGTTTATTTGAAGAAAAGAGAATAACGGCTGTAGCAGTAGCTCCTCTTCAATTAACGGAAAACAAACAATTAGGTCTCCGTGAGGTGGGAGAATGCCACCTTGTGGCCAGGTATATACAGTCCTTTTAACTTGGGTAGTCTGCCACCTTGGGGTCAGGAAGTAAACAGTCTCTTTACTGGGGTAGTGCCACCTTGTGGCCAGGAAATAAACAGTCTCTTTACAGGTGAGGGTAGTGCCACCTTGTGGCCAGGAAATAAACAGTCTCTTTACAGGTGAGGGTCCCAGCGAGATTAGGTCGCCCTCTTCAGCAACCTCTGGGACCCCGCTCCACTCTGGGTCACAGCTCCGCTCTGTGGGACACAGCTCTCCTCTCTAGCTCCTCACTCTGTGGGACACAGCGCTCCTCTCTCGGACACAGCGCTCCTCTCTCGGACACAGCGCTCCTCTCTCGGACACAGCGCTCCTCTCTGGGACACGGTTGCGGGTGAAGCATAGGGCCCGCCCGTCTCTCCCGTATGCTTCACCCCAGGGACCCTTGAATACACAAACTCACTTGTATTTGCCTCTCTTTAACTTCACTTCTTCCCTGGGGCATAATATTTCAGCAACAACCGTGCCTAGGCCTTTAAGGCAAAACTCTGCCTGGGAATCCTCACTTATTCCCTTCACTTACTTGGCTTCCTTGTGACTTCTCCTCCTGAGTCTGAAGTCAATCTTCCAGCTATTACAACTTGCTGTAGTCCCCGTTCTCCCAGTACCAGTCACTTGGCGATCCTTTACAGGGTAATTCACAACTTCACTGTATATCCACACCAGATCACCTTCCACTCTGTGCTTGTTCCTCTCAGCAGCACAGCTGCCTAGGGCCTAGTCAGCCCCTCCTCCCTCTTTCCATATCTGCTTTCCAGTCTTTTAAAGGGGAGTTGCTCTAATTAGGAGTTCTTTCAGAAGTGTTAACTCCTTCACTTCTGACAAGAACTCACACTCCACTTGCTTGTCATCACTTCCAAGGAGCAAACGATCACAATATATATATCACATATATAGTTGTCATAACTGCGGGTTGTCAAAAGTTGTTGCTAACGCTGCGGCCCTTGCGAATCGAGGGACGCAGTTGCTGGCAACGAGCACCTTAGGCGCTCCTTGCCAGCAACTGTGGACTTTGCAACATTTACGGACTTACGACACAGAAATACAAGACGCAGGACTTAGAAAAAAAAACATTACGACCTCGCAAAATTACGATTTTAACGGCCGACCCACGCGAACCTCAAAGCATTCAAAACACAATAAATACACACAACAAACACATAAAAAGCCTACCCACAGCAAGAGGGAGCACTTAGGACCTCTGCAAGTGAAGTTACACCTCCATTTAACTCCAAATTGAAGAGTTTAGACACCCGAAAATCAGCTAAGCGAGAGAAAAAATGGCCACCGAAAAAAACGAAAACGAGGCTACAGGACCCTAAACACGCAAAACAACACCAAACACATACAGAATTTCCAAAAAAGCCGGACACCCTCCAAGAACAGGGACGCAACATCACCAATAGCCACGTACCACACAGGCGCCATTTTACAACACTAACTCACAGAATGCGGAAGTACACAGCTACCCTGACGGATTTGTCTCGCGCACGCACACTATTTACACTACACACTGCACACATTGCTCACACTTACACATCAGCTCCACAGCACTCAAAACACACATTGTATGCTGCAGCAACATGAAAACAGATTGTCAGCTCTAAGACATAATGCTTCCTGCATTTATTACTTCAAAATAGGTAAAGTATGTTCCTTTATTAATGTATTATTTAGTTCATTACCATACACCAAACAGCATTAGCTCACTTACAATTTGGTTCCCGTCATTTCTTGACGGGCAATATTCTAGTACACTGCTCAAAAAAATAAAGGGAACACTTAAACAACACAATGTAACTCCAAGTCAATCACACTTCTGTAAAATCAAACTGTCCACTTTGGAAGCAACACTGAGTGACAATCAATTTCACATGCTGTTGTGCAAATGGGATAGACAACAGGTGGAAATTATGGGCAATTAGCAAGACACCCCCAATAAAGGAGTGATTTTGCAGGTGGTGACCACAGACCACTTCTCAGTTCCTATGCTTTCTGGCTGATGTTTTGGTCACTTTTTAATGCTGGTGGTGCTTTCACTCTAGTGGTAGCATGAGACAGAGTCTACAACCCACAAAAGTGGCTCAGGTAGTGCAGCTCATCCAGGATAGCACATCAGTGCGAGCTGTGGCAAGAAGGTTTGCTGTGTCTGTCTGCGTAGTGTCCAGAGCATGGAGGATCTACCAGGAGACATTCCAGTACATCAGGAGATGTGGAGGAGGCCGTATGAGGGCAACAACCCAGCATCAGGACCGCTACCTCCGCCTTTGTGCAAGGAGGAACAGGAAGAGCACTGCCAGAGCCCTGCAAAATGACCTCCAGCAGGTCACAAATGTGCATGTGTCTGCTCAAACGGTCAGAAACAGACTCCATGAGGGTGGTATGAGGGCCCAACATCTACCGGTGGGGGTTGTGCTTACAGCCCAACACCGTGCAGTATGTTTGGCATTAGCCAGAGAACACCAAGATTGGCAAATTTGCCACTGGCGCCCTGTGCTCTTTACAGATGAAAGCAGGTTCACACTGAGCACATGTGACAGACGTGACAGGGTCTGGAGACGCTGTGGAGAACGTTCTGCTGCCTGCAACATCATCCAGCATGACCGGTTAGGCAGTGGATCAGTAATGGTGTGGGGTGGCATTTCTTTGGGGTGCCACACAGCCCTCCATGTGCTCGCCAGAGGTAGCCTGACTGCCAATAGGTACCGAGATGAGATCCTCAGACCCCTTGTGAGACCATATGCTAGTGTGGTTGGCCCTGGGTTCCTCCTAATGCAAGACAATGCTAGACCTCATGTGGCTGGAGTGTATCAGCAGTTCCTGCAAGACAAAGGCATTGATGCTATGGACTGGCCCGCCCGTTCCCCAGACTTGAATCCAATTGAGCACATCTGGGACATCATGTCTCGCTCCATCCACCAACGTCACGTTGCACCACAGACTGTCCAGGAGTTGGCAGATGCTTTAGTCCAGGTCTTGGAGGAGATCCCTCAGGAGACCATCCGCCACCACATCAGGAGCATGCCCAGGTGTTGTAGGGAGGTCATACAGGCACGTGGAGGCCACACACACTACTGAGCCTAATGTTGACTTGTTTTAAGGACATTACATCAAAGTTGGATCAGCCTGTAGTGTGTTTTTCCACTTTCATAATGGGGGTGACTCCAAATCCAGACCTCCATGGGTTGAAAAATGTGATTTCCATTTTTAATTTTTGTGTGATTTTGTTGTCAGCACATTCAACTATGTAAAGAACAAAGTATTTCATAAGAATATTTAATTCATTCAGATCTAGGATGTGTTATTTAAGTGTTCCCTTTATTTTTTTGAGCAGTGTATATATATATATATATATATATATATATATATATATATATACACATATTTATATAATGTGTGTATATACCGTATTTATCGGCGTATAACACGCATTTTTTCTCCCTGAAAATATGGGGCAAATGAGGTGTACGTGTTATACGCCGATATCTCTCTACCACCCTGTGTCTCTCTAACCCCCCGTGTCTCTTTCCCTCCCCCCTCCTCAACCTAAACCCCCCTCCTCATCCTAAACCCCCCTCCTCATCCTAAACCCCCCTCCTCAACCTAAACCCCCCTAAATACCTCTCCCTTTCCCCTCACTTACCTGCTTTTGCTCCGGCATGGGGGTTCAAGTTGAGGTTGAGGAGGGGGTTGAGGATGAGGAGGGAGGTTGAGGATGAGGAGGGAGGTTGAGGAGGGGGGTTGAGGAGGGGGTTGAGGATGAGGAGGGAGGTTGAGTATGAGGAGGGAGGTTGAGAAGGGGGGTTGAGGTTGAGGAGGGGGGATGAGGAGGGGGTTGAGGATGAGGAGGGAGGTTGAGGATGAGGAGGGAGGTTGAGGATGAGGAAGGGGGTTGAGGAGGGGGGTATATGCTAATGGCGTGCCGCGCATGTGACGTCACATGCACGCCGGGTCAAGAAGGAGCGGAGGCCGGAGCAGAAGCAGGTAAGTGAGGGGAAAGTGAGAGGGGGGGGGGGGGTTTAGGGGGTTTTAGGTTGAGAAGGGGGGTTTAGGATAAGGAGGGGGGTTTAGGTTGAGGAGGGGGGTTGAGGAGGGAGGTTGAGGATGAGGAGAGGGTTGAGAATGAGGAGGGAGCTTGAGGAGGGGGGGTTGAGGATAAGGAGGGGGGTTGAGGATGAGGAGGGAGGTTGAGGATGAGGAGGGAGGTTGAGGAGGGGGTTGAGGTTGAGGAGGGGGGTTGAGGTTGAGTAGGGGGGTTGAGGTTGAGGAGGGGGGTTGAGGTTGAGGAGGGGGGCTGAGGAGGGGGTTGAGGATGAGGAGGGGGGTTGAGGATGAGGAGGGAGGTAGAGGAGGGGGGTTGAGGTTGAGGAGGGGGGTTGAGGTTGAGGAGGGGGGTTGAGGAGGGGGTTGAGGATGGGGGGTTGAGGATGAGGAGGGAGGTTGAGGATGAGGAGGGGGTTGAGGATGAGGAGGGAGGTTGAGGAGGGGGGTTGAGGTTGAGGAGGGGGGTTGAGGAGGGGGTTGAGGATGAGGAGGGAGGTTGAGTAGGGAGGTTGAGGAGGGGGGTTGAGGAGGGGGTTGAGGAGGGGGTTGAGAAAGAGGAGGGAGGTTGAGGATGAGGAGGGAGGTTGAGGATGAGAAGGGGGGTTGAGGTTGAGGGGGGGGGTTGAAGTTTTTTTTCCTGAAATTCCCTTTTTAAAATGAGGTGCGTGTTATACGTCAGTGCGTGTTATACGCCAATAAACACGGTGTATATATATATATATATATATATATATATATATATATATATATATATATATATATATATATACACACACACAGTGCCTTGCCAAACAACCTGGAATTAACATGGATTGTTTGAGGATTTGCATCATTCAATTTACAGATGATTCAATTTGAAGATGTTTTTTTTTTTTTTTTGTGAAGCAAACAACAAATAGGACAAAATAACAGAAAAAGTCAATGTGCATAACTATTCACCCCCCTAAAGTCAATACTTTGTAGAGCCACCTTTTGCGGCAATCACAGCTCCAAGTCGCTTAAGATAAGTCTCTATGAGCTTGCCACATCTTACCACTGGGATTTGTGCCCATTCCTCCTTGCAAAACTTCTCCAGCTCCTTCAAGTTGGATGGTTTGTGCTTGTGAACAGCAATCTTTAAGTCTGACCACAGATTTTCTTTTGGATTGAGGTCTGGTCCTTGAACAGGCCATTCCAACATATTTACATGTTTCCCCTTAAACCACTCAAGTGTTGCTTTAGCAGTGTGTTTGTCCTGCTGGAAGGTGAACCTCCCTCCTAGCCTCAAATCACGCATAGAGTGGAACAGGTTTTGCTCAAGAATATCCCTGTATTTAGCACCATCCATCTCTGACCAGTTTCCCAGTCCCGGCTGCTGAAAAACATCCCCACAGCATGATGCTGCTGCCACCATGTTTCACTGTGGGGATGGTGTTCTTTGGGTGATGTGTTGGGTTTGTGCCAGACATAGGGTTTTTTTAAATAGTAAAATTTTAGTCTCATCAAAGCAGAGCACCTTCCTCCATACATTTTGGGAGTCTCCCATATGCCTTTTCGCAAACTCAGAACGTGCCATTTTGTTTTTTGCTGAAAGTAAAGTCTTTCTTCTGGCCACTCTGCCATAATTCCCAACTCTATGGAGCGTACGGCTTATTGTCGTCCTATGCACAGATACTCCAGTCTCTGCTGTGAACTCTGCAGCTCCTCCATGGTTACCTTAGGTCTCTGTGGTGCCTCTCTGATTAATGCCCTCCTTTCCCGGTCTGTGAGTTTTGGTGGGCGGTCGTCTCTTGGCAGGTTTGCTGTTGTGCCATGTTTTTTCCATTTGGTTATGATAGATTTGATGGTGCTCCTGGGGATCATCAAAGATTTGGATATTTTTTTATAACCTAACCCTGACTTGTACTTCGCAACAACATTGTCCCTTACTTGTTTGGAGAGTTCCTTGGTCTTCATGGCAGTGTTTTGTTAGTGGTACCTCTTGCTTAGGTGTTGCAGACACTGGGGCCTTTAAAAAAATGTGTGTATATGTAATGACAGATCATGTGACACTTAGATTGCACACAGGTGGACATCATTTCACTAATTATGTGACTTCATAATTGAACTTAAGGCTGTAATGTCACAAAATTGGTAAAAAGTCAAGAGGGGTAAATACTTTTGCAAGCATATTTTTTTGACAGAAGTTTTTAGTTAGTGAAGACCCTGCTTCTGGATAGAAGTTCATTAACTATAAACTTCTGTAAAAAAATGCTATGTGCTTATATAGAGCCCTATTCAATTGGCCAAATCACATTTGAAGGAGGCCCTAGGAAAGGGCTCTTTTTGGAAATCTCTCTTGTGATGGTGAAGGGGCTTGTGTACCTTTATTAAGCTGTGAGCAATACCATGTAGGGTGACCCAAGATGGGCAGGTCATAGCAGAGGGGTCAGACAAATTGCGGTCCACTGGAGAAAGAACTGGAAACCCAATCCAGTATCTTTGTTAAGAAATCCTTATGGATAAGCTGAACCAGAGATATAACGATATGGCACTGGAACATGAGGCCTTCCACTCAGAAGGTGCCTACCACATTACAGGTGAAGAGTAGAAGGCAAGTGTGAGTAGCACCAGATCTAATGAAATGGTTGGGCCAAAGTCAAAAGGGTGCCATGCTGCTTATGTTTATGGAGCAGAAAGGAAAGCCCACTGCTACAAAGAACAATTCAACATAGAAACCTGAAACTTAGAACTATGAATAAAAAACAAACGGGAAGTGGTCAAAAATTAGATCACACAATTAAACATTGATATTCTGGGAATTAGTGAACTCAAGTGGACTGGAATGGGATATTTCATGTCAGAAAACCATGAGTTCTTCTACTGTAGTCAAGAATCCTGCATAACAAATAAAGTAGCCTTCATAATGAAACAAAAGATGGTTAAAGCAGTGCTCTGTTGCCACTGAAACTTTTTTTTTGAATTCAAGGCAAGTCATTTAACATGGGTTTCAATACATCCTAGATATAACACCAAGAAAAGATGTTACTCTCAATAAGATTGGAATGCCAAAGCAGGAATTCAAAAGAATAATGGTCAAGTTTGGCCTTGGAGTACAAAATTAAGCAGGCCAGATATTAGTATAATTCTGTCAAGATAATGTTCTGGTCATAATAAACACTCTCTTCCAACATCCTGGAAGTCGCCCTGACATTCTATAATGAGCAATGTAAAAAAAAATAGAAGAAGATAAAAGAATGGGAGATAACTCTTCAAGAAAAATGGGGATCTAAAATTAACCTTTCATGCATGATAAAATACAAAAATGGTAAGTACTTAACAGAAGCACGTGAAGTTAAGGTCAGGATGGTTGGGAGACTGTGAATCTAGTCATGACTTTCTACCACTGACTATTACTGATCCCCAATTACACTTTGGATCTCCCTCGTACCTCTGCTCCCACAAGCTGGACTTTCAGGCTGGCGTCTGCAGCTTTTGGAGTGTGTTGGTGTGAGGTCGAATTGAGGTTCCTGTATAGCTGCTGTATCCCTCAGGGAATCCAACATCCGACACCTTGCGAGAGGTCACGGAGCCACGTGGGAGGTCTGTGCTGGTGTGCGGAGCATCAGAGTCAGCAGCGCACGCAGCATGCTGTCGGTGAGGCTGAATTGACCGACATCCCGTCAGAGGTCACAGAGCCACGTGAGAGGTCGGTGTCGGCGTCTGGAGCATCGGAGTGACAAGGGAAAGGATTGCTGGAGGGGTTGGTGAATGTCTTACAATGGCAAGTCTGAAGATTCACAGAAGCAGCATAGGGAGGTATGGTGTACTCCAGGATGATGGCGAGTGACTAAATCTATAGGGCACTGCTGCGGCCAGCAGCAGAGAGGTAGCACATATTCTTTACCCTCTATCAAACACCACATGAGCTAAGTACCACACAAAGAGCCAAAGTGTTTCTAGAAGGCCAATAGTTGGCTGCTGCAAAAATAATAAAGACTTGTAAAAGACCTGTAAAAGAGTCCAAACCTCCAGCAATGTCCAGTATCACTATTACTACAACTAACAAGAGCCCCTAGGCATAAGGTGTGAAGCTTAGAGAGACATTACAGATGGTTGCTGGGAGTCTTAGTGTATACCTGCAAAAGAAATCCACCCTATATATATATATATATATATATATATATATATATATATATATATATATATATATATATATATATATATCGAAGATATACATAATATAGAGGTGGTTGAACAACTATAATACCAGCTAAAAAAGCAAGACCCTTGAATGGTCTATAGGCCTTTCTACCAGCCTTAGCTCAACATTTATGAGGAAAAAGGCTAGACATCTATGGTGGAAGTTACGCAATTAAATCTGGTACAGGATACAGGAAAGCTATTCAGATTTCTCCCAGATATCCCTTTCAGGAAGTGTTATACAGACCTTCAATTTGTACACCTATTTGACATCTTGGGAGACGGTTGGAACTGTTCTTAGAAACAGAAGATTAACCTAACAAAGACCATAAGCTCTCCCAACAGGTTGTGCCTATTATAGACTGGATGGGCTAAAGTGTGAAAACCTAACAAATCTGCCAGCTATAAAATTCCTCTTAACCAATCGTCAAGATTGATATATTCACTGCGCTATCCGGTTGGAATATAGACCTATGGGTCTGCTAAACTAAAACATATGGGTTCTGTAACACTTACTTAATTACTTAAATAGAAATTCTGGACTATGGGGATACAAGGAGCCCTAAAGTGATAAAGGGCTATATATAAAGCTGATCCGTACAGAGCTTCAGGATATGATCTTGGGAGGCACAAGGATTGATAATTAAACCCGAAAGTAATAAAAGAGCTCACTCTAGAACTGATGGAGCAGCTATCTCAGAGCTTTAGCTGTTAGGGAGGGCTCAATAGAGACATTCTATTTCATGATACAAGCCATTTAAAAGCTACCTATAAATATGCCTACTAAAATGAAGCCCAGGGATTAAAAAAAAGATACATCAAAAACCCGCAATACTGTATATTCTCTCCTAGAAACAAGGGCACTACTGTCAGAAACTCGGTAGGAGATACCACCTTAAATTCGGAAGAAATCTGGGATGAGGGAGAAAATCTTACTTGTTTTAAAATGAAAGAATTATTACAGAACTTTCAAACAAATCTCATCTCGGATCTGACAAAAAAATATCAGATAACACACAATTTATCAAAGAAGTACAGCAAAGAGATGAATCCGTTTAGAATGTTTGTGATAAATTAGTCACGCATAATAATACTTTACTTAAATATACATTGGCTTTAGAAAATAACATTGAGGATTTAACGATTAAAGTTTCCTCTTTAGAAGATCGGAGCAGGATGAATAATCTCCGTCTAAGAGGCATATCAGAGACTCCACAAGATAGTGACTTATGTGGAAAACTTATTGGGAATATTGGTTCCAAATGTTTAAAAAAATGTAAATACAATCAATGTTATTCATAGAATACCCTTAGCTAAACATTTGGATAAATCTATGCCTAGGGATGTCATTATGATAGTTCACTATAGATCTTATAAAAAAGCTATAATTAGGGCTTCATGTGATAAGAGAAGTTTCGTATCTCCATATGAGAATATAAAAATAGTTTCTGACTTATCAGCTCAGACATTAGCCAGGGGAAGAGACTATACTGAGATAACCCAGGTTTTAAGGCAGAAAGAAATATAAATGGATATCACCGCTGGGCATCTCAGTGTATAAAGATTCAAACTGGTATAGGATTAAAACAGTCCAGGAGGGAATAAAACTGTAGTATGACTGGCAGATTGAAATAGCTATGGTAAATAAAGAGGTGAAATAGCTTATTTTGACTGCCAGTAATTTGAATTGGCAAACTAAATAGGGGTGTAGAGGTCAGTTCTAGTTAGGGTGTTAGTAATGAATCTATGGAGGTTGGACTGCTGCTCATATTGTGTACATAATTATAATTAGGAATAAAAATACAGGAGGAATAGTCTTTCCGTAGGCATCATTGTGGTAACTTGTCTTCCTTGAATGGTCATTCAGGACCTCCTTAAACAGGTCTAGGTAGGAGGGCTGAGAATCTTTACTTCCCTCCCACAATTGCTAAAGGAAGTCATGCATGGACAGGATGTGATGTAAATTACTTCATCTCAACTAAGGATATATCCAGGCAGGAAACTGGTGTTGCTTTCTGTTTTTCTTCCTGGATGGTGTTGGTGATGGTTGATGGTGATGGCGATGGTCTAACCGTGGGTAAGATCAAGCGTTTGGGGAAGGGGATTATATAGGTAGATAGATTTAAAAAGGGGTGTTGCTCCAAATTAATATATATAAATATTACACAAGGTTCGTCTACATTAAAAGGTATTTATTAAAAGGCAACAACGCAATACTATAAATGTATCACAAACACACAGCCCAGACCCACGGAGCAACACCCCTTTTTAAATCTATCTACCTATATAATAGGGTAATTTATAGATATTGTGAATCAGATGCTAACAGAATTAAAGATGCGTTATATAGATTAGGGCTATGGTTATATCAGACAGTCTGCCTCCATATCTAAGTCTTCCAACCACAGATGGGGTAACAGTTCCGCTAAACCAAAGACTATGATAGGTTTTTACTTTGTTTTTTTTAATGATGTAAATGGCTTAAACTCACAGATAAAGAGAAAAATAGCCATCTCTAATTATGTTAAAATGAAAGCCGATATCCTATGTCTCCAGGAAACCCATCTTAAGAGGGAGGCATTACAATATATGTCAAACAAGCAATATCCAGTTAGAATAGACTCTACATGTACCAGTAAATCTAAAGGGGTCTCCATCCTCTTTAATAAGAGAATATTTGTGTCAGAGAAATTTACAAAGATTGATCCTCTTGGGAGGTATATCATTTGGACTGGTCTTATTAATAATAGATTAATAACTCTGGTAAATGCTTACCTGCCAAATAAAAAACATATTAGATATCTTAAGAATGTCTTAATAGATATATTTAAATTGAAAAAAAGATTTATTATAATATGTGGGGACTTTAATATGGCAATAAATGCATTTATGGATAAACAGGGACACCCCAAGGCAAAATCTGATTTCTTAATCATTGAAACAGCTACAGACTTCTCAAACTTGATAAATACTGTATATACTCGAGTGTAAGCCGAGTTTTTTTACCCTTTTTTTAAGGCTAAAAAGGGCCCCCTCGGTTTATACTCAAGTCACTCTCCCCCCGTGTCTCTCTAACCCCCCCGTGTCTCTTTCCCTCCCCCCTCCTCATCCAAACCCCCCTCCTCATCCTAAACCCCCCTCTTCATTCTAAACCCCCCTCCTCACTTTACCCCTCTAAATGCCTCCCCCTCTCCCCTCACTTACCTCCATCTGCAGCTCTGCAGCTGCTCCTCCGCTCCTCCACGCTCCTTCCTGCATCGGGACCGGCATGCGCTAATGACATGACGTCACATGCGCGCCACGTCATTAGAATTGGCCGGGTCAAGACACAGGAAGGAGAATGGAGGAATGGAGGAGCAGCTGCAGATTAAGCGAGGTGAAAGGGAGAGGGGGAGGTATTTAGAGGGGTAAAGTGAGGAGGGGGATTTAGGATGAGGATGGGGGGGTTTAGGATGAGGATGGGGGGTTTAGGATGAGGATGGGGAGGGTTTAGGATGAGGATGGGGGGGTTGAGAATGAGGATGGGGGGTTAAGGATGAGGATGGGGGGTTGAAGATGAGGATGGGGGGAGTTGAGGATGAGGATGGGGGGTTGAGGTTGAGGAAGGGGATTGAGGAGGGAGGTTGAGGAGGGGTTTAGAATGAGGAGGGGGGTTGAGGATGAGGAAGGGGGTTGAGGAGGGAGGTTGAAGAGGGGGTTTAGAATGAGGGTGGAGGGTAGTTTAGGCTGAGGAAGGTGGTTTAGGCAGAGGAGGGTGGTTTAGGATGAGTATGAGGAGGGGGTTGAGGTTGAGGAAGGGGTTGAGGAGGGAGGTTTGGGGAGGTTGAGGTTGAGGAGGGGGGTTGAGGAGGGAGGTTGAGGAGGGGGGTTTAGGATGAGAAGGGAGGTTGAGGATGAGGAGGGAGGATGAGGAGGGGGCTGAGGAGGGTGGTTTAGGCTGAGGAGGGTGGTTAAGGATGAAGATGGGGGTTGAGGATGAGGAGGGGTGTTGAGGATGAGGAAGGGTGTTGAGGATGAGGAGGGGGGTTGAGCAGGGAGGTTGAGAATCAGGAGGGAGGATGAGGAGGGTGATAAGGGAGGGGGGAAGAGACACAGGGTAGGGAGAGGGGGGAAGAGACACAGGGGAGGGACAGGGGGGAAGAGACACAGGGGAGGGAGAGGGGGAAGAGACACAGGGGAGGGAGAGGGGAGAAGAGACACAGGAGAGAGAGAGATGGGGGACACAAGAAAAGGGCACACAAGAGGGGGGCACAGAGGGCATAAGAGGGACACAGGGGGCAGCACATTTCCCACCCTCAGCTTATACTCGAGTGACTCATTTTCCCCAGTATTGTGTGGTAAAATAGGTGCCTTGGCTTATACTCGGGTCGGCTTATACTCAAGTATATACAGTAGTTATGAGTTATATGATTTATGGAGGTTGTTTCACCCATATCAAAAAGAATATACTTTTTTCTCAAAACGATTTGAATCCCTTTCCCATGTCAATTATATCTTTGCAGGTTTAAGAACTATGAGATTAATCATTAAGACAGACATTATATTGACCCCTTGGTCAGACCACTCGATGAATAGCTTAGTCTTTGAGGATGTCATTACACCAAACAAAAAAAGCAGATGGAAAATAGACAGACAGAATACATCAATGCTATAAAAAAATATACCCAGGCATTCTTTGAAATTAATAAGGATTCAGTAGCATCCTCGAAGACGTTGTGGTGCTCTTTTAAAGCCTTTGTTCAAGGTATCCTAATCTCTAGATTAGAAGAATTAGCAGAAATACAGAGGCAACAGGGAAAACCTCTTAAACGCTTATATATAGAATTTACATCAGATTAATAAAAATAATCCAAATAAAGAAATTGGTAATAAAATAAAGGTTATAAACAATCAAATCAAAAGAATTCTGCAATTACTATGGAGAATTCAGTAATCACATTTTGTATACGGCAATAAAACATGGAAATATCTAGCAAATTGATTAAAGAGGCAACGTAATCAAAATAGGATTCTAAAAATACAAGATGAAGATGGAAATTTACACTTCCATCCAGATAAAATAGGTGAGGTGTTTCAAGATTTTTAGACGAAATTATACAATTTGGACAATGATATCCGATTTAATCCCCCAGTCAAAGCGGATATTGAGGTTTTCCTTGATAAAATTAAGTTACCTAAGATCTCAAAAAAAGATGTATGCCATTTAAATAGAGATATAACTATTGATGAAATAACTAAAGTGATAAATAGTGGTAAACCAAATAAATCTCCAGGGGTAGATGGCTTGGACCATTTATTTTATAAAGTACTTATGCCTGAAATAAAAGTGTATTTATGCGATTTATTAAATGAAATCAAACAAACAGGAAACCTTCCTCTGGAGATGTCGGAGACAAAAATAGTTAATATATCCTAAAAGAAGGGAAGAACATGGACGATTGTAGGAGTTACCATCCTATTTCGTTGATTAACGTGGATGTAAAAATGTACGCGAAGATCTTAGGAAAAGATTGAAAACTATAATTACCAAGGTAATCCACTATGATCAAACGGGGTTAGTCCCAGGCCATCAGACCTCCGACAACTCTAGATGAATGATAAATATTTTTAACTATGTTAAGGACAACGATATTCCCATATTGACCCTATTATTGGATGCCGAAAAGGCCTTTGATAGGGTCAATTGGGAATTTCTGCAGGCAGTCCTTCTGAAATATGATTTGAGGAGTTTGCCTCGAAGTCAGTAAAGGCCATATACACAAAACCAACTGCCTTTGTGGCAAGCCCTGACTTTGAGTCAAACAAGTTCAAAATAGGCAATGGCACCCGTCAGGGATATCCGTTATCTCAATTACTATTCATCCTCTTTATGGAGTCTTTGGCGACATATTTAAGAGATTGTAGAGAAATTGAGGGCGTGGTTATAGGTCAGGAAGAATTCAAGTTTATGGGATTCGCTGATAATATTGTTATAACCATAACCAACACGGAGGGTGCCTGTCATAAATTACAGGAAATATTAGAGGAGTTTGGTAGTCTCTCCTACTTTAAAATTAATAGATCAAAATCAGATACTTTGATAAGAGGCATAAAGCCAGAAGTCAAACTAAAATGGTAGAAATTGTTTACCATTAATTGGAAATCTGAATATATTGTCCACTTGGGGATACAATTTTCATTTAGAATGAGTAACATCTATAAAGATAACTTAAACGAAGTAATGAAGCAAATTAGACCTATTTTGTGCAATTGGAGATCTCTGAATTTATCAGCTAGTATTGCTGCTATCAATATGAGCATCATCCTGAAAATTGCTTACTGTTTGAGATCTATATCAGGTAGTATACCACAAAATTACCTACAACTCATTCAAGACCAGCTTGACAAATTTATATATGGAGGAAAAAACAAGAATTAAGAAAAGTCTTGTGTGTCAGAAATTAACAAATGGAGGCCCAAATGCCCCCTGCATAAAAGATATACATAAAAAAATTGTTATAGCTCAACTCATAAGTTGGAATACCCTTCAAGACAAACCTAGATGGTTGGTTTTGGATGAGGCCTTTATGAGGGTGAAAAAAAAAATTGTTATGGCTCCCCAATTATAATAAAACTTTGTTTAGCAGACTTCCAGAAAATGTAAATGCACTCTTAAGATTCTGGTATAAAAATAAAGAGAGAATGCAAATATCAAACTTTATTTCATTAGCTGCACCTATTGATCTTTTAAATATGAAAGATCTGTCTTCAACACTTTCTCTTTTGCAAAGTAGGGGTGTAACCTCAGTTTCCAAATTATATAAAAAGAACAATCATCTAAAATTTTGAGATCAAGAAATTTACCTGGCTAAATTACGAAAGTTTGAAACAAATTTTACTTACCTGGGGTTATAAAATCATTGAAATTTACTCTCCAACGAAAAAAGAAGAATTAATTCTTAAGGGAGTAAAATGACATATTATTTTTAAATGCAGTTAGATTATGTGTGAGACAGCTCCCTTTATTAAAAGCATAGTAATTAAAGGCTGGGAATTAGATCTCAGAATTAACTTAGATGAAACTCTGTGGAGGGGAATTATAAAAATGGTTAGGAAATCAGCACTTAACACAGCATATTTACAGAAGGTGAATGCAGCCATAAAATGAATAGACATTTGCTTCTGGGAAGGAAAGCGATGGAAAGTCTGGACAAACTACTAAAAAGTAAAAATATTACACTATCAATTAAGTTCTGCTTAGTTAGAGCTATGGTATTCTCAGCAGTAACATACAGATGAGCGAGTTGGACCATAAGGAAACTGTGTCATAGAATTGACGCTTTTGAATCAAGGCCGTAGAAAATCTGAGGGGGGGGGGGGGGGGGGTAGAGTTTAAAAAAAAAGAAGATTCAAGCAGTAACCCAATCAGTGGTATAGGACTTTATTAGACTATCTATGACATAACTGGGGATCAGAATGGCCAACTGACAATCAATAATTTAGTTTACTGCAAGATTTAAAAAAAAATAACATTAAACTGATAAAGTACTTGTCAATATAGTTTTAAATAAAGTCCTATTTGGACTTTTGCTGTATCCCCTTAAGATAAGTCATAAATAGCTTATTTAGTGGTGTATACACTAGCACAGAGAGATTTAACAAGACAGACAGAAATATCAAATACAGTACACCCTGAAATATAAAAATACTGCTAGTAAAAGGTTTTGCTGCTATGAATAAGCCTTATGGGAGTTTTTATGAAAGCCATGTAATTGAGCCCTAAGTTACTTACCTAGTCAACTGGCACAAAATGCAAGGAGCTGGGCTGCAAAGTGGTAGCTCGATCATACTAAAACATGTAAATGCTTACTTACATTAAAACATCCTTCTTGGTTACAGATATACATGCAAAGTAATCATCTTTTCAATGCATGTTTCATGGTAATGCTTCTTCATGAAGAGGTCAGGCTCATCCCTGATTGTGTGAAGCTATAATTGCTAGTATTTGTAAAGACTATGGGCCTCATTCAATTGCAAGCTAGTAATTACATGGAACCTGACATTTTGGCTGTGTGTTAATTTTTTTTCTACATATCTAGATGTATTCAATTGACTAAAGCACGCAATTACAGGCTCACAGCCTGCACATGCAAACCATGTACCTGTACGTAGCATTTCAGGGCTTGATCATGATCAATTAAGCAAGCCTGTAAGTTACAATTTAGACACAGCCAATAGTAAATTTGACCATCATCACAACGCCAGTAAAACATGGAGTTTAAGCTACAATCAATTAGTTTAGAAGTACAATTCGCAATCGCACTCGCAATCCAGAAATGTAGAAATCAATACAAATCAATAAAGCAACTGTTCTAGTCCATGCTGCTTCCATGATATGTATTAACACATTGAATCCCGCGATCGATATAACCCGGAAATAAAACTTAAAATAAATATTTTTTATTTCAAATTTGCGAGCTTGAGACAATTGTGCAATTCATTCTAATGCCTTTCATTACTTTCCCAGTATTTTTAAGTACAGTAGTGTGTGTTTATGTGCTGCTGCAGTTGTACGAACAGGTGTTGAACCCACTTGCGGGTCCTATCTAGTACTCAAATCATTTTATGATACATTTGCCATTTACGGGTTTGAAGGCAATTGCTGGATTGTTGAATTGTTGTAATTGAATATGGATATTATGTCTTCAACACTGGTAACATTTACAGGCTTAAAACATCAATGGAGGAGATAGGCCGGAGTTATGTTTTTGACATACAGTGCTTTTGAGCATGCAACTCGCAAATCGAATTTGAGTAGCTAAAAGTAGACAATTGAATATCAGTAACATTTATGAGCTCCATTACGAGCTCATGTATTTGCGAAATGGCTAATTGAATGAGGCCCTATGAGAGATTCCTCACAGAGCTTGGGCCTCCCTTTATGTACAAAGTAGATCAGGCAAGCACATCTTTTCAGTATAAAGGACATTTATATATTCAAAATAGGACTACTTGGTCTACTAGTTGGATTTGTTAATTTTTTTATCAGCCTGATTGTACTAGAGATTTTTCATTTGCAAAATTTGCCTGTTTAAGTATTATCTATGTGCCTTTTATTATGCTGTATTTTTTTCTAAATCTCTATATTTTACAGATCACACGCTACAATATGTTTTTGAAACATGATTACCGTATATACTCGAGTATAAGCCGAGTTTTTGAGCCCTTTTTTTAAGGCAAAAAAGGGCCCCCTCGGCTTATACTCGAGTCACTCTCCCCCCCCCCCCCCCGTGTCTCTCTAACCCCCCTGTGTCTCTCTATCCCCTCCGTGTCTCTAACCCCCCGTGTGTCTCTAACCCCCCGTGTGTCTCTCTAACCCCCAGTGTGTCTCTTTCCCTCGCCCCTCCTCAACCTAAACCCCCCTCAACCCCCCTCCTCCACCTAAACCCCCCTAAATACCTCCCCCCTCTCCCCTCACTTACCTGCTTGTGCTCCGGCCTCCGCTCCTTGACCTGGCGCCGGCGCGCATGTGAAGTCACATGTGCGCCGCGTCATTAGCATAAACCGGGTGCCGGAGGGGTTGGGGTTGAGGGGGGTTGAGGTTGAGGAGGGGGGTTGAGGTTGAGGAGGGAGGTTGAGGATGGGGGTTGAGGATGAGCATGGGGGGGTTGAGGATGGGGGGTTGAGGAGGGGGGTTGAGGATGGGGGGGGGTTGAGGAGGGAGGATGAGGAGGGAGGTTGAGGAGGGGGTTGAGGATGAGGAGGGAGTTTGAGGAGGTTGTTGAGGATGAGGAGCGAGGTTGAGGAGGGGTTTGAGGAGGGGGGTTGAGGAGGGAGGTTGAGGATGAGGAGGGAGGATGAGGAAGGAGGTTGAGGATGAGGAGGGAGGTTGAGGATGAGGAGGGAGATTGAGGATGAGGAGGGGGTTGAGGATGGGGGTTGAGGAGATAGGATGAGGATGGGGGGTTGGGGAGGGGGTTGAGGATGAGGATGGGGGGTTGAGGAGGGAGGATGAGGATGGGGGGGTTGAGGAGGGAGGTTGAGGAAGGGGTTGAGGATGGGGGGTTGAGGAGGGAGGTTGAGGATGAGGAGGGAGGTTGAGGATGAGGAGGAGGGGTTGAGGAGGGGGGTTGAGGTTGAGGAGGGGGGTTGAGGATGGGGGGTTGAGGAGAGAGGATGGGGATGGGGGTTGAGGAGGGGGGTTGAGGAGGGAGGATCAGGAGGGAGGTTGAGGAGGGGGTTGAGGATGAGGAGGGAGGTTGAGGAGGGGGTTGAGGATGAGGAGGGAGGATGAGGAGGGAGGTTGAGGATGAGGAGGGAGGTTGAGGAGGGAGGTTGAGGATGAGGAGGGAGGTTGAGGAGTGGGGTTGAGGAGGGTGATAAGGGAGGGGGGAAGAGACACAATAAGGGAGAGATTGGAAGAGACACAGGGAAGGGAGAGGGGAAAAGAGACACAGGGAAGGGAGAGGGGAGAAGAGACATGGAGAGAGAGGGGGACACAGAGGGCACAAGAGGGACACAGGGGGCAGCACATTTCCCACCCTCAGCTTATATTCGAGTCACTCATTTTACCCAGTATTTTGTGGTAAAATGGGTGCCTCGGCTTATACTCGGGTCGGCTTATACTAGAGTATATACAGTACTTAAGTTGACCACCTTAGTGCTCATACATTAGGATATAACTTGTTAATTAGCAATGTAGCTCTTTACATTTGGAATTTGTTGTTTCAGATCTGCTTCTCTCCTCCCCCAAACGGGTGGGGTGTATAGGAGAGCATCCTCTGGAGATCCTCTCTTACCTACCTTGCTAATCAGTTGCTAAATAAGCAAATTGTAAACTATTGTATATCAACTACAGTGGCCCTTTAAAACACAATATTGTTTATTAAAAATGTATTTAAAATGTGAAGTAATAACTACATTTCCTATGTTATTTTGTGGGGTTTATTAATGAACAGATATACAACATTTATAAACATGCTTAATAGAGTGAAACAGGGGGGTTATTTGAAATAGGATTTTAACAAGTGATGTCGAAATGTAGAGTGAACAACTGCATTGTGTATGTTGTTCTACGAAGCCGATTTGTCAAAATGTCTACAATTATGCACTTTTTATAGAGAGATCATCTATAATAGAACAAATGACTTATTAAAGGATCACTGTGGTATTTTTTTTTATATGTTTTTGTGATTAAACTTAAGAAAAGGCAGAATGTTTTTGTAAAGCAAAATAAATACAGCCTTTAAATTTTAGTACTATTATTATTTGTGTTGTTCAGTCGTGTCCAACTCTCCATGACCTCATGACCATAACACGCCATGCTGATCCAGTTTGTATTCATGACTGAAATACTGGAGTGGGTTGTAAAGTTCCTTTTCTAGTGGGCCACAGCATACAGCTCCTGGTATTCCTGGGTTGTCTCCCATCCAAGTACTGACGAGTCCCAACCCTGCATGGCTTCAGGGTGGTGTGACCTCTTGGTTTCCTGACTGGAATTGAGCTCAGGTCGTAGCTGTGAAAGCACTGAATCCTAACCACTGGACCACCAGGGCACCCTAATGATTCTTTACTGCAGGCTTTATTTTTTCTTTATTTCTTAACCTGATTCTGTTTGCTTCTGTGTTAGTAGGTTGGTCTTTTGCAAACTAATCAAATTTCCATTAATCTTCTTTGAAAGCACTGGCAGTTTTAGGTGCTATATTTCCTTTGTGCCGATAAAAGTTTTCACTGCCTATTTTCAAGTCCTGTTCTTCAAATTAGTATATTTTTGAATAACTCAAATTTTAAACAATTTTTTTTGGTTTTTAACATTATCTCTATAGTTTTTAACTTTTTTTCCTCTCACATATGCCCTCTAATTTAGTTGCTTGAAGACTTTGCAGACTTCAGTAACAATCTGTGATAAGGTTTTCCACACCATATACTTTGCGCTGCAGGAATGAGATGGCTTTACCAGATTGCTTTCTTGTCTCGGCTTAGTTTAATTCACACTCTCCGAGGATGTTGTGGGAGCCTCAAATTGGACCACAGCATGAAGTCACTATTGTCTCTGTGAGTATGTGCACTCATTACACAGATAAAATGCACAATATTTTTGTGACCTATATACTGCACCTAGTCTAGACAGTTTTTAAGATCATTTTCTAATATGTGTCTAACAATAACTTTATAGCAGCATCACATTCCTTTTAAGCCGTGCTTGACCTTGCAATTGTGATAAATGCCCTAGCCATCCTGTGGTTAAAAAGACACTGAATTCCCATATTTACAGCATGCTATTTTTAAAAGCTGGAATAAATAATAGGTAAAATAATTTCATAAACAAGTTCTTACCTATTATATGTACTGATGTCTGTAAGCCCTCTCTTAGCAGTTTATTTATGTAAGACCATGTGCTCCTACAAGCAGGGGCGGAACTACCGCCGGTGCAGCCGGTGTGATGCACCAGGGCCCTTGCTCTGTGAGGGGCCCAGCACTCCCTAATTTACTGTAAAAAATATATATTAAAATGTTCTTTTTCTGTAGTGCAGTGGAGTGGACCTCCACTGCTTAACATTCTCCTGCTCAGCAGCATCATTCAACCCCCTCCCCCCAAATCCCCCAGAGCCACCTTGTTGCACTATTTACCCCCCCGCGTACCATTCACCTCCCCTCCAGCAGCATCATTAACCCCCCCCAAACCCCCCAGGGCCACCTTGTCGCACTATTTACGCTCCCAAGCTCCCCTGCGTACCATTCACCTCCCCTCCAGCAGCATCAATCACCCCCCCCCCCCCCAAATCCCCCAGGGCCACCTTGTCGCACTATTTACCCCCCCCCCCCCCCCGCGTACCATTTACCTTCAGCTTCTTTAGAAAGGCAGTGGTCGTCTTGGAAGTGTGTTTGGGGTCGTTATCATGTTGGAATACTGCCCTGCGGCCCAGTCTCCGAAGGGAGGGGATCATGCTTACTACTTTATATTGTAGCAGAGTGTCATTTCTTCAGTGTTGTCACATGAAAAGATATAATAAAATATTTTCAAAAATGTGAGGGTGTACTCACTTTTGTGAGATACTGAGGTGTTAGTGTTTTTATTTTTTTATTTTATTATAAATGTGTTGGACAGGATTTCTTTTAACATTGGTGTATGTGAGCCCCTTCTGGATCACTATCTTGCCATGTTGAAGGTGCTTGTGTACCTCAATGAAGCTGTGAGCTATACCATGTAGTGTCACCCAAGATGGGCAGGTCATAGCAGAGAGGTAAGAGAAATTGCAGTCCACTGGAGAGGGAACTGGCAACCCACTCCAGTACCTTTGCCAAGAAAACCATATGGATCAGCACAACCAGAAACACAGGCAGATGTCCCTGGTGTGCTGCGTCCATATGGTCACAGAGACGACTGAAGGACTGAAAATCACATCATGTGTGCCAGGGGTATCAATAATTTGTTTTACAAAAATTTACCAAGGTCCAAATATTTTAATGAAAATATTTATATTTTTCTTTTAATTTAGAATATGCCAATGTGTGTGTTGTTTTATAAGACTGTATATACATTTTATCCATATTCACTCAGTTAACATGTATGTAAATTTTAATTTAATCGTTTTTTTTTCCTGCCGATATACAAAAATCTATATGTGCTATAAATAAATGGCATGCTTGCTATCCCTCTGAGTTTAGTTTTAGTGGAAGGTTTAATATTGGTCACCTTGTATTTCTCCTATTGTACGGCTAGTTTCCTGCAAGTCTGAGCAAGCTGTGCTACGCTATTATATTGTGTAGATTAATTCCTCCCTTTCCTGTTTTTGCTGCGTTTTTATATTGTTGGACGTATTTTAACTTTTTAGTTTTCCATATTAAAAGGATGAAGTGTTTATTTAGATTTTTTTCTTCTTACTAAGAAAAGCAATAGCATTATGAAAAAAACAATGTACAGTATTTGTTATATGCCAAAAAAACATATAAAAATATAAACAATACATATATAATAGTACAGTACTGCTCAAACCAGGTTGGTAAATCATTTTTAGTTTAATTAAATGACCTTAGCTTAAAAGATACCCCAAACCATATACCCAAATCAGTCTATAAAATGAAAATTATAAAACAATGATTATCAAGCAAAACAAGTACCTTTACAGCTATTTTGCTAAAAAAAACAACAACCTTATTTCAACACAAATCTCAAATGTTTTGGACATATCTTTTTTAGTTTAATTAATTTCAATTCAACTTTTTTCTTTTTCCATCTATAACAGGGTCCATAATACAAGGTGAGGTACAGAAAAGAAAACTAGAAGAATGGATGGGGGGTTCAGGATCTATACATAATATAAATCAAAAATCACATATTAAAAGCAGGGACTGTGGAATTAATTTGAAGTTAAAGATTCTTCCTAGTATGTAATTTCACAGTCACATTATAAAAATATAATCATGTTTTTTTTTCCGGGATGTGTACTTTTATTCCTCCTAAGGTCAATGCTCAACTATAAAGCTGTAAAATAAGGAGACATGGAGATCATTTTATATTCCATTCTGGAATATTTAATTTGCTAAGATTATTATTATCATTATTATTAATACAGATTTTTGTAAAGCACCAGCGTATTATGTAACGTTGTACAGGGGTTAAATACAAAGAAAAAAATACAAAATTAAACATATTGCAGAAAGTAGAGGGCCCTGTCTTTGAGTTTAACATCTTACATATGAGTTTAAAAGCCTCATTTAAAAGCAAGCCCGTAATTTAGACAGAGCCGATAGTAAATGAGACTGTCATCATGATGTCAGTAAAACATGGAGTTTAAACTACATTCAATTAGTGTTTAGAAGTACAATGTGCAATCAAACTCGCAATCCAGCAATGTATAAATCAATAAAAATCATTAAAGCAACTGTTCTAGTCAATGGGGTTTCCATGATATGTATTATGATATTTATTAACTTCTTGATTCCGATTACATGGAAATAAAATGTAATAAAAATGATTTGTTATTGCAGATTTGCGAGCTTGAGACTGTTGTGCAATTAATTCTAATGCCTTTTATTGCTTTCCCAGTATTTTAAAGTACAGTAGTGTGTGTTTATTTGCTGCTGCAGCTATACAAACAGGTGTTTCACCCACTTGCGAGTCCTATCTAGTATTCAAATAATTTTTTTATACATTTGCCATTTACGGGTTTGAAGGCAATTGCGGTCTTGTTGAATTGTTGTAATTGAATATGGATTTTGCGTCTTTAAAACTGATAACCTTTGGGGTCTTGAAACAGCAAAGGAGGAGATAGGACAGAGTTCTGATTTTGACAACCGCAGAATGGTGAGTATATGCTTACATGTGTCATAGGTTGCACCAATACAGGTCAGGACAATGAGACATAATGATGTGACTTTCGCTTCTTCATAGTTTCAAATGCAAGATTATACAAAATGTCTCCCAATGAATTGAAAGAGATGCAAACATGTGGACAGTTTATACATGTTGTTAATCTAAGCAATTTGTATTGCAAGGTACAAATATTAAAATGTATATAGATCTTTAATTTCCTAGAACAAATTGAAGCCATAAAGGTGTATTTTTAAAAAAAATTTATTTAAATAACAATATTTTTTAGAAAATTCTCCACTGGAGGGAATCCCAGTTTAAACTTGTGACTATTATTATTACTAGCGACTTGCCCGTCAAAAAATGACGGCAATGTGATGTATATGTTTGTCAAGTTGTTTAGTTATTAACATATATTTTTGACCCTTGTAAGTATTTTAATATGAACGTGTATTTTTGTAAAATGTTGATGTAATGGTTTTTTAAAATGTAATTAGTATCTGAAGAATTGTTAACTTTAATATACATTGAATGAATAGGAAAGCAAAAAGTAAAAACCCTTCTTTAAACGTCGCGAATTTTAACATGAAGTTTAAACTATATGTAAGCAATAACCATCAAAGTATATATTTTTAAACTTGAACTTTATTTTTTATGTAAGTTTAGAAGTTGACAAAACATTGGTGTAATTTTGAACATTATAAACAGGAACATAGTGAATACATTTTGTAAAGTAATTTTTTATTAAAAGTATTAACATTTGAATGTAAAAACAATTGACATTTAAATTAATCAGTATTAAAATTCAATTTCTATCACAATAATTGTTAACTTGAATATACATTGAATGTAGAGGAAGGCATACAGTCAAACTCTTCTTAAAACGTACGTAATTAAACTAATTTATTACTGAGCACATAAATTGGCGATAAACATTAATGTAGGTAGTAATCTTAAGATAACAGACAATATTTACATTGTGACTTAAAAGGTGCTTGACCTCTTAACATCCACTTTGTAATATGTTGAATGAAATAACTTGAAAATATATTTTTTAAACTTGTAACATTAGAAACATTAACATAGTGACTTAACATTTTAACATAATTTTTACTAACAATGCAAGGCAAGTATTTTGTGAGGCGAATCATTCATAAACATGACTTCCATTAATTATGACTGAATTAAACAACCAATTGTTATGTATTTTGCAATGCTTTTAAAAAATCTTGGCATCTTTAATTAGTATCCTTCAAAGTTATAGTACTTCATAGTAGACAATGTTTTTAGTAAAAATACGTCCATCTTCTAATAAATCACCTTGACTTTCATTGTTTTCAATGTAAACTTTAATAGCCTGTGGATTTTTGCACCTTGACAATGCAACGTACAATTGACCATGTGCAAAAACTGGTTCTTCCAAGAAAATACCCACAGATTTGAAAGTTTGACCTTGTGATTTATTAATGGTCATGGCAAATGCCATAATAATGGGAAATTGTCTTCTTTGAAGTATAAAAGGGAGACTACTTTCACTTGGTGCTAAATCTATTCTTGGTATGAAAACTCTCTCTCCTCTATGGGTCCCAGTTAAAATTTCAGCATCTATAAAATGGTCCTTTAATTGTTGAACAATTAATCTTGTGCCATTGCATAGGCCTTTTTTTGGATTCATATTTCGCAGTAACATGATAATTGCACCTTTCTTTAGCTGCAAAATATGTGGTGGCATTCCAGAAGGAGTTAAAGAGTTTATGAATTCAGTCGAAAAGTTAGCCTGACTTTCATTGTCATCAGCAAGTACAGAATCAGCACTGTGATAATTTCTTTGTGGTGCATAAATTTTTTTTAAGATTTTATTATTGAGGATTAATGCATCTTTATTTTTACACGTCAGTATGACTTGGTTGGCAAGCTCGGAATATTCTTCGTTATTTATGCTCCCTTCAAATATAGCCGATATAATATCTTGTTGACAAATCATATGAGGTGGGATCTCTACAGTGTCGTCAGGTAAATGTAGTATTTTTTCTGTTCTGCCTTCTCCAATTTTAATAAGCCAATCATTGAAATCAGTTTGGCCTTCTGATCTCATATTTTGTTGCAGTTGAAGATGGGTAAAATGTTTCCATACTGTACTTGACTTTATACATGTTTCGATAATGTCAGTTCGATTGCCATGTACAACAACAGGTAATGTTTGTCTAAAATCGCCACCCAACAACATTACCTTTCCACCAAATGGAAAAATATTATCCATGACTTCACGAAGCAAACGGTCAATACATTGGAGGGCATAGCATGACATCATTGTGGCCTCATCTATTATAATTAATTTACATTTCTTCAATTTCTTTGCTTGTAAGGATGTCATGCGAATATCTGACACAGAATTTTCTAAAATAGGCACTGGCAGTTTAAATCCACTATGAACAGTTCTTCCACCTTCTAATAAAAGTGCAGCAATTCCAGTAGTGGCAAACGCCATTGCTATTTTTCCTTGTGCTCGTACTGAACTCATTAATAAATTGTACAAATATGTTTTTCCTGATCCGCCAGGTCCATCAAGATAGAAATAACGCTCTGTCACCATGTCATCATCTATAGCATTTTTAATGGCATGAAATGCTTGCAATTGTAGTGTATTTAAAGTTGCAAGTCTTTCTTCTGTTCTTTCTGCTTGTAGTTGAATGTCATAGTCTTCAAAGTTAATGTCATCTATAAGACCTGGATCAGGCAAATTAAAACTTGCACAACTTAATCCATGAGTTAAAAAGACTTCTTGGATTTCCATTAACGCTTTTAAGTGTGCAATGGGTTCATTGTATCGTCGCATAAAGTCTTCAGCCATATTACTTTTAAAAGTCTCCCACAAAGCTAATGCATTTGGAGCATTTGAGAAGATACAAATAAAAGCAAATTGTTCTCTCATCTGTCGCGGCATTTGACATTGTGCTGCTTCTTCTAAGCATCTTTCCCACTCTGTATCATCAGCGAGTAAGTTTCTATGTCTTGCAGCTAAATGGAAGGATTCATATACAATGTCATTAACAGTTCTTAAGTGTTCAAAACTTTGTGCTCCAGGAACATTTAAAAGTAATATCCGTAAGCAAAAACGTTCAACATCTCTTGGACTGACTGTGTAAATTCTTGGAATAATTTTATTGCCTCTGGTTTTTCTTGGTCTCCATAATCCATTCACAAAAACATAGTGATATGGAATTTCAATATATAAGTATTGTGTTGCTTCAGCATCAGTGGAATTTAATGCAAACCATGCAGTTAGTGTAGTGTGACGATCTTCACTTTGGGCCAATGCATTCATTTCATTTCCAGCATGGAAATAGACTAAATGTCGTTGTGGCAAATGTACTGCTAACCTATATACTGCATGTGATCTATCATGCATTTCAAATTTTAAAAGCCGCCACATAGCTTCTGGCGCACTGACATAGCGAGCATCTACATGAGATGCAAGTTCATCATGTACTAACTCACTACTTTCAGGGTTGTCTGCACTTTTGACGACTACAGTAGCTGCATCGTAACCTTTGTAAATATATTTATAGACATATTTAATTGATTTGATGGAAGTGCAGGCTTCTACGTTGATGTGGGCGTTGTACTTCATGAGTAAATGTGGATTGTAAGGTACTACATATCTATTGTCCACTTTTTTCACACGAATAATGGCACTATCTCCTTCTCTTCTTTTATAAAGTGGATATCCATCACAATTGGCATAGGTTTTGTCTCTATAATCTTTGGGAAATTCTTTGGAACATTTATTATTTTCCATACATGGTGATTGTGGATTAAGGTCACCACAGGGTCCATGAATCATGCGATGAGTAACAATCTCATATAGTCTACCATATAGTTCTGGATCTGGTAGTTCAGCAACAATGACTGCATCCACTTTGTCTGAAGTATCTAATTTATCTTTTTCTTGAAGTATTATTAGAAGATGTGCATGTGGAAGGCCTCTTTTTTGAAATTCAATGGTATATACATAAGCAAGACATTTGCCAAATAACTGATTTATAGTGAAGTCACGTATTAATTCATTTAATTTAATCTTAAAAACTCTGGCTACTAAATCTGGTCGATCTGAAGCATTTTGTCCAAGAAGTAGATTTAGTGTAATTTCTGGCCATTGTGGATTACATGTAAATGTCACAAATAAATCGGGTTTGCCAAATTTTGTCACAATAGCCATAGCATCATTGTATCTTTCTCTCATATTCCGAGGAGATCCTTGAAAGGAAGATGGTAAAATGATGGCTTTGCCAGCTGTCATGTCTCTGCTTGTAGCCACGTCAGCAACATAGTCCATGAGTCCAGAATATTGTTCTACACGGAGTTTATCTTGTTGATATTTGATAAAGTTTAAATTATTTGCCTCAACTTGCAAATATGAATCAATAATCCATTGTTGTGTTAGTTTCCCACCACATAAAATTGGATTAAATACATTGCGAATGGCAATTTGAGCTACTTTAAATTCAAGCATAGAAACATTATTTCGGATTCTGCCTTTAGCATTTGGGTAACTGGGAAGAGTTAATTTTGGTTGCCAACCTGCTTCTCCGTGTGGGAAAAAGATGGGATATGTCATTGGATCTAAATTTGCACTTAAGATACTCATATTAATAAACGGTTGGTCCTCATTTCTAGGATATATTCGTATGTCTCTTTGAAATGGTGGTTCTCCTTCATCATTGTGAAACACCATTGCAACCTCATTTGTTGTTGGCAAGTTATAACGACGTTTATCAGTATGTCTGTCTCTTTTAAGCACCATATTAACCTTCGGCATTGGTAATTGATGTGTTTGTGAATGAAGTAGTTGTTCATTTTCTACTTCTGCCAATTTTTTATAAGCTTTACTGTAGGGATTGTTGTCCATAATATTATTTAGCTCTATGAAAACAGTGGGTAAGCATTTTTTATTTTCTTCCATCTGCATACGTTGGTCAACAGCTTCCATTGTATCTAGGACATATAGTTGAGCGAATTTTCTTTTATTTCCTTCCTCTGGATGTAAATGGGAAGTGCGATGATAAATTTGTCCTTGGACTTTAAAACAGTAAGGACCATGTCCTGGTACATTAGCAGCCAATGTTGCCCCCATAGATGCAAATGATATGGCACTATTGTAGGATCTTATGTTTGTCTTAAAATTTTTGTAATTTGGAAAAGTAGGTTCAGTCAGAATATTTAGTAAATAGGTTGGAAATTGTTTCCTTTCTGGAAGTTTGAACTTTCCTTTTTGACAACAACTAATAAATTGTCCATCTCGGGGTCTCTCCTGTTTAAAATAATAAGCCTCACAAAATTGACATTGAGTAGTCATGTCCCCACAACTATGAACCTCTACTGCTAAAGACTTCATTAAAGGACAATTTGCAATGCATATTGGATGTTGACTTTGATATTCATCAGATGAAAAGTCATGAAATGTTTCAACAACAGGTTCTAAATGTTTAGTTTTTTTCGTACATTTTCTTGGTATATGTTGGACTTGTTCGGTTGAAATTTCCTGTAAGTTTTTAGTAAGAGTTTGTAAATGCTTTTTTTTGGTAGTTTTTTTTTTTGGTCTGTCTTGACTGGTATGTTGTAAAATGTCATCTGATGTTTTAGGAACAGTTTGTAAATGCTTTATAATTTTTTTATTTATTTTGGTTGTATGTTTCATTTTTGCAGCGGATATTCTTTTATTTGCAAGTCTTTTGCGTTCTTTTTCTCTTCTAATTTCTTTCTCCTCCGGTGTCTGCTGGGCGGCCCATCTCTCTTGTCTTTCTCTAGTTTGACGTCTTTTCTTCTCTTCTTTGGTCTCGTTATCAGCCATATTAATCTGTAAACGGAAACAAATAAATGTAATTGTGTATATTTAAATTTGTAATTCCTGTTAAAGATGATTGTGCACAATTGTTGAAATAAAAGGCAAATCATGAATGTATCATTGATATTTAGTTAAATTTATAATTCCTGTCTTCAGTGGCTCCGAATTTTTTTAATGGAATACTGCTGTAAATAAGCATGTAACATATTTATTTAAAATAATGGTTGTATTTATTAAAAACTTTGTTTGTGGATAGATATTTACCACTGCAAAACTTCTTTGCTGAAAAAAAAAGTGATGTGGTTATTGAGCTATGTATTGCATAGTAGCAATTTAAATAAAATAAGTGAGATAGTAAATTAATTAATTTATTTTTCTGTTGAGACGGATGCAACTGAAACCAGTTTCTTTAGTGTTATTCTTTAGTAGTTATTATAGTTTACCTTGGTTGAAGTGTGATTTAAATCCGAATGTTTGTTGCTCCTCGTTTCCAAATCGTTGTCCAATGGTGTGGTCCTCTGTCGGAAGTCCTCGTCCGATGGTGTGGTCCTGTCGCGATAGCCCCTGTCCGATATTGCGGTCCTGTGGCGATATTCCTCGTCCGATGTTGTTGTCCGTTGGTGAAAGTCCTCGTCCGATGGTGTGGTCCTGTGTTGAAATTCCTCGTCTGCTGGTCTGGTCCTGTGTTGAAATTCCTCGTCTGCTGGTCTGGTCCGAGTCCTCGTCCGATGGTCCGGTCCGGTCCTGTGGAAAAAGTCCTCGTCCGATTGTCTTCACGCAGTATCTGTTGTAATGTAAAATAGAAAATGTTGTTTGAGTGAAATGTCTTTTAAATAAGTAAAAAATGTATTAATTTTGCTGTATTGTATTAGTTATGTTTATTTTTTTTAAAAAAATTTTTTTTAACTTTTTGTACAATCCCAAGACTTTTGTTATTCTTATTTAAGGTTCTTAGTAAGGCTTGTGGGTTGTGATATATTACATAAGAATATGAATTTATTTTGCTATGTGTTTATGTTAGTTTTTGTACAATACCGTTTTGTGCGCACCACTTGTGGTATACTTATTTAACCTTTATTTGGATGGTTATAGTTAGTGAAACATGAAATAATATAATTAATGTAGTTTGCTATGTGTTTGTGTTAGTTATTGACAATCCTGTTTGGTGCACATCACTTGTGCAAAACTAATTTCTTCTTGATTGTACAGGTTATAATTTGTTAAACATTAAAGAAGAATGTTAATATAGTTTGCTATGAGTTTGTGTGTTTTTTTTATACAATGCTATTAGGTGCACAACACTTTTGTTATTCTTATTTTTGGTTATTTGTAAGGCTTATAGGTTGTTAAACATTTAGTCCCTCATTCAATTGCGATTTTGCCAATTGAATACGGCTCTAAATAAGCACATAATATATATTTTTTAAAGAAGTTTTTAGGTATTGAAAACCGTGGTTTTGGATAGATGCTTAATAACTAAAAACTTCTTTAAAAAATATATGTGATGTGCTTATTTAGACCCCTATTCAATTGGCAAAATTGCAATTGAATGAGGGCCTTAATAAGAAATTCTGTTTTGTGTGTAGCAGTTTGTGTGTCATTGAATTGCGATTTGGCTAATTGAATTGTGCTGTAAATGAGCACATAGCATATTAGCATATTAGTTAAAATAATTTTGTAGTCATTGAAAAACTGTATTTTTGATATTTTTTTATTAACTAAAACCTTAGTTTTAAGCTATTGTTATGTTGTTATTTAGAGCCCTATTCAATTGTGCAAATTGCAATTGAATGAGGGCCTTTGTGTGTACCATATGTTGCATAGTTTGGCCCTCATGCAATTGCATTTTTTACAATATAATAGTACTGTAAGTCCGTAATTGAATTGCAATGTAGAAATTTGAATAGGGTTCTAAATAAGCACATCACATATATTTGTTAAAATAGCCATATTTAATTTTCCAAAATAGCAATTGAATAAGGGCCTTTGGTTACTGCATTTGTTATATTGTGAGCTACTTATTCAATTGTGTTTTGGCCAATGGAATAGAGCTCAATATCATCACAGAGCATATGTTTGTACGGAATTTTGTATTTAGTGAACTTGTATCCAAAAGGAACGTGTTCACAAAAGAAAAATTTCCTAAAAAATATGCTCTGTGCTTATATAGAGCCCTATTGAAATGGGCAAATCACATTTGAGTGAGGCCCTTGGGCATTAAAGACATATAGGTCCTCATTGAATTGCAATTTTGCCAATTGAAGAGGGCTCTATATAATCACATAACATATTTATTGAGCAAAGTTTTTAGTTATTGAAAACCTTGATTGTGGTTAGAAGTTCATTAACTAAAAAGTTCTGTTTCCAAAATATGTTATGTGCTTATATAGAGCCCTATTGAAATGGGCAAATCACATTTCAGTGAGGCCCTTGGCCATTAAAGACATATAGGTCCTCATTGAATTGCAATTTTGCCAATTGAAGAGGGCTCTATATAATCACATAACATATTTATTGAGCAAAGTTTTTAGTTATTGAAAACCTTGATTGTGGTTAGAATTTCAGTAACTAAAAAGTTCTGTATAAAAAAAATGTTATGTGCTTATATAGAGCCCTATTCAAATGAGGAAGTTGCAATTGAATAAGGCTCATGGTTATTTCTTGTTTATACTTAATACTTTACCTTGATAGAAGTTTTGAATGACAGACGGTCCCCTCCTGCCAATCTTAATCCGCCGGTCTTCTTTTAGTGTCTGTTTGAAAAAGAAAGTGAAATAGTTATTTGTATATTTATAATTTGTCATCTAGCAAAGCATGTCCTTTTGAGCATGTAATGTGTTCTTGTATGTTACCTCTTCAAATTTGTTGGTGTTCTTTAAAAGGGATTGTGCTTCACAGTGCACGGTGCAAATTGTTGAGAGACGCTGTTGATGCAGAGTCTGTTTGAATATGAAACGAAATAGAAAGATTCAGCTTTATCTGATGTATTGAATTGCAGTAAATTAATTCAATTAACCTTAATTTTTGTTGGGGGCTACACACATATCTCACATACATGAAGCACATTACATAGTTTAATGTAATTATTTTGTGTACGTGTGACATATCAGTATACATGAGTCAAATTTAAATGGTTAAATTAACATTATATTTATTTGTTCCAACACACATAAATGTGTGTGTGTGAGATGTAACTATAGATGATACACATATATGTGCATGTGACATATCAGTATACATGACATATAATGTCATTAAAATGTAGTTGTTTACTGATTTTGTTGTAAGCTAATTTTGTTGCATTGGTAATACACATAAATGTGCGTGTGACATGTCACTATACATTATAGACATATATGTCGGTGTCAGATGTCACTATGAAGGGGCAATACACAGAAATGTGCGTGTCACATGTCACTATACATTATAGACATATATGTGCGTGTCACATGTCACTATACATTATACACATATACGTGCGTGTCACATGTCACTATGAAGGGGCAATACACAGAAATGTGTGTGTCAAATGTCACTATACATTATAGACATATATGTGCGTGTCACATGTAACTATACATTATAGACATATATGTGTGTGTCAGATGTCACTATACATAAAGCTCTGTTTAATTTTGTTTGTGAGGCTATACACATAAATGTGCCATACATGATGACTACATAAATCCTAGTTTATTTTTTTATTTTTTTGACCTGACCTGATAATAAAATGTAATATATTATAGCTTACCTGTCAGTTGTAATTTGCACAATGTAAAGTAGTAAATTAGTAAAGAATTGTCTTCTCAAGTAAAAGCAGCAGTTATCTCAGAAGTCACTCCGTTGATCACCTGAGGAGAAATGTATTTTTTAGTTGGAAATAGGCAGTATTTATAAACTTGTAGAAAGTTCTGGAAAGTGAGACCGTTAGAACGCAATACGCATGCGCTATTTGCGTTCCAGCTTACAATTTGCGTTCCATCCGCCATTTTAGGCGTATTACTGTTCAAAATGGTGTTTAATATGATTGTGATACGTTCCGCATAGTATGTGTTTCATTATTGCGAGTAAGTGTAGTGTAGTTACGTCTGAAGCCTCGTTTTCGTTTTGTTCGTCGGCCATTTTTTCTCTCGCTTAGCGATGGTATTACTGTCTAAAGTGTTTATTTTGATTTAAATGTAGGTGTAACTTGTTTTTTTGAGGTGCTGGCTGGTTCCTCTTGCTGTAGGTAAGCTTTTTATGTGTTTGTTGTGTGTCTTTGTTAAGTTTTAAATGTTTGTATGTCGGCGTGTTGCGTCCGATGTTTGCGAACTCGTAATGTGTGGTAACGTGTCTCGTATGGTGTTTGCGTGTGTAGCATGGTGTTTGCGTGTGTAGCCTCGTTTTCGTTTTATTCGTCGGCCATTTTTTTTGTCGCTTAACAAAGTATTTAGTGTCGAAACTCTTTTATTTTGAGTGCAATTAAGTTCTAAGTTGCATTTTTGAGGTCCTGGGTGCTTCCTGTTTGTGTAGGTAAGGTTTTTATGTATGTGCTGTGTGTATGTATTGTGTTTGTAATTTTGTAATGTTCGCGAGTTGCGTCCGAGTGTTGCGAGGCCGTAATGTGTGTGAACGTGTGTCGTATGTTGTTTGCGAGTGTCGTAATGTGTTTGGACGTAAACTTTTTTTTTCAAGGGTCGCAGTTGCTGCAACTGAAGACCTCGCTTTGCGAGGTCCTCAGGTGCTGGCATGGAGCGCCTGCGGCGCTCCAAGCCAGCAACTGAGGCCCTCGCTTCGCGAGGGTCCTCAGTTGCTGGCAAGGAGCGCCTGCGGCGCTCCATGCCAGCAACTGAGGCCCTCGCTTCGCGAGGGTCCTCAGTTGCTGGCAAGGAGCGCCTTCGGCGCTCCATGCCAGCAACTGAGAACCTGGCACAGTGCCCTCGCTACGCGAGGGCCGGGACTCGCTGCGCGAGTCGCGGCCCTCGCTTCGCGAGGCCCGGGACTCGCTGCGCGAGCCGCGGCCCTCGCTACGCGAGGCCCGCGACTCGCTGCGCGAGTCGCGGCCCTCGCTACGCGAGCCCGCAGCGTTAGCAACAACTCGTACGCTCACAACTATATATGTGATTATTAGTAGTTGTAGTAGTCGTAGTAGTAGTATTATTATTTTCCTTTATTTGTAACGTGGCAACAATGGAGGACCTGTCTTCCAGCTGTCTTTGCTTCAGTCTTGCTCTCCTGGAACTAGCTTTGTGATTTTTTGCTGCTTAATTATGCTCTGAGTCAGATATAAATATAACTATATATATATATTTTTTTTTTTTTCTTTGTGCAGTGGTAGTTTAAAGATATGTATTATTCTCAAATGTTGTATGTCCACTGTAATGCTAGTTTGGGGCTTAACGCATAGTCGGCCCAATTAACGCACTAAACAAAACAAATTTAAAAAAAAACAGTAACAGTGCCACTATACCTTTCAATGGGATAACAAATAACTGGATAATCCTCTTATATCCAACTGTGTGAAGCTCACGGCAAATACACAGGCCTATAGTAAGACAACGGTTAAAGATAAATTAGATAAATTTACATATCTTAGGAATAAATGGATTCTTCATTTTGTAACTCCATAGGAAAGATTTGCATTAAGATTTTAAGGATACAAACATTTTAGGACTTTTTCCCCCTTTTCCATATTTTGTCAGTCTAGACTGGGTACAACAGTAACATGCAAGCTGAGCTCTCTGTCTGGGTACAACAGTAACATGCAAGCTGAGCTCCTGCTCCAATGATCTTTTTGGGCAAATTTGCTTAAATTATATTTTATAATCCCCAAATGTTTCTATATATTTAATATCACCAAGACTGGGGCTATCTTAAGATAAAACATTTTTACATATAATGCATATTTTCTGACAATTGAAACTTCAGATATTGCCAAAAGGCTATTTGTTTGCCTAAATGCCTAACTATTGGACGTCTAGCAGGGTTAAAAAATCAATCAGCCTTTAACCCTGGACATGGAGTGTGAGGGAATCGAGAGGCGCAGTCTTGTACCTAAAGAAGACAGGGCACCATTTTCCCTGGACATGGAGTGTGAGGGAATCGAGAGGCGCAGTCTTGTACCTAAAGAAGACAGGGCACCATTTTCCCCCTATTTGCCATCATAGTCTGGGAAACCCCAAAGGGGAGTAGACCTAAGCTGCACTCTAAGGAGCAAAGCTTCTGGAGGTCTGAAGAGCTGAAAAAGAGGGGAGCACTAGGACTGCGTCTGCTTCGGGGGCTCCAGAAACCTGGCAGGAATTGCCAAGGTGTCAGAGGAAAGCGGCTGCAGAGAGTTTCTGGGAGGAGGAAGAGATGGCCTTACCTGATCCTGATGGAATACACCCAAGGGTACTGAGGGAACTGGGTTATGTAATAGTCAAACCATTATATCTATTTTTTATATCTCAATTACCATGTAGCTTTGTAACTACATGGGCAGTAAGAAGGTCTATGGAAGCTGTGTGCATGTGGGGAGGAAGAATACAACAAGCACAGTCATTTTGAGGAAACCACATGGCCTAGGTCCACATTATATGAGAAGGTCTGATTGTGGTCAGCAGAAGGCCCTGTAAAGGCTAAAGGCTTTTTTGTGATTCAGTGGAGAGAGTAACAATGACATAATTCCCTAATCTATTACACTAGACAAGGGAAAAAGTCATCACAAGAGACTTATCAAATTGCCTTCACTTTCTCTACCACCCCTGCCTTGCTATGTATCATCTACTGATACAGGTTTTTTCATCTGCTGATGGTGGGGGGCTGATTATGCTTGGCAGTGCTAATGAACCCTGCAGCTCATCTCTGCAGATTCTCTCTCTCCCACTTCGGCAAAGAATAACATAGAGTTTACTTATAAGATACAACCATTCTGCTATAACAAACACTGGCTGCAGTGAGTGTAAAGCCTTGGGTATTCTCTACACCTTCTCTGCCACCCCTGCTGGAAGTCTATGTATCAGCCACTGCAGCAGGTTATTTAATTTTAATTGCTTATTGTAGGGAGGCTGATTATGCTTGGCAGACCTAACAAACCCCACAGCTGAGGTAGTTCTGAGCTCTGTAAATTCTCCCTCTCTCTCCCACAGTGGCAAACAAATAACATAGAGTTTACTTATAAAATGCAATCATACTGCTATACCAAACACTGGCTGCAGTGTGGGTTCAGCCATAATTATTCTCTGCACCTTCTCTATCACCTTTGCTGGAAGGTAAGTCTATGTATCAACTACTTCTGAGGATTTTTTTATTTGAATTGCTGATGCTGGAAAGGGCTGATTGTGTTTGGCAGAGCTAAACCCCCAGCCGAGGTAGCTCTCATCTTTCTCTCTCTCGCTTTTGTGCTGTGACTCTGTCCAAATATGTAACTAGATACAACAGGCAGATTGAACTGCACAGCCATTCAGTGAGTAACAAATGGGTTAAAGTCTGTACTTGAATGCTGTACTGCTATGGGCTAGTGTGGGATACTGACGTAGACAGATCCAGATTTCAGTTTGCTGCAAATAAATATGTAAGTATGTGAAGTTCTGTTTTCCAAGTATGGAAAAGCCAGGCATTTTGATAGACTGCAGCCCTGATCACTGCGGAGTCAAGAGGACAGTTTCTATTCCTTTTCCTATAGTGACATCTTGTTGCTGGTTCAAGTAATTACTGTACATGCATGTATTTTCCCTTTGTCTTTAAACCAGAACCAACTAGATTTCCCGCCCCACTATTCCTTTGTCTGGTAGATTCCTACCATAGATCCGACCTGAGGCAGGTAAGCTAAACCCACAGTTTTCCCTGCCTCCTGATTGGCTCTTCTATTTCTGTTATTGGTTCTAATCTGGGCAGAGGGTTTGTATATGTTTAGCCCACTATAATGTAAATACTTTGTTCTGTAACTGCATAGATACACTGCTGTAACAAGAAAAAAACATGCTGTTCTTGGGACACATAGACAATCGCGTGTTTCATTTAGAGAGAAGACTACTGAGCTAAAATCGCTTTGCTGCCCTGAGTCTCTGCTCCTCTCTTGGAGAACAGGTAGAATACCGGGTTGGACGCTACTGAGTAGGGTTGGACGCTACTGAGTAGGATTGGTCTCCTTGGCCTTTTCAAGCCCACTGAAGAAGTAGAGGATACTAGTTAGCTGAGCCAGTGTCCCTGGGCACCTGAGCTGATGCAGATGATCCTTATCTGACCGCCGGGCACTGAGAGGCCAATTCCTTCTAAGGAGCAGGGAATTCCTGTAGCCAAAGGCAGGAATTACTGGAGCTAAAAAGCTACCAGGGCAACTACCATATACCTTTAAATATGAGACTAAACATAACAATATAGGAATTTAAGAGATTTCACTCACTGGAGAAAAAACACTAACAATAACGACCTGAGTGTGAGGAATGGCGTGATTAATATATGTAGATGTTAATCATTTCTCTGCTTGGTGTACTTATAGTGCTCTCAGTATTTTAGATTTTTAGGTAAATGCAGTATAAGATTGTTGTACATCTCACAAGCCTACACAACACTGAGTTAAACGAAATAACGTTACACTAAAATATAAACAGGCTATGATTAGAACTCTCATTGACATTATGTATGTAATTGTTATGAACTTCAGATGGCCTTTTACCCCCATTTCCATTATGTTCTGTGGAACTCTATTGGAAAGACCACTGGAAATGGTTAATGGTTATGCGTAGCCCAAGCCCTTTAAGGACTGGACAGTATTGGACAACTGCATCCATTTCAAACTAAGACCTTCATATCTAGCCACTGCAGTGGAGGACCTAGAAATTGCAATATACAAAACAAATACATTGCAATATACAGCTCCCTTGGTGAAGTACGCTAAGTAATTGAGCCAAGGAACCACTTAATTGTGTGATGGCTTCAATCAATTGTCCTAGTTCCCACAGAAGGGTGTCCGTTATGTCATCATGGCATGGTTTAAACTCACTCTGTTGGTAACATGGGTGGCAGGAGACTAATAATAAGTACAAATCTGCCAAGGGCACTGGTTGCTATGGGCACCAGGAGGTGGGTCCCTGTCTTGCATAATTAAGGCTTAGTGCGGACAGGTGACCCACAGCCTTATTATTGATTCTGGTGATGAAACCAGGCTTGTGATTGGCTGGCACATATGCCAACCTTATCTTAATTGGCCCCATCTTCCCTCCGCTAGTCCCCACTTCACTAGGGGAAGTATGTGATGAGGACTGTCACGTTCCCCTGACCCACTTCCAAATGGAGTCAAACTTGATGCCGCCCTACTATCACCCCACCCATTGTATACTGTTGAAGGTGAGGGAAGTTTGAACTGTTTGACAAAAGTTAATGTTTATATGTAACCCCTACTTGTTGTGTTTCACATGTGCTTGCCAATAAAGGATAATTAGATTTTGAATTAAGCGACAGAGCTGTTGTCCATTTCTTTTTTAACTGGAAATCAGACGTATGTTCTGAGAAAAAACAACTGAGCAGCAGCTCCTGTTGGCTGGTCCAGCTGGCTGTTTTCCGTCACCGTAATCCTTTCCTTTTCAGTTTCTCATAAAGTTTTTCACTACATCCTATTCTGTCTCCCTCACTTTATATTTGTAAATCACAAATATGGGTTCTCTGCTCTAATACTGTCACCACTGTACTAAAAACAGTATTTATAACAGAATGTATTTATAACAGAATTTAAGTCAGCTGTGAAATACTACTATTACTATTATTATTATTATTACAAAAATGACGGAAATAAAATTTGAAGCTTGGCAATGCTGTTTGCCACACAATGTAAGGGCTCCCCCCCCCCCCCTCTAACCTGCAGGCTTTGCGATGAGTGACTTTGTCGCTCATCGTGGGCCTCGCAATGAGCCTCCCTCCCTCTACTTTACTGCGTTTTGCTGCTCATTGCAGGCCTCGGCCAATCCGCATCTTTCGTGCCTCACAATGAGCCCCTTTGGCACTCATTGTGAGTTCCTCCACCCCTCTACTTTACGTGCCTCGCAATGAGCGGCTTTGCCCCTCATTGCAGGCGTCGGCCTACCCTCAACTTTTGGGCCACGCAATTAGCACCGTCGGCGCTCTCTGCGAGCCTCTCCCCACTCTCTCCCTTTCATGTCTCTTTGTCCCCTCTACCTCCCCTGTGATTTTTCCCCCTTATCTCCCTCCCCTGTGTCTATTTCCCTCCTCTCTCACATCTGTGTCTCTTTCCCCCCCACTCCCTCCCCTGTGTCTCTTTCCGACTACTCTACTTAAAATTTGACCAGGATCTGTGGGCCTTTGTAGGATGAGGGAGCAACCTCAAGGTTGTGTGCACCCATAAAATCCCAGTTATCTACATTTTCCAGTCTTAAGGGTCTCCCTCATACACTGTAATGATATTTATACTTTAATACACTTTGTGTGTGTATGTTTGTGTGTGTGAGAGGGCAACCTAAATACATGTATACTCATGCAAGCGTTCACATACATCCACCAGACTATGTTTATTTCAAAATGTTCTCTTCATTACTCTCAGGATTTCCTACACATGGGATTTACTTTTTGGTCATCATTTTAACATGATCTACTACTCTAGAGGGTTCCCTGGTGGTCCAGTGATTAGGATTGGTGCTTTCACAGCTATGACCTGGGTTCGATTTCAGTCAGGGAAAAAAGAAGTCAGACAACCCTGAAGCCATGCAGGGTTGATCCTAGTCAGTACTTGGATGGGAGGCCACCTACGAATTCCAAGAGCTGTATGCTGTGGCCTACTGGAGAAGGGACTGGCAAACCACTCCAGTATCTCTGCCATGAATACCATGTGGATCAGTATGGTGTGTTACTGTCCATGAGGTCACGAAGAGTCAGACACAGCTGAACAACACAAACCCACTACTCTAGCAGCATGGTGTCAACGGTCCCTTAATGACACATTCAAATGTCGCATAACACATACATGATTCTAACTTAATTTTACAAATCTCTTACATTCAGTGGTGAACCAGTGCAATGGTGAGCTGCCTGCTATGCTGATATACAGTCAGGTCCATAAATATTGGGACATCGACACAATTCTAATCTTTTTGGCTCTATACACCTCCACAATGGTTTTTTAAATGAAACGAACAAGATGTGCTTTAACTGCAGACTTTCAGCTTTAATTTGAGGGTATTTACATCCAAATCAGGTGAACGGTGTAGGAATTACAATAGTTTGTATATGTGCCTCACACTTTTTAAGGGACCAAAAGTAATGGGACAGATTAACAGTCATAAATCAAACTTTCACTTTTTAAAACTTGATTGCAAATCTATTGCAGTCAATTACAGCCTGAAGTCTGGAACGCATAGACATCACCAGACGCTAGGTTTCATCCCTGGTGATGCTCTGCCATACCTCTATTGCAACTGTCTTCTGCTTGTTCTTGGGGCATTTTCCCTTCACTTTTGTCTTCGGCAAGTGAAATGCATGCTCAATCGGATTTATGTCAGGTGATTGACTTGGCCATTGCATAACATTCCACTTCTTTCCCTTAAAAAACTCTTTGGTTGCTTTTGCAGTATGCTTCGGGTCATTGTCCATCTGCACTGTGAAGCACCGTCCAATGAGTTCTGAAGCATTTGGCTGAATAATAGCAGATAATATTGCCCGAAACACTTCAGAAATCCTCCTGCTGCTTTTGTCAGCAGTCACATCACATATATAGTTGTGAGCGTACGGGTCGTTGCTCACGCTTGCGGGCTCGCGCAGCGAGCCCGCAAGAACTGCGTCCCTCGCGAAGCGAGGGACGCAGTTCCCCGCAAATGCGGGTCCTCGCGAAGCGAGGGCCCGCATTTGCGGTGATGGAGCATCCCAACGTCCCCGCAAATGCGGATCCTCGCGAAGCGAGGGTCCGCATTTGCGGAGGTGGAGGCTCAACGTCGGCTGTGTTAACACACACATACACACACACGACTTTTTAACAAAATAAACCCAACCTCCCAGCCAACAAAAACCCAACAACGTCCCCGCAAATGCGGATCCTCGTGAAGCGAGGGTCCGCATTTGCGGTGGTGGGAGCATCCCAACATCGGCTGTGTTAACACACACAAACACACACACAACTTCATAACAAAAAAAAACTTAAAGTCGCCTCACACCCGCTTACACCCAGACACACAGACGCAAGACTTAACAAAAAAACAGTAAAAAAGGCCCCTCACACGCTCTTAACACACATACGCACGACTAAGAAACAAATACACTGCGTCATACACGTAAAAGCTAACTGCGTATATCGCAAAAAATACGGCAACATCGCAAGAAAAAACGGCCGCCTCGGAATAAAATACGGCCGCGAAAGACCCATTCCAACTGCCGCGCATCACACACATCACAAACACAAGAAATAAACACAACAAGCACATAAAAAGCTTACTTACAGCACGGGGGGGCATCCGGCACCTCCAAAAGTTAATTTACACGTCCATTTAAGTCCAAAACAAAGAGTTTAAACGGCCGAAAATCGGCTAAGCGAGAGAAAAAATGGCCGCCGAATAAAACGAAAACGAGGCTCCAGACGTAACTACACTACACTTACTCGCAATAATGAAACACATACTATGCGGAACGTATCACAATCATATTAAACACCATTTTAACCACTACTACGCACAAAATGGCGGATGGAACGCAAATTATAAGCTGGAACGCAAATAGCGCATGCGTATTGCGTTCTAACGGTCTAACTTTCCAGAATGTTCTACAAGTTTATAAATACTGCCTATTTGACAGAGAAAAATACATTTCTCCTCAGGTGATGAACAGAGTGACTTCACACATAACTGCTGCTAAAACTTGAGAAGACAATTCTTTCCTAATTTAATACTTTACATTGTGCAAATTACAACTGAGAGGTAAGCTATAATATATTACATTTTATTATCAAGACAGGACATCAAAAAAAAAAAATTAAATAAGAAAAAGAGGTTTATGTATAGTGACATGTGACACGCACATTTATGTGTATTGCCCCTGCAACAAAATTATCTTAAAACAAACTAATTAAACAACTACATTTAAATTACATTACAAAAAAATAAGTTGGGACTATTAAAATATGAGTCATGTATACTGATATGTGACACGCACATATATGTGTATCATCTGTAGTCACATGTCACACACACATTTATGTATGTTGGCCAAAAATAAAAATAAGGTTAATTTAAAAATTAAAATATGATTCATGTATAGTGATATGTCACACGCACACAAAATAATTACTTTCAACTATGGAAATGTGCTTTATGTATGTGACATATGTGTGTAGCCACCACCGAAAAATAATGTTAATTGAAAATAATTACAGAACTATATTTAAATGACATTAATTTACTGCAATTCAATATATCACCTAAAGCTTAATCTTTCTACTTTTTTTAATATTCAAACAGACTCTGCATCAACAGCGTCACTCAACAATTTGCACCGTGCATTGTGAAGCACAATCCCTTTTAAAGAACACCAACAAAGAAGAAGAGGTAAGATACAACAAGACATTATATGCTGAAAAGGCCATGCTTTGCTAAATAAAAAATAATAATTATATAATTCACTATTTCACTTTATTTTTCAAACAGACACTACAAGAAGACCGGTGGATTAAGATTGGCAGGAGGGGACCCTCTGTCATTCGACACTTCAATCAAGGTAAAGTATTAAGTATAAAAAAGAACCAAACCATGAGCCTCATTCAATTGCGAGTTAGCCAATTGAATAGGGCTCTATATAAGCACATAACAGATTTTTTAGACAGACATTTTTAGTTACTGAACTTCTAACCACAATAAAGGTCTTCACTAACTCAAAACTTATGTCAAAAAATATGTTATGTGCTTATATAGAGCCCTATTCAATTGGTCAAAACGCAAGGCCAAAGTATGCAACATATGGTACACACAAACTGGTACACACAAAACAGGATTGTAACAAACACATAGCAAACTAAATTCATAGGCCCTTATTCAATTGCAATTTTGCCAATTGAATAGGGGTCTAAATAAGAACATAACATATTTTTTTAAAGAAGTTTTTAGTTAGTAAACATCTATCCAAAAGCAAGGTTTTCACTAACTAAAAACTTATTTAAAAAAATATATGTTATGTGCTTATTTAGAGCCCTATTCAATTGGCCATTGCAATTGAATGAGGGGCATATTCTTTTTCAATGTTTAACAACCTATAACCATTAGAAAAAACACTACATAAGTATAACAAAAGTGGTGCCCATCAAACAGGATTGTACGAAAACTCACACAAACACATAGCAAACTACATTTAAATTCTTATTTAATGTTTAACAACCTATAAGCCTTAGAAAGAAGCCTAAATAAGCATACCAACATTGGTGCGCACCAAACAGGATTGTATGAAAACTCACACAAACACATAGCAAACTACATTTAGATTCTTATTTAATGTTTAACAACCTATAAGCCTTAGAAAGAAGCCTAAATAAGCATACCAACAGTGGTGCGCACCAAACAGAATTGTATGAAAACTCACACAAACACATAGCAAACTACATTTACATTCTTATTTAATGTTTAACAACATATAAGCATTAAAAAAAAACATAAATAAGCATACCAACAGTGGTGCGCACCAAACACGATTGTATGAAAACTCACACAAACACATAGCAAACTACATTTACATTCTTATTTAATGTTTAACAACATATAAGCATTAAAAAAAAACATAAATAAGCATACCAACAGTGGTGCGCACCAAACAGGATTGTATGAAAACTCACACAAACACATAGCAAACTACATTTAGATTCTTATTTAATGTTTAACAACCTATAAGCCTTAGAAAGAAGCCTAAATAAGCATACCAACAGTGGTGCGCACCAAACAGGATTGTAGAAAAACACAGAAATAATGTAATTTTTTAGTTAATACAAATACATTCAAATAAAATAACATTTTCATTTTTATTTTATAACAGATACTGCGTCAAGAACATCGGACCAGGAGTTTCAACTAAGGACCAGACCAGTGGACGAGGACTTTCAACAGAGGACCAGACCATTGGACGAGGACTTTCAACAGAGGACTACACCATCGGACAAGGACTTTCAACAGAGGACCAGACGATTGGACGAGGACTTTCAACACAGGACCAGACCATCAGACGAAGGCTTTCAACACAGGACCAACAAAGATTCTGCTTCAAATCAAACTTCAACTAAGGTACAGTATAACAAGTAAAAAAAGAGAAAAATTAATTAATATTCGTCTTTAATGTTTAACCACCTATAAGCCTTAGAAAAAAGCCTAAAGAAGCATACCAAAATTGCGGCGCACCAAAAAGGATTGTAGAATAACACAGAAATAATGGCATTTTTTCATTAATACAAAGACATTCAAATAACATAACATTTTCATTTTTATTTTATAACAGATACTGCGTCAAGAACATCGGAACAGGAGTTTGAACTGAGGACCAGACCAGCGGACGAGGACTTTCAACAGAGGACTACACCATCGGACGAGGACTTTCAACACAGGACTAGACCATCGGACGAAGGCTTTCAACACAGGACCAACAAAGAATTTTGCTAAAAATCAAACTTCAACCAAGGTACAGTATAACAAGTAAAAAAAGAGAAAAAATAAAAATAAAGATCTTAGCTTTGCATCGATGTCAACAGAAAATAAAATTTAAAATAAACCACCGGTAACTATAACTGTTGAGAAAATATAACTAACACATTTTTCATCTATCTCTTATTTGTCTTTTAGGGCCAATAATCTTTAACAGTAAATACAAACTTAAAAAAAAAAAATTTGCATAGTCCAAAAAAGTCTAAAAACACAGAATCTATACAATTTGTCATTGTAACATTCCAGTCTTAAACTCTAATTTAATTGCCATTTGACAAATTGAATAGTGCTGTAAATAAGGACATAACATCTTTTTGAAATTACCTTTTTAGTTACTGAAACACTTGCTTTTGGATACATGTTTAATAAATAAAAACTTCTTTAAATAATTATCTGATGGCCTTATTTAGACTTCTATTCAATTGACCGCATTGAAATTGATTAAGTATAAAATGTAAACACACTGTTGATAACAATTTGTCATGAAAAACAACTTAACATCTCAAAATAAACTAATGATACATTATTTTATTTTTACAGATTAACATGGCTGATAACGAGAGTAAACAAGAAAAGAAAAGACGCCAAGCTAGAGAACGACGACAGAGAGCAGACAGCCAGCAGACACCGGAGAAGAAGGAAATTCGACGAGAAAAAGAACGCAAAAGAATTGCAAGCAAAAGACTGTCACTTGCAGAAATTAAAGATATGTCAAAAAAAGCAACAAAGAAAATAAAGCATTTACAACCTGTTGCTCAAACATCAGATGACATTTTACCAGAAAAAATACAACAGATACCAAAAAAAGCAACAAAAAAAACAAAGCATTTAGAACCGTTTCATGAAACATTACATGACATTTTACCTCAAACAATACAACATATACCAAGAAAAGCAACGAAAAAAACAAAGCATTTAGAACCTGTTGTTGAAACATTATATGACATTTCACCTGATGAATATGAAAGTCAAAATCCTATATGCTTTGCAAATTGTCCTCTACTCAAGTCTTTAGCAGTAGAGGTTCATAGTTGTGGGGACATGACTACTCAATGTCAGTTTTGTGAGGCTTATTATTTTAAACAGGAGAGACCCAGAGATGGCCAATTTATTAGTTGCTGTCAAAAAGGCAAGTTCAAACTTCCAGAAAGGAAACAATTTCCTCTCTATTTACAAAACATTATGACTGAACCTACTTTTCCAAACTACAAAAATTTTAAAACAAACATAAGATCCTACAATAGTGCCATATCCTTTGCATCCATGGGGGCAACATTAGCTGCTAATGTACCAGGACATGGTCCTTACTGTTTTAAAGTCCAAGGACAAATTTATCATCGCACTTCCCATTTACATCCAGAGGAAGGAAATCAAAGAAAATTCGCTCAACTATATGTCCTAGATACAATGGAAGCTGTTGACCAACGTATGCCGATGGAAGAAAATAAAAAATGCTTACCCAGTGTTTTCATAGAGCTAAATAACATTATGGACAACAATCCCTACAGTAAAGCTTATAAAAAATTGGCAGAAGTAGAAAATGAACAACAACTTCATGCACAAAGACATCAATTACCAATGCCGAAGGTTAATATGGTGCTTAAAAGAGACAGACATACTGATAAACGTCGTTATAACTTGCCAACATCAAATGAGGTTGCAATGGTGTTTCAGAATGATGAAGGAGAACCACCATTTCAAAGAGACATTCGAATATATCCTAGAAATGAGGAGCAACCGTTTATTAATATGAGTATCTTAAGTTCAAATTTAGATCCAATGACATATCCCATCTTTTTCCCACACGGAGAAGCAGGTTGGCAAACAAAATTAACTCTTCCCAGTTACCCAAATGCTAAAGCCAGAATCCGAAATAATGTTTCTATGCTTGAATTTAAAGTAGCTCAAATTGCCATTCGCAATGTATTTAATCCAATTTTATGTGGTGGGAAACTAACACAACAATGGATTATTGATTCATATTTGCAAGTTGAGGCAAATAATTTAAACTTTATCAAATATCAACAAGATAAACTCTGTGTAGAACAATATTCTGGATTAATGGACTATGTTGCTGACGTGGCTACAAGCAGAGACATGACAGCTGGCAAAGCCATCATTTTACCATCTTCCTTTCAAGGATCTCCTCGGAATATGAGAGAAAGATACAATGATGCTATGGCTATTGTCACTAAATTTGGCAAACCCGATTTATTTGTGACATTTACATGTAATCCACAATGGCCAGAAATTACACTAAATCTACTTCTCGGACAAACTGCTTCAGATCGACCAGATTTAGTAGCCAGAGTTTTTAAGATTAAATTAAATGAATTAATACGTGACTTCACTATAAATCAGTTATTTGGCAAATGTCTTGCTTATGTATATACCATTGAATTTCAAAAAAGAGGCCTTCCACATGCACATCTTCTAATAATACTTCAAGAAAAAGATAAATTAGATACATCGGACAAAGTGGATGCAGTCATTGTTGCTGAACTACCAGATCCAGAACTATATGGTAGACTATATGAGATTGTTACTGATCGCATGATTCATGGACCCTGTGGTGACCTTAATCCACAATCACCATGTATGGAAAATAATAAATGTTCCAAATAATTTCCAAAAGATTATAGAGACAAAACCTATGCCAATTGTGATGGATATCCACTTTATAAAAGAAGAGAAGGAGATAGTGCCATTATTCGTGGAAAAAAAGTGGACAATAGATATGTAGTACCTTACAATCCACATTTACTCATGAAGTACAACGCCCACATCAACGTAGAAGCCTGCACTTCCATCAAATCCATTAAATATGTCTACAAATATATTTACAAAGGTTACGATGCAGCTACTGTAGTCGTCAAAAGTGCAGACAACCCTGAAAGTAGTGAGTTAGTACATGATGAACTTGCATCTCATGTAGATGCTCGCTATGTCAGTGCGCCAGAAGCTATGTGGCGGCTTTTAAAATTTGAAATGCATGATAGATCACATGCAGTATATAGGTTAGCAGTACATTTGCCACAATGACATTTAGTCTATTTCCATGCTGGAAATGAAATGAATGCATTGGCCCAAAGTGAAGATCGTCACACTACACTAACTGCATGGTTTGCATTAAATTCCACTGATGCTGAAGCAACACAATACTTATATATTGAAATTCCATATCACTATGTTTTTGTGAATGGATTATGGAGACCAAGAAAAACCAGAGGCAATAAAATTATTCCAAGAATTTACACAGTCAGTCCAAGAGATGTTGAACGTTTTTGCTTACGGATATTACTTTTAAATGTTCCAGGAGCACAAAGTTTTGAACAATTAAGAACTGTTAATGACATTGTATATGAATCCTTCCATTTAGCTGCAAGACATAGAAACTTACTCGCTAATGATACAGAGTGGGAAAGATGTTTAGAAGAAGCAGCACAATGTCAAATGCCACGACAGATGAGAGAACAATTTGCTTTTATTTGTATCTTCTCAAATGCTCCAAATGCATTAGCTTTGTGGGAGACTTTTAAAAGTAATATGGCTGAAGACTTTATGCGACGATACAATGAACCCATTGCACACTTAAAAGCGTTAATGGAAATCCAAGAAGTCTTTTTAACTCATGGATTAAGTTGTGCAAGTTTTAATTTGCCTGATCCAGGTCTTATAGATGACATTAACTTTGAAGACTATGACATTCAACTACAAGCAGAAAGAACAGAAGAAAGACTTGCAACTTTAAATACACTACAATTACAAGCATTTCATGCCATTAAAAATGCTATAGATGATGACATGGTGACAGAGCGTTATTTCTATCTTGATGGACCTGGCGGATCAGGAAAAACATATTTGTACAATTTATTAATGAGTTCAGTACGAGCACAAGGAAAAAAAGCAATGGCGTTTGCCACTACTGGAATTGCTGCACTTTTATTAGAAGGTGGAAGAACTGTTCATAGTGCATTTAAACTGCCAGTGCCTATTTTAGAAAATTCTGTGTCAGATATTCGCATGACATCCTTACAAGCAAAGAAATTGAAGAAATGTAAATTAATTATAATAGATGAGGCCACAATGATGTCATGCTATGCCCTCCAATGTATTGACCGTTTGCTTCGTGAAATCATGGATAATATTTTTCCATTTGGTGGAAAGGTAATGTTGTTGGGTGGCGATTTTAGACAAACATTACCTGTCGTTGTACATGGAAATCGAACTGACATTATCGAAACATGTATAAAGTACAGTATGGAAACATTTTACCCATCTTCAACTGCAACAAAATATGAGATCAGAAGGCCAAACTGATTTCAATGATTGGCTTATTAAAATTGGAGAAGGCAGAACAGAAAAAATACTACATTTACCTGACGACACTGTAGAGATCCCACCTCATATGATTTTTAAACAAGATATTATATCGGCTATATTTGAAGGGAGCATAAATAACGAAGAATATTCCGAGCTTGCCAACCAAGTTATACTGACGTGTAAAAATAAAGATGCATTAATACTCAATAATGAAATCTTTAAAAAAATTAATGCACCACAAAGAAATTATCACAGTGCTGATTCTGTACTTGCTGATGACAATGAAAGTCAGGCAAACTTTTCGACTGAATTCATAAACTCTTTAACTCCTTCTGGAATGCCACCACATATTTTGCAGCTAAAGAAAGGTGCAATTATCATGTTACTGTGAAATATAAACCCCAAAAAAGGCCTATGCAATGGCACAAGATTAATTGTTCAACAATTAAAGGACCATTTTATAGATGCTGAAATTTTAACTGGGACCCATAAAGGAGAGAGAGTTTTCATACCAAGAATAGATTTAGCACCAAGTGAAAGTAGTCTCCCTTTTATACTTCAAAGAAGACAATTTCCCATTATTATGGCATTTGCCATGACCATTAATAAATCACAAGGTCAAACTTTCAAATCTGTGGGTATTTTCTTGGAAGAACCAGTTTTTGCACATGGTCAATTGTACGTTGCGTTGTCACGGTGCAAAAATCCACAGGCTATTAAAGTTTACATTGAAAACAATGAAAGTCAAGGTGATTTATTAGAAGATGGACGTATTTTTACTAAAAACATTGTCTACTATGAAGTACTATAACTTTGCAGGATACAAATTAAAGATGCCAACATTTTTTAAAAGCATTCCAAAATACATAACAATTGGTTGTTTAATTCAGTCATAATTAATGGAAGTACTGTTTATGAATGATTCGCCTCACAAAATACTTGCCTTGCATTGTTAGTAAAAATTATGTTAAAATGTTAAGTCACTATGTTAATGTTTCTAATGTTACAAGTTTAAAAAATATATTTTCAAGTTATTTCATTCAACAGATTACAAAGTGGATGTTAAGAGGTCAAGCACCTTTTAAGTCACAATGTAAATATTGTCTGTTATCTTAAGATTACTACCTACATTAATGTTTATCGTCAGTTTATGTGCTCAGTAATTAATTACTTTAATTACGTACGTTTTAAGGAGAGTTTTACTGTATGCCTTCCTCTACATTCAATGTATATTCAAGTTAACAATTATTGTGATAGAAATTGCATTTTAATACTGATTAATTTAAAGGTCAATTGTTTTTACATTCAAATGTTAATACTTTTAATAAAAAATTAGGTTACAAAATGTATTCACTATGTTCCTGTTTATAATGTTCAAAATTATACCAATGTTTTGTCAACTTCTAAACTTACATAAAAAATAAAGTTCAAGTTTAAAAATATATACTTTGAAGGTTATTGCTTACATATATTTTAAACTTCATGTTAAAATTCGCGACGTTTCAAGAAGGCTTTTTACTTTTTGCTTTCCTATTCATTCAATGTATATTAAAGTTAACAATTCTTCAGATACAAATTACATTTTAAAAAACCATTACATCAACATTTTACAAAAATACACGTTCATATTAAAATACTTACAAGTGACAAAAATATATGTTAATAACTAAACAACTTGACAAACATATACATCACATTGCCGTCATTTTTTGACGGGCAAGTCGCTAGTCATCAATAAATACAAGAGAACCAGTTCCATTGGCAGCCATACACGCCCACGCCATGACACTACCACCACCATGCTTCACTGATGAGGTGGTGTGCTTTGGATCATGAGCAGTTCCTTTCCCTCTTCATACTCTTCTCTTCCCATCACTCTGGTACAAGTGGATCTTAGTCTCATCTGTCCATAGGATGTTGTTCCAGAACTGTGAAGGCTTTTTTCGTTGTTGTTTGGCAAACTCTAATCTGGCCGTCCGTTTTTTGAGGCTCATCAATGGTTTACATCTTGTGGTGAACCCTCTGTATTCACTCTGGTGAAGTCTTCTCTTGATTGTTGACTTTGACACACATACACCTACCTCCTGGAGAGTGTTCTTGATCTGGCCAACTGTTGTGAAGGGTGTTTTCTTCACCAGGGAAATAATTCTTCGGTCATCCACCACAGTTGTTTTCCGTGGTCTTCCGGGTCTTTTGGTGTTGCTGAGCTCACCAGTGCGTTCTTTCTTTGTAAGTATGTTCCAAACAGTTGATTTGGCCACACCTAATGTTTTTGCTATCTTTCTGATGGGTTTGTTTTGTTTTTTCAGCCTAATGATGGCTTGCTTCACTGATAGTGACAGCTCTTTGGATCTCATATTAAGAGTTAGCAACAAATGCAAATAGCACACTTGAAATTATCTCTGGACCTTTTATCTGCTCTTTGTAAATGGGATAATGAGGGAATAACAAACACCTGGCCAGGGAACAGCTGAGCAGCCAAATGTCTCATTACTTTTGGTCCCTTAAAAAGTGGGGGGCACATATACAAACTGTTGTAATTCCTACACCGTTCACCTGATTTAAATGTAAATACCCTCAAATTAAAGCTGAAAGTCTGCAGTTAAAGCACATCTTGTTCGTTTCATTTCAAATCCATTGTGGTGGTGTATAGAGCCAAAAAGATTAGAATTGTGTCAATGTCCCAATATTTATGGACCTGACTGTATGCTATTATCTATAAACCAGCCCCTTCTGGATCGCTACCATGTCATGGTGAAGGGGTTAATGTACCTCAATGTAACTGTGAGCTGTACCATGTAGGGTCACCCAAGATGGGCAGGTCATAGCAGAAAGGTCAGACAAAAATGCAGTCCACTGGAGAAGGAACTGGTAACCCACTCCAGTACTACCTTGGTACTCATCGCATTTGTTAAAACAAATTCAAATTACTCCTTATGGAAGTTTGGTACTCAACCTTTTTGGTACTCAACCTGACGTCCGGAATGGATTAAGGTTGAGAAACAAGGTACCACTTTATAACATTAAAGGACCGGTAAGCGAGGGCCACGGGACTTAGGCAAAGGCGCTCATTGCGCTACTGAAGATAAGCACCGCAGGTGCTCATCCCGATGATTTGCAGGACTTAGGCAATGAGCGCCAAAGGCGCTCATTGAGCTGGTGGAGATGAGCGCCACAGGGGCTCATCCCAACAACCCGCGGGACAGATGCAAAATTACGGCCCCTACTATGTAGTACCCGAAGCACGTAGAAGGACTGCGGGGCTCGCAAAAATACGACTTTAACGGCCGAACCGCCGAACTGGAAAGACCTGCAAAAATACACAAATATGACTCAAATTACACCCTCATACACAGCACAGGGGGGGGGGGAGCCAGGGAGCCTGTGAGCGAGGTTAAAAGTTAATTTGAGGCATATTTTGCCTTTTTTCCCGATCAAAATTTGCTGAAACGAGAACAAAAAATTGCAGGTGAAAAAAATTAAACAAGACAAAAACGAGGCCAAAGGTCGTAAAAGGCGCCTGAAGGACCTAAAAAGAGGACGAAGGACGTAAATACGAGCCCTAAGCACTAAGACTTAACGCAAACCAGGAACACTTAATACAAGGCAGTAACTTTTAACTCAAGCCACTAACACTGAACTCAAGGCAGTAACACTTAACCCAAGGCAGTAGGCCCCTAAACTACACAGGCCTATAAAGTACACAGGGGGAGAGGCTCGCAATGAGTGCTGAATAGGAACATTGCAAAGCAGGAAAGGTGCTGATTGCCAAAGACGAAGCTGCTCATTGCAGGTCTTGCCATGAGTGCCAAAGGCGCTCATTGCGAGACAGGCGATGAGCGCCGAAGGGGATCAGCGCGGGGCTTGTGATCAGCGCCGAAGGTGCTCAGAGGGGCCATAGCCTCGTATTGTGTGGCAAACAGCATTGCCTGGCTTAAAATTTTATTGCCGTCATTTTTTGACGGGCAAGTCGCTAGGATATATATAGAGAATTATACTGTAAACATATCAGTGTACAGCCTCCAATGTTGTATAATGTGTTGTATGTATTTTTCTACACATAGAATACACATTTAAGTAGTGTTGTGTGAGTGGAGGGATCTGTTGTTACCTCTCTGCGTCAGAACTATCCCCCTCTCTACCAACTTATGTTGCCAGCTGTCTCTCTAGCATATCCTCCTGGATGTCTTGCCTTCAACTCAAACTCAATACGTCAAAGACAGAGCTCCTAATCTTCCCATCTCATCATAAGCTTCCACTTTTTAAATATCTCTCACTGTAGACAATCACATCATCAAGCCCATGTCTCAGGCCTGTTGTCTTGGGGTTCTACTGGATCCTGCCCTCTTTTTCATTCCTCACATACAATCCATCACTAAATCTTGTATTTTTCACCTAAAAAAACCTCTCCAAAATACGTCACTTTCTCTCACAAGACACAGTCAAAATTAAAATTCATTCACTCATCATATCTCGCCTTGACTACTGCAACTCTCTCTTTGCTGGCCTCCCCATCACCCATCTCTCTCCACTTTATAAAAGAAGAGAAGGAGATAGTGCCATTATTCGTGGAAAAAAAGTGGACAATAGATATGTAGTACCCTACAATCCACATTTACTCATGAAGTACAACGCCCACATCAACGTAGAAGCCTGCACTTCCATCAAATCCATTAAATATGTCTACAAATATATTTACAAAGGTTTCGATGCAGCTACTGTAGTCGTCAAAAGTGCAGACAACCCTGAAAGTAGTGAGTTAGTACATGATGAACTTGCATCTCATGTAGATGCTCGCTATGTCAGTGCGCCAGAAGCTATGTGGCGGCTTTTAAAATTTGAAATGCATGATAGATCACATGCAGTATATAGGTTAGCAGTACATTTGCCACAACGACATTTAGTCTATTTCCATGCTGGAAATGAAATGAATGCATTGGCCCAAAGTGAAGATCGTCACACTACACTAACTGCATGGTTTGCATTAAATTCCACTGATGCTGAAGCAACACAATACTTATATATTGAAATTCCATATCACTATGTTTTTGTGAATGGATTATGGAGACCAAGAAAAACCAGAGGCAATAAAATTATTCCAAGAATTTACACAGTCAGTCCAAGAGATGTTGAACGTTTTTGCTTACGGATATTACTTTTAAATGTTCCAGGAGCACAAAGTTTTGAACAATTAAGAACTGTTAATGACATTGTATATGAATCCTTCCATTTAGCTGCAAGACATAGAAACTTACTCGCTGATGATACAGAGTGGGAAAGATGTTTAGAAGAAGCAGCACAATGTCAAATGCCACGACAGATGAGAGAACAATTTGCTTTTATTTGTATCTTCTCAAATGCTCCAAATGCATTAGCTTTGTGGGAGACTTTTAAAAGTAATATGGCTGAAGACTTTATGCGACGATACAATGAACCCATTGCACACTTAAAAGCGTTAATGGAAATCCAAGAAGTCTTTTTAACTCATGGATTAAGTTGTGCAAGTTTTAATTTGCCTGATCCAGGTCTTATAGATGACATTAACTTTGAAGACTATGACATTCAACTACAAGCAGAAAGAACAGAAGAAAGACTTGCAACTTTAAATACACTACAATTACAAGCATTTCATGCCATTAAAAATGCTATAGATGATGACATGGTGACAGAGCGTTATTTCTATCTTGATGGACCTGGCGGATCAGGAAAAACATATTTGTACAATTTATTAATGAGTTCAGTACGAGCACAAGGAAAAAAAGCAATGGCGTTTGCCACTACTGGAATTGCTGCACTTTTATTAGAAGGTGGAAGAACTGTTCATAGTGGATTTAAACTGCCAGTGCCTATTTTAGAAAATTCTGTGTCAGATATTCGCATGACATCCTTACAAGCAAAGAAATTGAAGAAATGTAAATTAATTATAATAGATGAGGCCACAATGATGTCATGCTATGCCCTCCAATGTATTGACCGTTTGCTTCGTGAAAACATGGATAATATTTTTCCATTTGGTGGAAAGGTAATGTTGTTGGGTGGCGATTTTAGACAAACATTACCTGTCGTTGTACATGGAAATCGAACTGACATTATCGAAACATGTATAAAGTACAGTATGGAAACATTTTACCCATCTTCAACTGCAACAAAATATGAGATCAGAAGGCCAAACTGATTTCAATGATTGGCTTATTAAAATTGGAGAAGGCAGAACAGAAAAAATACTACATTTACCTGACGACACTGTAGAGATCCCACCTCATATGATTTTTAAACAAGATATTATATCGGCTATATTTGAAGGGAGCATAAATAACGAAGAATATTCCGAGCTTGCCAACCAAGTTATACTGACGTGTAAAAATAAAGATGCATTAATACTCAATAATGAAATCTTAAAAAAAATGTATGCACCACAAAGAAATTATCACAGTGCTGATTCTGTACTTGCTGATGACAATGAAAGTCAGGCAAACTTTTCGACTGAATTCATAAACTCTTTAACTCCTTCTGGAATGCCACCACATATTTTGCAGCTAAAGAAAGGTGCAATTATCATGTTACTGTGAAATATGAACCCCAAAAAAGGCCTATGCAATGGCACAAGATTAATTGTTCAACAATTAAAGGACCATTTTATAGATGCTGAAATTTTAACTGGGACCCATAAAGGAGAGAGAGTTTTCATACCAAGAATAGATTTAGCACCAAGTGAAAGTAGTCTCCCTTTTATACTTCAAAGAAGACAATTTCCCATTATTATGGCATTTGCCATGACCATTAATAAATCACAAGGTCAAACTTTCAAATCTGTGGGTATTTTCTTGGAAGAACCAGTTTTTGCACATGGTCAATTGTACGTTGCGTTGTCACGGTGCAAAAATCCACAGGCTATTAAAGTTTACATTGAAAACAATGAAAGTCAAGGTGATTTATTAGAAGATGGACGTATTTTTACTAAAAACATTGTCTACTATGAAGTACTATAACTTTGCAGGATACAAATTAAAGATGCCAACATTTTTTAAAAGCATTCCAAAATACATAACAATTGGTTGTTTAATTCAGTCATAATTAATGGAAGTACTGTTTATGAATGATTCGCCTCACAAAATACTTGCCTTGCATTGTTAGTAAAAATTATGTTAAAATGTTAAGTCACTATGTTAATGTTTCTAATGATACAAGTTTAAAAAATATATTTTCAAGTTATTTCATTCAACAGATTACAAAGTGGATGTTAAGAGGTCAAGCACCTTTTAAGTCACAATGTAAATATTGTCTGTTATCTTAAGATTACTACCTACATTAATGTTTATCGTCAGTTTATGTGCTCAGTAATTAATTACTTTACGTACGTTTTAAGGAGAGTTTTACTGTATGCCTTCCTCTACATTCAATGTATATTCAAGTTAACAATTATTGTGATAGAAATTGCATTTTAATACTGATTAATTTAAAGGTCAATTGTTTTTACATTCAAATGTTAATACTTTTAATAAAAAATTAGGTTACAAAATGTATTCACTATGTTCCTGTTTATAATGTTCAAAATTATACCAATGTTTTGTCAACTTCTAAACTTACATAAAAAATAAAGTTCAAGTTTAAAAATATATACTTTGAAGGTTATTGCTTACATATATTTTAAACTTCATGTTAAAATTCGCGACGTTTCAAGAAGGCTTTTTACTTTTTGCTTTCCTATTCATTCAATGTATATTAAAGTTAACAATTCTTCAGATACAAATTACATTTTAAAAAACCATTACATCAACATTTTACAAAAATACACGTTCATATTAAAATACTTACAAGTGACAAAAATATATGTTAATAACTAAACAACTTGACAAACATATACATCACATTGCCGTCATTTTTTGACGGGCAAGTCGCTAGTCATCAATAAATACAAGAGAACCAGTTCCCTTGGCAGCCATACACGCCCACGCCATGACACTACCACCACCATGCTTCACTGATGAGGTGGTGTGCTTTGGATCATGAGCAGTTCCTTTCCCTCTTCATACTCTTCTCTTCCCATCACTCTGGTACAAGTGGATCTTAGTCTCATCTGTCCATAGGATGTTGTTCCAGAACTGTGAAGGCTTTTTTCGTTGTTGTTTGGCAAACTCTAATCTGGCCGTCCGTTTTTTGAGGCTCATCAATGGTTTACATCTTGTGGTGAACCCTCTGTATTCACTCTGGTGAAGTCTTCTCTTGATTGTTGACTTTGACACACATACACCTACCTCCTGGAGAGTGTTCTTGATCTGGCCAACTGTTGTGAAGGGTGTTTTCTTCACCAGGGAAATAATTCTTCGGTCATCCACCACAGTTGTTTTCCGTGGTCTTCCGGGTCTGTTGGTGTTGCTGAGCTCACCAGTGCGTTCTTTCTTTGTAAGTATGTTCCAAACAGTTGATTTGGCCACACCTAATGTTTTTGCTATCTTTCTGATGGGTTTGTTTTGTTTTTTCAGCCTAATGATGGCTTGCTTCACTGATAGTGACAGCTCTTTGGATCTCATATTAAGAGTTAGCAACAAATGCAAATAGCACACTTGAAATTATCTCTGGACCTTTTATCTGCTCTTTGTAAATGGGATAATGAGGGAATAACAAACACCTGGCCAGGGAACAGCTGAGCAGCCAAATGTCTCATTACTTTTGGTCCCTTAAAAAGTGGGGGGCACATATACAAACTGTTGTAATTCCTACACCGTTCACCTGATTTAAATGTAAATACCCTCAAATTAAAGCTGAAAGTCTGCAGTTAAAGCACATCTTGTTCGTTTCATTTCAAATCCATTGTGGTGGTGTATAGAGCCAAAAAGATTAGAATTGTGTCAATGTCCCAATATTTATGGACCTGACTGTATGCTATTATCTATAAACCAGCCCCTTCTGGATCGCTACCATGTCATGGTGAAGGGGTTAATGTACCTCAATGTAACTGTGAGCTGTACCATGTAGGGTCACCCAAGATGGGCAGGTCATAGCAGAAAGGTCAGACAAAAATGCAGTCCACTGGAGAAGGAACTGGTAACCCACTCCAGTACTACCTTGGTACTCATCGCATTTGTTAAAACAAATTCAAATTACTCCTTATGGAAGTTTGGTACTCAACCTTTTTGGTACTCAACCTGACGTCCGGAATGGATTAAGGTTGAGAAACAAGGTACCACTTTATAACATTAAAGGACCGGTAAGCGAGGGCCACGGGACTTAGGCAAAGGCGCTCATTGCGCTACTGAAGATAAGCACCGCAGGTGCTCATCCCGATGATTTGCAGGACTTAGGCAATGAGCGCCAAAGGCGCTCATTGAGCTGGTGGAGATGAGCGCCACAGGGGCTCATCCCAACAACCCGCGGGACAGACGCAAAATTACGGCCCCTACTATGTAGTACCCGAAGCACGTAGAAGGACTGCGGGGCTCGCAAAAATACGACTTTAACGGCCGAACCGCCGAACTGGAAAGACCTGCAAAAATACACAAATATGACTCAAATTACACCCTCATACACAGCACAGGGGGGGGGGGGGGGGGGAGCCAGGGAGCCTGTGAGCGAGGTTAAAAGTTAATTTGAGGCATATTTTGCCTTTTTTCCCGATCAAAATTTGCTGAAACGAGAACAAAAAATTGCAGGTGAAAAAAATTAAACAAGACAAAAACGAGGCCAAAGGTCGTAAAAGGCGCCTGAAGGACCTAAAAAGAGGACGAAGGACGTAAATACGAGCCCTAAGCACTAAGACTTAACGCAAACCAGGAACACTTAATACAAGGCAGTAACTTTTAACTCAAGCCACTAACACTGAACTCAAGGCAGTAACACTTAACCCAAGGCAGTAGGCCCCTAAACTACACAGGCCTATAAAGTACACAGGGGGAGAGGCTCGCAATGAGTGCTGAATAGGAACATTGCAAAGCAGGAAAGGTGCTGATTGCCAAAGACGAAGCCGCTCATTGCAGGTCTTGCCATGAGTGCCAAAGGCGCTCATTGCGAGACAGGCGATGATCGCCGAAGGGGATCAGCGCGGGGCTTGTGATCAGCGCCGAAGGTGCTCAGAGGGGCCATAGCCTCGTATTGTGTGGCAAACAGCATTGCCTGGCTTAAAATTTTATTGCCGTCATTTTTTGACGGGCAAGTCGCTAGGATATATATAGAGAATTATACTGTAAACATATCAGTGTACAGCCTCCAATGTTGTATAATGTGTTGTATGTATTTTTCTACACATAGAATACACATTTAAGTAGTGTTGTGTGAGTGGAGGGATCTGTTGTTACCTCTCTGCGTCAGAACTATCCCCCTCTCTACCAACTTATGTTGCCAGCTGTCTCTCTAGCATATCCTCCTGGATGTCTTGCCTTCAACTCAAACTCAATACGTCAAAGACAGAGCTCCTAATCTTCCCATCTCATCATAAGCTTCCACTTTTTAAATATCTCTCACTGTAGACAATCACATCATCAAGCCCATGTCTCAGGCCTGTTGTCTTGGGGTTCTACTGGATCCTGCCCTCTTTTTCATTCCTCACATACAATCCATCACTAAATCTTGTATTTTTCACCTAAAAAAACCTCTCCAAAATACGTCACTTTCTCTCACAAGACACAGTCAAAATTAAAATTCATTCACTCATCATATCTCGCCTTGACTACTGCAACTCTCTCTTTGCTGGCCTCCCCATCACCCATCTCTCTCCACTTTATAAAAGAAGAGAAGGAGATAGTGCCATTATTCGTGGAAAAAAAGTGGACAATAGATATGTAGTACCCTACAATCCACATTTACTCATGAAGTACAACGCCCACATCAACGTAGAAGCCTGCACTTCCATCAAATCCATTAAATATGTCTACAAATATATTTACAAAGGTTTCGATGCAGCTACTGTAGTCGTCAAAAGTGCAGACAACCCTGAAAGTAGTGAGTTAGTACATGATGAACTTGCATCTCATGTAGATGCTCGCTATGTCAGTGCGCCAGAAGCTATGTGGCGGCTTTTAAAATTTGAAATGCATGATAGATCACATGCAGTATATAGGTTAGCAGTACATTTGCCACAACGACATTTAGTCTATTTCCATGCTGGAAATGAAATGAATGCATTGGCCCAAAGTGAAGATCGTCACACTACACTAACTGCATGGTTTGCATTAAATTCCACTGATGCTGAAGCAACACAATACTTATATATTGAAATTCCATATCACTATGTTTTTGTGAATGGATTATGGAGACCAAGAAAAACCAGAGGCAATAAAATTATTCCAAGAATTTACACAGTCAGTCCAAGAGATGTTGAACGTTTTTGCTTACGGATATTACTTTTAAATGTTCCAGGAGCACAAAGTTTTGAACAATTAAGAACTGTTAATGACATTGTATATGAATCCTTCCATTTAGCTGCAAGACATAGAAACTTACTCGCTGATGATACAGAGTGGGAAAGATGTTTAGAAGAAGCAGCACAATGTCAAATGCCACGACAGATGAGAGAACAATTTGCTTTTATTTGTATCTTCTCAAATGCTCCAAATGCATTAGCTTTGTGGGAGACTTTTAAAAGTAATATGGCTGAAGACTTTATGCGACGATACAATGAACCCATTGCACACTTAAAAGCGTTAATGGAAATCCAAGAAGTCTTTTTAATTCATGGATTAAGTTGTGCAAGTTTTAATTTGCCTGATCCAGGTCTTATAGATGACATTAACTTTGAAGACTATGACATTCAACTACAAGCAGAAAGAACAGAAGAAAGACTTGCAACTTTAAATACACTACAATTGCAAGCATTTCATGCCATTAAAAATGCTATAGATGATGACATGGTGACAGAGCGTTATTTCTATCTTGATGGACCTGGCGGATCAGGAAAAACATATTTGTACAATTTATTAATGAGTTCAGTTTGAGCACAAGGAAAAAAAGCAATGGCGTTTGCCACTACTGGAATTGCTGCACTTTTATTAGAAGGTGGAAGAACTGTTCATAGTGGATTTAAACTGCCAGTGCCTATTTTAGAAAATTCTGTGTCAGATATTCGCATGACATCCTTACAAGCAAAGAAATTGAAGAAATGTAAATTAATTATAATAGATGAGGCCACAATGATGTCATGCTATGCCCTCCAATGTATTGACCGTTTGCTTCGTGAAATCATGGATAATATTTTTCCATTTGGTGGAAAGGTAATGTTGTTGGGTGGCGATTTTAGACAAACATTACCTGTCGTTGTACATGGAAATCGAACTGACATTATCGAAACATGTATAAAGTACAGTATGGAAACATTTTACCCATCTTCAACTGCAACAAAATATGAGATCAGAAGGCCAAACTGATTTCAATGATTGGCTTATTAAAATTGGAGAAGGCAGAACAGAAAAAATACTACATTTACCTGACGACACTGTAGAGATCCCAACTCATATGATTTGTCAACAGGATATTATATCGGCTATATTTGAAGGGAGCATAAATAACGAAGAATATTCCGAGCTTGCCAACCAAGTTATACTGACGTGTAAAAATAAAGATGCATTAATACTCAATAATGAAATCTTAAAAAAAATTAATGCACCACAAAGAAATTATCACAGTGCTGATTCTGTACTTGCTGATGACAATGAAAGTCAGGCAAACTTTTCGACTGAATTCATAAACTCTTTAACTCCTTCTGGAATGCCACCACATATTTTGCAGCTAAAGAAAGGTGCAATTACCATGTTACTGTGAAATATGAACCCCAAAAAAGGCCTATGCAATGGCACAAGATTAATTGTTCAACAATTAAAGGACCATTTTATAGATGCTGAAATTTTAACTGGGACCCATAAAGGAGAGAGAGTTTTCATACCAAGAATAGATTTAGCACCAAGTGAAAGTAGTCTCCCTTTTATACTTCAAAGAAGACAATTTCCCATTATTATGGCATTTGCCATGACCATTAATAAATCACAAGGTCAAACTTTCAAATCTGTGGGTATTTTCTTGGAAGAACCAGTTTTTGCACATGGTCAATTGTACGTTGCGTTGTCACGGTGCAAAAATCCACAGGCTATTAAAGTTTACATTGAAAACAATGAAAGTCAAGGTGATTTATTAGAAGATGGACGTATTTTTACTAAAAACATTGTCTACTATGAAGTACTATAACTTTGCAGGATACAAATTAAAGATGCCAACATTTTTTAAAAGCATTCCAAAATACATAACAATTGGTTGTTTAATTCAGTCATAATTAATGTACTGTTTATGAATGATTCGCCTCACAAAATACTTGCCTTGCATTGTTAGTAAAAATTATGTTAAAATGTTAAGTCACTATGTTAATGTTTCTAATGTTACAAGTTTAAAAAATATATTTTCAAGTTATTTCATTCAACAGATTACAAAGTGGATGTTAAGAGGTCAAGCACCTTTTAAGTCACAATGTAAATATTGTCTGTTATCTTAAGATTACTACCTACATTAATGTTTATCGTCAGTTTATGTGCTCAGTAATGAATTACTTTAATTACGTACGTTTTAAGGAGAGTTTTACTGTATGCCTTCCTCTACATTCAAAGTATATTCAAGTTAACAATTATTGTGATAGAAATTGCATTTTAATACTGATTAATTTAAAGGTCAATTGTTTTTACATTCAAATGTTAATACTTTTAATAAAAAATTAGGTTACAAAATGTATTCACTATGTTCCTGTTTATAATGTTCAAAATTATACCAATGTTTTGTCAACTTCTAAACTTACATAAAAAATAAAGTTCAAGTTTAAAAATATATACTTTGAAGGTTATTGCTTACATATATTTTAAACTTCATGTTAAAATTCGCGACGTTTCAAGAAGGCTTTTTACTTTTTGCTTTCCTATTCATTCAATGTATATTAAAGTTAACAATTCTTCAGATACAAATTACATTTTAAAAAACCATTACATCAACATTTTACAAAAATACACGTTCATATTAAAATACTTACAAGTGACAAAAATATATGTTAATAACTAAACAACTTGACAAACATATACATCACATTGCCGTCATTTTTTGACGGGCAAGTCGCTAGTCATCAATAAATACAAGAGAACCAGTTCCATTGGCAGCCATACACGCCCACGCCATGACACTACCACCACCATGCTTCACTGATGAGGTGGTGTGCTTTGGATCATGAGCAGTTCCTTTCCCTCTTCATACTCTTCTCTTCCCATCACTCTGGTACAAGTGGATCTTAGTCTCATCTGTCCATAGGATGTTGTTCCAGAACTGTGAAGGCTTTTTTCGTTGTTGTTTGGCAAACTCTAATCTGGCCGTCCGTTTTTTGAGGCTCATCAATGGTTTACATCTTGTGGTGAACCCTCTGTATTCACTCTGGTGAAGTCTTCTCTTGATTGTTGACTTTGACACACATACACCTACCTCCTGGAGAGTGTTCTTGATCTGGCCAACTGTTGTGAAGGGTGTTTTCTTCACCAGGGAAATAATTCTTCGGTCATCCACCACAGTTGTTTTCCTTGGTCTTCCGGGTCTGTTGGTGTTGCTGAGCTCACCAGTGCGTTCTTTCTTTGTAAGTATGTTTCAAACAGTTGATTTGGCCACACCTAATGTTTTTGCTATCTTTCTGATGGGTTTGTTTTGTTTTTTCAGCCTAATGATGGCTTGCTTCACTGATAGTGACAGCTCTTTGGATCTCATATTAAGAGTTAGCAACAAATGCAAATAGCACACTTGAAATTATCTCTGGACCTTTTATCTGCTCTTTGTAAATGGGATAATGAGGGAATAACAAACACCTGGCCAGGGAACAGCTGAGCAGCCAAATGTCTCATTACTTTTGGTCCCTTAAAAAGTGGGGGGCACATATACAAACTGTTGTAATTCCTACACCGTTCACCTGATTTAAATGTAAATACCCTCAAATTAAAGCTGAAAGTCTGCAGTTAAAGCACATCTTGTTCGTTTCATTTCAAATCCATTGTGGTGGTGTATAGAGCCAAAAAGATTAGAATTGTGTCAATGTCCCAATATTTATGGACCTGACTGTATGCTATTATCTATAAACCAGCCCCTTCTGGATCGCTACCATGTCATGGTGAAGGGGTTAATGTACCTCAATGTAACTGTGAGCTGTACCATGTAGGGTCACCCAAGATGGGCAGGTCATAGCAGAAAGGTCAGACAAAAATGCAGTCCACTGGAGAAGGAACTGGTAACCCACTCCAGTACTACCTTGGTACTCATCGCATTTGTTAAAACAAATTCAAATTACTCCTTATGGAAGTTTGGTACTCAACCTTTTTGGTACTCAACCTGACGTCCGGAATGGATTAAGGTTGAGAAACAAGGTACCACTTTATAACATTAAAGGACCGGTAAGCGAGGGCCACGGGACTTAGGCAAAGGCGCTCATTGCGCTACTGAAGATAAGCACCGCAGGTGCTCATCCCGATGATTTGCAGGACTTAGGCAATGAGCGCCAAAGGCGCTCATTGAGCTGGTGGAGATCAGCGCCACAGGGGCTCATCCCAACAACCCGCGGGACAGACGCAAAATTACGGCCCCTACTATGTAGTACCCGAAGCACGTAGAAGGACTGCGGGGCTCGCAAAAATACGACTTTAACGGCCGAACCGCCGAAGTGGAAAGACCTGCAAAAATACACAAATATGACTCAAATTACACCCTCATACACAGCACAGGGGGGGGGGGGAGCCAGGGAGCCTGTGAGCGAGGTTAAAAGTTAATTTGAGGCATATTTTGCCTTTTTTCCCGATCAAAATTTGCTGAAACGAGAACAAAAAATTGCAGGTGAAAAAAATTAAACAAGACAAAAACGAGGCCAAAGGTCGTAAAAGGTGCCTGAAGGACCTAAAAAGAGGACGAAGGACGTAAATACGAGCCCTAAGCACTAAGACTTAACGCAAACCAGGAACACTTAATACAAGGCAGTAACTTTTAACTCAAGCCACTAACACTGAACTCAAGGCAGTAACACTTAACCCAAGGCAGTAGGCCCCTAAACTACACAGGCCTATAAAGTACACAGGGGGAGAGGCTCGCAATGAGTGCTGAATAGGAACATTGCAAAGCAGGAAAGGTGCTGATTGCCAAAGACGAAGCCGCTCATTGCAGGTCTTGCCATGAGTGCCAAAGGCGCTCATTGCGAGACAGGCGATGATCGCCGAAGGGGATCAGTGCGGGGCTTGTGATCAGCGCCGAAGGTGCTCAGAGGGGCCATAGCCTCGTATTGTGTGGCAAACAGCATTGCCTGGCTTAAAATTTTATTGCCGTCTTTTTTTGACGGGCAAGTCGCTAGGATATATATAGAGAATTATACTGTAAACATATCAGTGTACAGCCTCCAATGTTGTATAATGTGTTGTATGTATTTTTCTACACATAGAATACACATTTAAGTAGTGTTGTGTGAGTGGAGGGATCTGTTGTTACCTCTCTGCGTCAGAACTATCCCCCTCTCTACCAACTTATGTTGCCAGCTGTCTCTCTAGCATATCCTCCTGGATGTCTTGCCTTCAACTCAAACTCAATACGTCAAAGACAGAGCTCCTAATCTTCCCATCTCATCATAAGCTTCCACTTTTTAAATATCTCTCACTGTAGACAATCACATCATCAAGCCCATGTCTCAGGCCTGTTGTCTTGGGGTTCTACTGGATCCTGCCCTCTTTTTCATTCCTCACATACAATCCATCACTAAATCTTGTATTTTTCACCTAAAAAAACCTCTCCAAAATACGTCACTTTCTCTCACAAGACACAGTCAAAATTAAATTTCATTCACTCATCATATCTCGCCTTGACTACTGCAACTCTCTCTTTGCTGGCCTCCCCATCACCCATCTCTCTCCACTTCAGTCAATAACGAATGCCTCCACTATACTCATCTACCATACTCATTGATCAATGTCTCCAGCTCCTCCAGAATAACATTTTAAATTGTGACTCTAAGATATGAAGACCTCAATCATTATGCACCCTCTTATATCCCTGTTATATCTTGTCTCTAAATACCATCCTTATCGCTCTGCTAATGATATCTCTTCTTTCCTCCTCTCTTATCACCTCCTCTCACTCACATCTTCAAGACTTTTCTTGTGCTGTCCTTATTCTGTGGAACTCCTCACAAAAAATTCATTGATTTAAAGTAATTTATGCAATATATAGTAACCCCCATTTCTATACCTCACCCTTGCCCTTCAGACTGTAAGTTTGTGTGTTTTCATGAGTGCCAGAAAACTCAACAAATACAAGTAATCACACCTAACAACAAGTAGTAGTGGGCTAAGTTGTGAGTAAGTTACATGGGTTAGATTTCACTATTAAAAATATTTATTAATATACTTTTTGTGTGGTTCTGATTGTATTTGTTCTACTCATCAGTCTATATTGATAAAAAGTTCCCTATCTCTGTTTTATACAATATTGCCTATATGATCTCAAGATTCTAATGTATGTGTTAGGACTGAAAAAAATGTGTACCTCCAATTGGTTTATAGATATATTTGTGCTTCTTTTTTGATTCCATGCCTTTAAATATGTATTTTAACCATTTCATTGAAAAAAAAAAACAACAACCTGTTTAATGTTATGATACAATCTATGGCCCTCATTCAATTGCGATTTGGCCAATTCAATAGTGCTCTAAATAAGCACATAACATACTTTTTTTAAAGTGAAAACCTTGCTTTTGGATAGATGTTTACTAACTAAAAACTTCTTTAAAAAATATGTTATGTGCTTATTTAGACCCCTATTCAATCTCCAAATTGCAATTGAATGAGGGCCTATGAGACTTTACAATGTATACATCTCACTGATCAAGTACAATGAGGTTGCAACTGCTAACAAATGTACTAATCAACAGTACACACACACAAATTACTCAGCTAAATTTCAACTTGTTAATTTGCAAAGCATTTCATTACTTATTTGTAATCTTTCATATTACTGCTTATATTGATTTATTTATAATACATGCTAATATGCATGTTTAATTATATGTTCACTGAACATTCCATATTCACTTTTTTTATCAGACATACATTTAATAAGTTAGATTACGCTACAAATTCTTTAAACGCTCGTAGATCCGTTTAAGGATTAAATACCATCAGCCCTATTAAATTCCAGCCTCGTAAATCCAGCGTGGAGCTCTTAAACCCTACGTGCTTCAAATTCTTCTGAGTTATGTTGCTTTTAAATTAGAAAGGGGCTGCGAGCTGAGAGGAGAAAGGTTATTTCGTAAGCCGGTCTTCTTACACGTTGGATGTGCGATTGTGCTAACATGAATTAAGCAATTACGTAACAATGGGTCAGAATTAGCCAATGGCAGGAGAGATTGCCATCATGATCACATGCAGGTTCCTGACATTTAAAAACACAAGCCCTGCTAACACAAGCCCCTAAAATGAACTCCCCTATGCTGGGAGTCCCCATTGAGACCCCCGTAGTGTCCCCATATAAATCCGTGCAGCGGGGGTCCCGATGGGGACCCGATCGTGACCCCCGTTGCATTTAAAAATTCAAATCTCCTGCTGCGGGTCGTTAAAGAGCTTGCGCCACACTATTGTGCAATCCCGGCCGTGGGAGTTCTGTAAGTACCCCTGCGGCATCTAAAATAAAACCCCCTATGCTGGGGATCCCCATCGGGTCCCCCGCCGGCCTCCCCATATTAACCCTTGCTGCAGGGGTTCCAATCAGGACCCCCGCGGGAGTCAAAGTGCAGGAGAATACTAGAAGAAGGACAGGGGCATCACAGAAAGGTAAGTGTAATATTTAGAATGTCTTGTTTTATGTGTTGTGTTTAATTTTGTTATTAATTGTAATGTTTATTTTTATCCTAAAGGGTGCCGGACCTGCGGCAATGAAGGATAAGCCCTTATGCTAGGGACAAAGGCCAGAAAATAGTTGTTGCATTTGGGCAAGGTAAGTGGCCTTATTTATCCCATTGTAGGTTTAGTGAAGGATGTTTTTAGGTGAGATTTAGGGTTTATTACTGTACTAGCTACTTGCCCATTAAAAATGACAGGAATAAAATGTTAAGCCTGGCAAGGCTGTTTGTCACCCAATGTGAGCACCTTCTCCCCCTGTCTACTTCCTCCCTTGTGTCTCATTTCCCCCCTGCTCTCCATCCCTTGTGTCTCCTTTCCCCCCTGTGTTTTTAGTCCCCTCTCCCCCCTGTTTGTCTCTGTAGGCTTTTTATTTTCTGTGATCTATTTTTTTTTTTTTTTTTTGTAATTGGTGTTTTTTTGTTGTTGTTTATTTTAGTTTTTATATTTTTTTGTAATTAGTGGGGTGTGGGGGGGATTGATAGGGGGTTATGTAGGTAGTGTGGGTGTTAATAGGTTAGGGTAGGTGTTAGGTAGGTAGGGGAGGGGTTAATAGGTTAGGGTATAGGGGGGTTAATAGGTTAGGGAGAAGGGGGGTTGTTAGTTAGAGGGGTGGTTTAGATTTATTGGTTTATGGGGGGGGGCAGGGTAGTGTAGTGTTTGTACTTAGTGATGACCCTCATGGCACTTATGGCTTTACTGTTAGGGTTCTTATTGTCCCATAAGGGTCTTTATAGGCCCTTATGGGGCTGATGGAGTTAAATAGAGGCTTATGGGGGTCTGTATAGACCCCCATAAGAGATGGGGTTAAATAGGCTTAGACAGGGGTAAATAGGCATAGATATGGTTAAATAAGACTAGATGGGATTAAATAGGCCCAGTTAGGGTTAAACAGGACTAGATGGGGTTTAATAGAACTAGATAGGGTTACATAGGACTAGTCGGGTTAATAGGTCTAGATGGGGTTAAGTGGTTAGTGATAGGGTTAATTAGGTATGGTGAGGTTTAAATATGGTTAATTACTTATATGGGGTTAATTAGTTAGAGGGGGGTTTATTACTTTGAGGGGGGTTTATTACTTAGATAGGATTAATTTAGATTTAGTGTTTTTTTGGGGTGGCTAATAGTGTAGTGTAGTGTAGTACTTAGACTTAGTGTCATGATGGCCCTGTATTTAAGGAGTAGGGGGGAAGTTTAGGTGCCGGAGGGAGATTCGGGGGGCGGATCTGGGGTCTTTTGTGATGCAAGGGCAGCGCACTTAAGAGATTTCTTAGCCTTTGCAGGTGCTCTGGAGCGCCCGTGGGGCATCGCATTCCATTTGCGTGTTACGGGCTAGCTACCGTTGGACATCTTAGCAATTTAATAGCATGATTGGATCGAAAGGTCTAAGTGGATGACAGATCAATGGGTTTTCAGGCTGCAACGTTACACGTTGCCTGTCTCTTAGGCATTTCTCGGCCAGCCTGCATTTTCAAACACAAGTCTGCTGAGTGTCAGTTTTAGAAGCTAATTTAATAGCAACGTAGTGCTACTTGTGTCACTACATGCTACGAGTTTGTTCTTAGCTCTAATTTAATAGGGCTACATGGCAATAATTATTGTAAAGTATTTTAATTTTAAGCTAAATGACTAGAATAAGGTAACCAATTGGGACAGATGGGGAAAATAACTGTTGTTAATATTCCTATTTCCTGTTAAAGCTTGTTTATTTAATGTGGTTAACATTAAACCACATTAGATAAATGCATTAATTAGAAAAGAGAGAAAGAGGTTAAATATATGCTTATTTTTGACAGCTTAACCCCATTTAGACCCATTTATCCATCATATTCTGTTTGACAATGTTTAAATATTACCTAACATTTTTCTTTGCACTTTCCAAATATTATAGAACATACAAAGTTATATATTATACCAATGACTATGAAATCTAGATGTTTATAACAATTTAGCCTCCAGATGGCACTCTTTAACTAAAAAGCGGGCCTTGCTACATTGGTTTAATGAGCCAAAATATGTAAAATATCATTGCAATATATTATTTCTACACCACATTTGATGTATTTTAAATCTATGTACCAAGTGCATTTCTTCAGACATCTAGAAATAAAAAACATTTTTGTTTCTCAGTTATATTGATTTTAAACAATATGTACTTAAAAATAATAATCAATTTATATAGTGCTTTTTTCCCCCAGAAGGGACTTAATGCACACTGCATAATGGATATTTTACATATAGTTATAAGAACCAAGGTACCACTTTATATAATTAAGGGCCATTAATAAATATATTTTTTAAAATATAATTATTTTTGTTCCTTCAATGGAAAAAAACTACAGTTGTTTTTAAATGTATTTCTTTGGTTGGTGAATAATAGTGGTATTTTGTTTAAATGGTAGAAATTAACTCAATGTACTATTATTGATACCTAATGCTCCTTAATAAAAATCCCACAGCATAATGTCTTACACTGAACAACCTTGACCATAATTCAAAATTATGTTGATTTATGTTGATTTGCTTTATGTCAGCCTTTTTGTCAGCCTGCTTTAAGAGAGAAATTGATTTCACAAAACAAAAATATCCCTGCATTTGTCAAAATCATAACTCCAACCCATCTAAGCCTTTGATCAACCCCGTAAATGTTACAAATCGCTTTTCAATTGCTTAATTCCTCAAGCCTGCAAATGTTTTCACCTCCGTAAATGGCACATGTAGAAGAAAATCATACGAGTACCAAATAGGACTCGCAAGGGGGTTAAACACCTGATCGTAGCACTGAATATGCAAATAAAAATACTGTACTTAAAAAAAATGGGAAAAGTGATGAATGAAATTAGAATTAATTGCACAACAGTCTCAAGCTCGTAAGTCTGCAATTGCAAATCATTTTTTTAATGTTTCATTTTCGTGTTATATTGATTTCTGTAATCAAGGAGTTAATACATATCAGGCCACCCACATGAACTAGAACTCATCATTCATTTTTATTATTTTCTACATTGCCAGATTGCGAGTTCGATCGCATATGGGACCTCTAAATGCTAATTGATTGACGTTTAACCTCCATGTTTTACTGACATCACGATGACGTTCTCATTTACTATTGCCTGTTTCTAAATTGGTAGTTGCGGCCTTGCTTAATTCATCATGATCATGCTCTGAAATGCTACTTACGGGTGCATGGTTTTTGGTTTAGGCTTTTGGCCAGATAGCTGTGTGCTTGATCAATTGAATCGCTCTGTAACTGTTGCAAATTTCAATCCTTACAGCAAGTATGAAGTCAACTGAGGGCTTGCAATTGAATGGGGGTCTATGCAGGAGCCAGGTTACATGATGCTTCATCAAATTAGCCAATCTGCATTGTTTGCTGAATATCAAGCTACTCAATAGACCTAGGAGTCTTTTGGAAAGCCAAACACATTAATTTACAGTTATAGCTCATAAAATAGCAAATTTCTCACCCAATCGCTGACATATTTTTTAAAGATAATAAGGAGAAGGAACTGGCAACCCACTCCAGCATCTTTGTCAAGATAACCTTATAGATGTGTCTGGTGAGCTGTAGTCCATAGGGTCACTGAGAGTCGGACATGACTGTACGACTAAACAACAACAAAAAGAGTATATATATATATATATATATATATATATATATATATATATAGTTGAATAATCAGAGTATTGCAGTGAATAGTGATACCTTTTTTATTGGACAAATGTATTCATAATAAAGCGACTGGCTTTCCAGAGATAATGCCTCTCTTTATCAAGTCAAAAAGCAATACTGATACAAGTATGAACTAAAAACAGTAAACAGAAAGATATGGGGGGAAAAATTGGAAAAACAAGAAAGACAGAATTCATTGGCCAGAGTTAAGTGAGAAATAGACCAGCATATATAAATATATACAACAATCATTTACTTTATGGTGGGCAAAAAAGAGATAGAAACCCCCACTGTACAATAGTACAGTAAATAAATAGTACATTTGAGTTCACACTTGAATGTCTAAAATAAGTTAGAAAACGTATTACCTGCCCAGGATTCTGAGAAATACAGTTATTACACTGCACTCTGGGAACTTGGGCAGGGGCATGCAAAGGTACCCACAAAGGCTTAGTTCTGTAATCCAATACCATTTTAAACGTGGCACATTTTAACCATACGCCTGCTGTATCACACAGGTTTAATCAAAGCCCAGGATTGATTATGCACAAGCCAGGAAACTTATTTACAGACAGCACTGTTTTGATATTACTGTATCTCATCAGTGTGAGGCCGGTTCCTGCAGAAGATTTTGTGGGGGAGGTAATAAGTGAATAAAAATGAGTCTCTGTATGGGTGCGCCAACTGTATCGTATGCAGATACAGACTCTGTAAAGCTGGATGTGCAGTGTAGTGTCCTAGTGTATCAGGGCCCATGTGTCAGCAGCATGTTGGATGGTCACTGATTTGTTAGTATGAGACACATCACAGCAAGTACAGCAACACCTGTGTCTTCATGAGCTGCAGAGGGCAGACCGTAGAAGGGGATATTGTTTTCATATGAACCAGTACAGAGTTATAATACACATCAATGACATTAGTGATCATTCCTAGTCAAAATAAACTTCTAATATTAATATTATAATATAATATCATATGATAATCCAATGTTGTTATATGATATACCATTGATATCATATTTCAGCTCCAAGGACATCTGATGTCTCCACAAAGGCAGAAAAATAAATTGAGGCAGGTAAGAGGAGCCTCAAATTGACACCCAGCATAATCTCTGGTATGAGGAGGAGCAACCGCAGCAGCAGGAACAACCACCAGAGGGAGATCCAGCATATGAGTAGGAAAATGACCAATTTATACGCTCAGTGGAGAAACGAGCAGGTCCATCAGACACCAGGCTGGAGTTCGACTCCACTGGCCCTCTCTGCCCACAGATAGAATAGCTGCCTGGGAGCTCCTACTGGTCTGATCTGCTGGTACCCCCACCCCAAACTGCTTCTCCATCACAACCTCCTTCGGTACCGTGGATAGAAGACCACAGCTACTGCCGCCACCCCAGCACCTCTGCACCATGTTGCACCACCACCGACACCTATGCAGCCCCTACCGGCAGTCTCAAGTTGCTCATCCCCAGAGCCATCATTGGAGGCCAGCATAGCAGAACTCAGCACCTTCCAGAGGCAGCAGTAGGGGATGAATGCTAGACTCATCACAAGTATGCAGGTATCTCAGAGCACTGTGGCATGCACACAAAGAAAAATGTATCAAGAGATGATGAGGCACCATACACAAGTGGTGACCTATCTGGCCAGGCTGGTGCAAATCAGAACAATCAGAGTGCACTCATACAACTTAATAGGTATCTACAACAAAGGGCTCTGGCGAGCACAACATCCTCCATTACAGAGCAATCCCCAAGCCACCATCAGCCTGGCCAGTCTCCAACTAACTTGATGTCTACACCTCCACCAGCTACGCCTCTAACTCCATCTATGCCTTCACCTGCATCTCTCATGAGACCCCGCACATAGGAGATAGCTTGGGGAAATATAGTAACCATCATAATCTTATCTGTGGACCCGTATGGTTATGGTTAACATTTCACCAATTGTTGATCTCAAGGAAATCAGTTGAAAAGAGATGATGTAGTCTCTATTTAGGATTTTATTTTTTAATGATAAATCTATTTTTTTTATTTATTTTAGTTACATTTCACATCCATTAAGGTAGTTTGCTCATCTGCAAGCAGTGCTACAAAATAAAGTATACTATATACAGTGGCTTTCATATAGCCATTGTGTTGATGACATCCCCACAGAAGAATGATCTCACACACAATAAGTAAACACATATCATGGTTTCAGTAACATTATTGATGTTATGTTTAATCTGTACCATTGAACATGTGGAACCGTACAGTCCTACAATACTAAAGTAACCCAGTAGTTATACATGTGTAGGCTAAGCATGTCATCCTACTTAATAATATGAGACCAGATAGGCTTTTCTGATCTTATTAACATACCTTAAAGCTGATGACCTTTGTTTGTCAGCAAAAATCATGTCTACGTGTTTAGATGTCATGACAAACACAGTTATATGATAACATCTGTATACTTTTAACAGGTGATATCAGTGTGACTAAACAATATCATATAGAGATAGTGAGAGTACTCTTGGCCCTCTGATTGTGGTCACAGCTAAGCATTCCTTGTGATATCCCATATCCTTATAAAATATCTGCAATTGGTCATGGCAAATGATTTCTCATGACAGATAAAGCTTCAATAAGTCAGTAACAGCACACATCACTGTACTGTACATACAGATGTTACTATATTCCTCAGATTTTTTAATATGACCATACACAGATTATTTTACAGCTGTGTCATAATATTTCTAAGGTTTTAAAATCACACTATATGTGTGTAATTGATTTGTATTACATATTCTAGGAGGTATTGCATCAGTTTCATTGATAAGATGAAGGCACAATGTGAGTAATGTGCACATTGATGATTACTTCTATTAAATGAAATGGTTAATAATGGGATTGATATTCCTCTAATTATGGTTATTGTGGTGTAATGACCACATTTGACTCTAGTAGATGCTTTGCATTATCCTTATACACTGTTACCTTTAAGTCAACACATTTTAATCAGCCTCCTGTCTTCCTGGGTAGCATTTGCACTGCACCAGTGATATTAATGTGGTCTGTTACGGTCTGTTACATTTAAGACTGTCCCCTTTGTATATAATAATAATACTTATAATCTTATTATACCATAATCTATGTGTCTGTGGGCCTTGTTCAATTTGGGGCTGCTACTTGCAAGTAACTTTGCGATTTGCTACTCTTGGCTTACTTGCTTCAGTAGCTCTACTTTAATGTACTTATTCAATTGGCCGGGCGCAAAAGTTAATCTCAATCGAAAACCATGCTATCGGCAGTAGGCATTTGCGTGCTTGAACATGATCGTGGCCGCAAGCCTGTAACTCGTGTTTCAAATCTGCAAACTCGGAGAACTGTATAATGCAAATCTAAATTCAATCCAGCACTGTAAATCACTATAAATGATGGGGAACACAATGGGTGACATTAGCAATAAAAGCACAATATTCTTAAACTTGCACATCGCCAAAATCAAATACTTTATTTCATGTTTAACTTCCGTCCAAAGTCCTATGAGCTTGAATGACCTCCAAGCCCGTAACTCATTATTCAAGCCTGTAAGACTTTGAACAAAAATGGAGGATTCTAAAGTCCTACGGGCTTAGATGTTGAAGCCCGTAGGACTTTATGATGAGAATTGAACATGAAATAAAGTATTTATTTTTGCTGATTTTCAAGCTGGAGATTGTTGTGCTATTAATTCCAAGACCAAACATCATTTTCACTTCTCTTAAAAGTACAGGGTTGCGTTTTTATTTGCTTTATTAGAGCTACTTTTTGAAAGTGCTTACTTACAGGAAGAGGGAGCATCCAGGACCTTGAAAACTAAAGTTACACCTCAATTTAACTCAAATTAAAGCAGTTTAGACACTAAAAAATTCTCTAAGCGAGAGAAAAAATGGCCGCCGAAAAAAACGAAAACGAGGCTACAGCAGTCTAAAGACGCAAAACACCACCAAACACCTACGTATTTGCCGAAAAACACCTACGAGATTAGAAAACAAGGACGCAACCCGCACAACCCCAAAAACATTACAAACACAACAAAAACAAACAACAAACACATAAAAAGGTTACTCACACCGAGGACCTCCGCAAGTGGAGTTACACCTCCATTTAAGTACAAATTTCGGAATTTAGAGACCTGAAAATCACCTAAGCAAGAGAAAAAATGGCCTCCAAACAAAACGAAAACGAGGCTAAAGGTCCCTAAGCACGCAAAACACTACCATAAACACGCAAAACACAACCAAACACCTATGGATATTCCGAAAAAGCCCACCAAACAGCTACGGATATTCCGAAAAACTTGCACGACATAGAAAACGAATATTGCGAAAAACTCTCACGACATAGAAAACGAAAGACGCTACATCAGCCGCATTAAATACACCGAACACCCTTAGCTCACTTACAATTTCATTGCCGTCATTTTTTGACGGGCAATTCACTAGTATGTTATGTTGACCTGTATTACTGACAATAGTTGATATTCACAGATTTATGCAGATTCACTCATCATACAGTTGCAATTTTGTGTTTAGAATGCAACATATGTGCCTATGAGAATATTTAATGTAATATTTATTTTGCACATAAATTATTTTTATTGATTTTCATTACAGCACAGTACTTTTTTAAAGTAACTTGTGTGAGGACGGTTAACTGCAACTCGAATAGTCTTTCAGTAAGAATCAAAGGAACTGCTAACTGTAACTTGATAACGAAGTTCATTAGCATATTCAATGCTTTATTTACAAAGTGCTGAAATTTTGATGGATTGGAATTGATCCACAAGTTACTTATGAACGTGCACCGTAACTAGATTGGAATGGGGCCCATAGCCTTTAACATACATATGCTCATGCATTACAGACTTGTATTAGCAATAAGTTTTATAAAATTAAGTAAGCAAATGAGAATTATAAAAATAATAGAGCATCTAGAAACTTAATTGCATACCAATTTGTTTTCACATTCTATACCCAGATAAAAGTCCCATAAAGGTAACATATTTAAGACAATATTTCCAGATCCACCTCTCTCATATTTAGAACTTCCAAATTAAAAAATAAATAAATAAAATGTTTTGTGTCACAAAAGAACCAGTGCATTTTTTATGTACCACATCCTCTGCACATAACAATTTCTATAACAGAAAACAAAATTATACAATGCATGAGTCCATCGGCTGCTCCTCATCAACTTGTAAAAACCCTAAACAGCTTCTCAGTGAGTCACAAAAACACATGTTGATGAAAAGTGTAGTCCAAATTCCAGTCTCAATGATAAAAAAATAACAAATCCTAAACCAAATCAAAACATGTATAAGAAGGATGTTGGGAAATTTCAACTGATGACAATAACTGATAGATTTAGAAAATAGTCTAAACTGGAATGTTGTATGTGTGATCCACAGTATAGCATATAATAGCACATTATAGGTAATAAAGACAGTTAATATTATTATTATTATGCCTATTTTCAAGTCGAATTCTTCAAAAGAGGTCAAAAGAGGTAATTTAATAAACAGTAAACCTTCTATCTTTTAAATATATCTAATTCTTTCTCTTTAATTTAACACAGAAAATATGGTTGGTTCTTATGTGGCAACGTCTCTATAAAATTGAGAAAAAGAATACCAGTATCTTGGGAATCCCTTTTGTTTGACTTGTTCTGTTGACTGTATATATAAGAGCTGGTAAGATATTTGTTCTGGACATGTTTAGACATGTTTTCAGGTCTTAGTTTTATAGTTGTAATAGTATTTAGTAAGTATATCCTTTAGCTTTCTATAATTTGCTATTACAAAAATAGTGAATAAAGCTAGGTTATTAACATAAATTGCATCATATATTTCACATTTGTGCATAAATATAAATAAACTTGCAATACTATTTGTGTCTGTCAATCACTGCTTATTGTTGCCCACTTTGTCTAATTTTAAATCTCAATAGTCATTCAGTACTGGTATATATATATATATATATATATAATGATTAAAGATCAAAGAATGATCATTTGTTTCTCAGGTATAGCCCTTTCTCCAAACTTGACAGATCAAGACAGTACCTAAAGCCAGTTACAGTATATATACAAAAAAATTGTTGTGTGAGTATGTTCATATATCTGTTGCTTTAAACTATGGATGCAGTATTTATTTTATCTACCTACCTCAGTAATTATGTATATGCCCATACAATATTCAAAAATGAAAGGCGGATCAATTTTTGAAAGTTTTACATTTTTTAAGTTTTAAAGAAGCATTTCTGTTCTTTTTTAATTATTTTATTTAATCAATATAAAAATAACAGAACAAATACGATAATGTTTAACAATTAACATAACATTAATAACAAAATAACATTAAATTATGGTATTAATTCAGGTTTCCTATATTGTAACAATATTTTTATTCATTAATTATGTTTTTCTGGCTATATAGGAGAGAGTGTTCTTATAGAGGTGTTATATGGTGTCCTGTGTCATCTCAAAATTACTGTTTAAGTATTACAAACTGCTGTGATTTTTTGCCTTTCCATTGTTTTCCTGTCATAAATATCTGTAATTTCCATACATTCTTATATTATTGTTTTTTTGAAAGGCAAAATAAATCTAAAACTCATTGTAAGTTTTAAAATATTCTTACAAATTATTACATATTGGCATTCACTTTGTATAAGTTTCTATTTATTTTTAGATTTACAATGGATACCTAGAGTTAATTTTACTACTGTCTTTATATATTGTATTTCTATTTATTATTTAGATGTATTATTATTTAGAATTATTATTTAAATCTTAAATGAATCTTTATTAACTACATTTTAGACTAGATAAATGCCATATACCCTCCATATTCTATTACATATTTTTTTTAACAGTAAAATTTTAGTTATTTTTATAGAAGCAAATCTTGTGTTTGTGAAATATAACAAACAAACCAATCATCAAGATCTTTTTTCACCTTCATAACATTATCTGGAAAATTTGTTTTATACAATTAATTAAATTATTTGTAAGGAGCAATCTTAGTTTTTTAATCTTGATATCTGCCTATTTATAATTACAATTGTACGGTACTTATATATTTTAGCTAGCTATTTTCGGTAATACAAAGAATTTCTATCTTTCTCTAAAATTGGCTGTGTTATTGCATTATTTTACTCTTGTTTTTGTGTGATTACTGTGCTATTGTAAATAGTGTTATTTAAAATAGCATTATAAGCAAATACTCTCCCGCTATATTCCAGTGCAGTGATCTTGTACAACATCTCTAAGCTATTTATTTTTCAAATGTTATCTATGTATTGAACCAATATTTTATATCCCCTCTGTTATCTTTTTATAGGTACAAGTACTCTATTACATTACAGTTCCCTTTCAACATTAATGGACAATATCTCCTGGATCACCCTCTTAACTATTATTTTGCCATAACCAATATTATATTCTTTACTTTATACTACCTAATCTTTATCATCATGCAGAGCTGGCTATCTGTTCATTTTATGTTTTAAAACACTCTTTGTACATACTGACAATGTGTAATGCTTTTGTTGTTATGTAAATATAAAAATACTGTATTTGCAATAGTTTGGAAATGCTGTGTAGCATCACACAAAGACATATATAAAAGGTCACAAAAGAACAAGATAATAGGCATTAGTTAATTACATAGGGTTACTATTGTATACATGTTTAAACATTGACCAGGATTAAATAAGGTTTGAAGGATGACTAAGTAGTTCTCCAATGCCATGATGACCACTTTCTATTGCATAATTACCATCACAGTCCATGATTTTGGTTGTAATTACAGTAGATTTTATTTATTTGTCTAATTTGTGATAAATTAATGTTAAAACTTTTTTCAATACATTTTGATCAAGTTCTTCAAAAGAGCATACAATAAATGTGGTCAATGTTTTTCTATATCACTTTTTGAATAATTACATGTGACAGTTGGCAAAATGTATTTGAAAAGCAAGCTAAATAAACACAGTCTTTACATTTTTGCACTGGTATTAGTAGATGCCACAGTCAAAGTCTCCATTTAAAATCTCCTCTTATCTCAGGAAGTAGATCACTGGAAATGTAAATGGAAGTTTGACCAGCAACATAATTGCATATAAAAAGGTAATTATTTAGAGGCTGTGCAGTCTTTTTACATTGTAGCTTATTTTCAAATGTAGTTCTTTAAATGTATGACCACAGCAGTCCTTTACTATCATTATTATTGATTCATGCACTGATACAGGGATGTAAAGATGATGTAAAGATGATTTCAAATGAAAAAAAATAGTGTTAACACTAATTAATTCACTGTCCCCATTTTTATGAAAATTCTATTTCATTTTCAAAATAGGCTCATATTAATGAGAAGAAAATAGAGCTATACAGTACACAATGACAGAAGTCTGGCATCTGTACCCTATGGGCTCTGTGAAGTTTTACGTGTGCTGTGTAACAAGTGGTAGGCGTGCAATCTGACTTGCCTTCTGCATTTTAAGTCTTTCAGTAAACAGCTAAATGGATCATTAGAAAGAATAACATTTGATCAGCATTTTAAAATAAGCTAAGCATATCTGTTATAATCAACAGTTCTCATGTGGTACTGGAAAAAATACAGGGTAACATTTCCGCTAAAAACAAATGCTAACCTGAAAAGTTACGCTAAAGGGGGCATGTAAAAATATAAATAAAAATAATTACATGGAAATGAATAGCACATTATTTATGTTATTTCATCTGAAAGAATGTATTTAAAATAGTTTTACAAATAATAAGAAGGAGGTCCTGTGCTGTTATGACTATGCCTGCCAATAAAACATGTTGGAAGTGCATGAGTCTTGAGTTTCAGCTAATAATATAACATATAGCTGTATTCAATGGTGCATTTAAACTGTTTGAACTGTTTTTTTTACCTTTACAAAAAATATTTAAAGTTTAATGTGTACATTTTTATGTTGCTTTAAAAATATTAATTATTTTTGCAGTGGAATCATGAATAATCTGAATTGTATCAGCAATAATTACAATTGTTTATATTTCTAAAAAAAACTTATTATGAAAGACAGTAATTTTATCAGCTGTATACTTGCAACTACAGTGTATTTATCACTTACATTAAACCATAAAATGTGGTGCACTCCTAGGGCCTCATTCTATTATCGGCCGCAGCAGCTGCGGGGCCGCAAGGACCGGCCGCAAGCTTTCCGGCTATTCTATTCCCCGCCGGCTGGGGCTTCCGGCAGGCTTGCGGCCGGTGCCTTGCTATCTCTTGCGGCCGCTCGCGCCGGAGGAAAGCCTTTGATCTAAAACGGCCGCAAGAGTTTCGGCCGCAAGAAAGCCCCGGTTGCTAGCACCAATTAAACACATAAAATAGCTCAAATAAAGCCATCCTGCACTTTGCGGAGTCTATAAAGTGATATTCTGTGTTAGCAAAAATAGCACATAATTACCCTATACTCAAATCCGTAAAATAATTTCTTTTTAATATACGTAAAATATACATGTAAAAAGTCCATAGGGCTTGGAGCACCTCAGACACGCCCACGCCGCAGCCGGAAAATAAACAGTTAATTTGAACTCGGGTTTGGGCTAATGTGCAAGCTTGAGAGTGGGTTACTTTTAATCCTCATGTCCCCCAATATGATCCCTAGCATTTACAGAGCTGTACAGTGCAGGCTTGAATTTATTTTTTATTTTTTAGATTTCACAGCTTACGCCGGGTTCAAGATATGCGGCTGCCCGTAAGGGGAGATCCTTGCGGGGCCGTATAATAGAATCGCGAGTTAACAGAACCCCCGCAAGGAATCGCAGCCTTACGGACGATTTACGGCCGATAATAGAATGAAGCCCCTAGTGTATTCACATTGAACAAAGCTGCTCATCAGCTAGCAATCTATGTTTTACAAAAATTGAACTACTGTATACTCGAGTATAAGCCGACTTTTTCAGCACATTTTTAATGCTGAAAAAGCCCTCCAAGGCTTATACTTGAGTGAGGGTCCCCTCAGCACACCGTTCCTCTTCCTTCCTCCTCCCCATCATCCTCTTACCCATCCTCCTCCTCCCTCCTCTTCCCTATCCTCCTCCTCCCTCCTTCCTCCTTCTCCTTCCCCCTTCCTCATTCCCGCTTCCTCCTTCCCCTGCCTCCTTCCTACTTCCCCCTTCCCCCTTCCTCCTTCACCCCTCTCACCTCCTCTCTGTAGCCTCCGATCAGCTCCTGCTGCTGATTGTAAACCCGCAGCGCATCTTATGCCTATCTCTGGTACCAGCATATGCTAATGACGTGACGTCACAAGCGCATCACGTCATCAGCATATGCCGGTTCCAGAGAAAGGCATAAGACATGCTGTGGGGCTCCGATCAGCAGCAGGAGCTGATCGGAGGCTACAGAAAAGAGGTGAGAGGGGTGAATGAGGGAGGATAAGGAGGGAAGAGGAGGGAGGAAGATGAGGGGGGGGGGGAGGAGGATGGGGGGGAGAAGGAGAGAAGAGGAGGGTAAGGGGAGGAGGGTGAGAGGGGGGCTGAGAGGTGAAGGGGGAAGAGGATGGTGAGGGGAATGGGGAAGAGGAGGAGGATGGGGGAAAGAGGAGGAGGATGGGGAAGGGGGGAAGAGGAGGATGGGGAAGGGGGGATAAGGGGGAAGAGGAGGATGAGGGAGAAGAGGAGGATGAGGGGGGAAGAGGAGGATTAGGGGGGGAAGAGGAGAATAAAAGGAAGATGGGGAAGAGGGAATGAGGGGGGAAGAGGAGGATGAGGGGGGAAGAGGAGGATGATGGGGGTTTAGGGCTCATAATATATGTTTTTTTTACCCTATTTTCCACTTTTTTCCACAGCTAGGTCACTGTTTTTCTTTGAAATAAATATTCAAAAACATTTAACCTACTGATGGCTCAATTAATGTAATTTTATTGGTATCTATTTTTATTTTTGAAATTTATCAGTAGCTGCTGCATTTCCCACCCTAGGCTTATACTCGAGTCAATATGTTTTTCCATTTTTTTTGTGGTAAAATTAGGTGCCTTGGCTTATATTCGGGTCGGCTTATACTCAAGTATATACAGTAATATGTTTAATGTATTGTTCTTTATATAGATTACAACACTGGGTAACGACCGGATGCACAAAGCAAGTATAGCTTTTGTGATCATTTCACGATTAAAGGGATATGTAAGTTTGCTGGTTTATGAATGCATCTGATAGAGGAGAATTAGTAGTGTATACAAACATTTTTTGCATGAAATCCCAAAATAAACATTTAAACACTTACATTGAAGTTAGCAAAATCTCTTGTAATTTCTGACAGTTGTAAACTATGGTAAATTTTTATTAACACCCTCTAAACCCAGGCTAAATTAGCATGAAATGTAAAATGATTTGTTTTGGGCAATAATGAACTTTTTGAATTAACTCTGGATTCCTGTTTGTGCTGCAAAGCAGTCTGGGATATGTAGTACAGCATCTTGGGCTCGTAGTGTATCACCAATATGTGCTATTTATTGCTGCTGACATACAGAAAGGAAGCTGCAAGGAGATTGGCTGAGCAAGCAACAACAGGTAAATAGTGGGTTAATATTAAATAGTAGGTTAATAGTAAATAGTGGGTTAATAAATAGTGGGTTAATATTGCTCCCCTGATGCTGCATGCTGATTGGGGGAGTTCAGATGTCTGTGTAGACACCCCCTGGAAGTGTCAACATAATCATTAGAGGGATTTTTAGATATTAATAAAAATAAAATGTTTTATGAGATGTGCTGCATACACATAAACTGCTTTTTGTCTAAGGATTGGAAAAATGTAAAAATCCATGAAACTTGCAAATCAGTTATTCAACCAACATGTTAAAGGATGACTGATTCTCCAAGGAACAGCACATTTCTTAAAAAATAAAAATACATATAATCTTTTACATTTAATACATTATAGTATAACATTATCTATTTTCATCATTTTATTAATCAACAAGGTCTTTTTAGTAGTATATCTAAAATAAGTTTTCCTTAATATTTATTGTTTCCTAATAACATGTTTAGATTGATAAACTTTAAAAGACTGAGCATAGAATATTATAAAAAGGAATCTTAACTCTGCTTAATAACACTTTTTACATAAATCTGTTGCTATTTATTTTTTTATTATGGTTTCAGACTTGTTTTTGCTTTAACAGAGATTTTCATTCAGTCCCAAAGCTTCTCACATAGTGTAGTGTAGCATAAAATATGTGTTTTCATTATTTTATATAGTAAGAGTATTTTAAAATGTTATCTTTAATGCTGAACCTACTGTTTGAATATAGTCCATAGTATCACATTTGTTTCATATATACCTACACCATTAATTCACATATGTATTTTGCCACATTCCAGTGCACTGAATATAACTTCCTATACTGTTGCATTAGCATCCTGTAGCCAAAGAAATGATATCTAATGAGACAGGGAACTGATGTCTACTTTATTGAAATGTGCTGCATCAATTCAGATAACCAACTGGTTAAAAGTTACATGTCATAGAAAGATAATGCACATAATTGTTCCTATATCTGCTACTCTTTTATGGGTTACTGGTTACGCCTTTGAAAACTGCGGTTGTTAAACCCGGAACTTACAGCCTCCCGATGCCTTTGATCTTTCCCTTCCTCAAGAGTTACGAGCACTAACATCGCGAATCGCTATTCAATTGCTACAATTCCCCAAGCCCGCAAATATTTTCACACCGTAAATAGCAAATGTAGGAGAAAATCCTATGAGTGCTAGAAAGGACATGCAATGGGGTTTAACCCTTTGCTCCGTAGCACTGTAAATGCAAATAAAAAATCTATACTGCACTGTAAATGACGGGGAAAGCGATTAAATACCTTATAATTAATTGCACAACAGGCTCAAGCTCACAAATCCGGGAAAAAAATAAAATATGTGTCATTTCTGTGTTAAATCGATCTCAGGAATCAATGAGTTAATATCAGGCCACCCACATGGACTAGAACAATGTTGGAATTAATTTTTATTATTTTGTGGTTTTCCGAGTCCCATCGCATATCGGACCCCCAAACCTAATTGATTGACATGTAACCTCCATGTTTTACTGCTGTAATGATGACGGTCTCATTTTCTATTGGCTGTTTCTAAATGGGTGATTACGGTTTTGCTTAATTGATCATGTTCTCGCTCAGAACTGCTACATACAAGTGAATGGTTTACTGTTTCGGCGTTTGGCCTGTGACTTGCAGGCTTGTTCAATTGAATAGCACCGGAATTGTAGCAGAGTTCAAGCCGGCAGCATGCCTACATACATACGGCCTGTATACCGTGAGATGCGAGCTTCTAATTGAATCAGGCTCTTTGTCTGCATACACCACAGGGACAGACCCATACAGGGACTATTTGTTTTTAGTAAGTAAAAACAAAGTTTATAAGCACTTCTTAATAAAATAAAGTACATAAAAGTAGATAGATACATAGGTATATTAAATACCTAGTGCAATCCAGAATATTTCCATATCCCTTTGATTGAGCTTGTGTTATAAAAAAACATGCTCAATATCTGCAAAAACACAGCCGTCCTAATCTCTAGAGGGCAGCAGTTAGCAACTCTTTTGAAAATGTCCACAAGCAAATGTAGCACCAACTTGTCAAAAAAGTGAAATTATTGCGCTTTGTTGATGTTTTTAAGAAGCTTTAAGCATTACATAGTCACATAGTAATTTAGGTTGAAAAAAGTCCATCAAGTTCAACCTTTTTAGATCTCCTCTTATCTGCAATATGCTGATTAATTGTTAATTGATCCAGAGGAAGGCAAACAGAAAAAAAAAACAGTGAAACTTTGCCAATTGTCTCAAAAGAGAAAGAAATATAAAATTCCTTCTGACCCCAGATAATGGCGATCGAATTCCTCCCTGGATAAATACTCCCTCTCTAATTATCCAGGATAGTCACGAATGCCCTTTTCCAAGTTATCTATCAAATCTACTGTGATCACCTCCTTTGGTAGAGAATTCCACAGATTAACCACCCTTACTGTGAAGAACCCTTTAAGGTGAAATCTTTTCACTTCTTATTTTAAAGGATGTCCTCTTGTCAGTTGAAAACCTCTTGGCACAAAAAGTTCACTTGACAAAGCATTGTATTGACCCTGGATATATTTATATAAAGTAATCATATCCCTTCTTAGACACCTTTTTTCTAGAGAAAATAAGTTTAATTTGGTTAGTCTTTCTTCATAAATTAGCCCCTCCATTCCCTTTATTAGTTTTGTTGCCCTTCTCTGTACTTTTTCCAGCTCTAAAATGTCCTTCTTATGTAGTGGTGCCCAAAATTGTACCCCATATTCCAAATGATGGTGTACTAGGGATTTGTATAGTGGCAGACTTATATTTGCTTCCCTTGCTTCTATACCCTTCTTAATACATGCTAATATTTTATTTGCCTTAGCAGATGCTGCTTGGCATTGAGCACTGTTACCTAGGTGGTTGTCCACAAGTACTCCCAAATCCCTTTTAATATCACCTAGATTTGCTACATTAAGATTATAAATTGCCTGGCTATTTTTCCTTCCCAGATGCATACCTTTACATTTATTCATATCAGATCTCATCTGCCATTTAGATGCCCATTCCTCTAATTTATGCAAATCTCTTTGGAGGGAAAGTACATCATTTTCTGATTTAATTACCTTGCACAACTTTGTGTCATCAGCAAAAATGGAGACACCCAACTCCAATTCCACTTCCAAGTCAATAATAAATATATGAACTGTATAAATACTGAACCATGAGGAACCCCACTTACCACATTAGTCCAATCAGAGTATGTTCCATTTACCACAATCCTTTGCTTCCTGTCTTTTTGCCAGATCTCAATCCATGAGCAAATATTTACTTTAATTCCTGTATCCCTTAGTTTGCTCGAAAGTCTCCCATGTGGCACTGTATCAAAAGCCTTTGTAAAATCCAAAAACACTACATCCACTGAGTTGCCTTGATCCAAGTTCCAACTAACCTCTTCATATAAACTAATTAGGTTTGTTTGTCATGACCTATCCTTCATATATCCATGTTGGCTCCTACTTATACTGTTTGAATAGACATATTTTTGTATACTCTCCCTTATAAACCCTTCTAAAAGCTTTCCCACTACAGAAGTGAGGCTTACAGGTCTTTAATTTCCTGCATTTGTTCTTGCTCCCTTCTTAAATATAGGTATCACCTCTGCCTTTCTCCGGTCGTCTGGTAGTGACCCTGTGTTGAGTGAATCTTGAAAAATTAGATATAATGGTTTTGCTATTTCAGAGCCCAGTTCCCTCAGTACCCTTGGATTTATTCCATCAGGACCTGGAGCTTTATTGGCATTTATTTTTTCCAACCACTTTTGGATTTCTTCCTGCATTAACCAATTATTTGTTGAAGGTAGTGTAGCTCCATTATGTTGCAGTGTCCCAACCACTGGTACTTCCCTTGTGTACACCGAAGAAAAGAACCTATTTAGCTCATCTGCCTTTTCCTGGTCACTAATTATCAGACGGCCTGTGTCACGTTGTAATGTTCCTATAGCTTCCTTCCTGGCCTTCTTCCCATTAATATATTTAAAAAATATTTTAGGGTTAGTCTTACTCTCCTTTGCAACTAACTTTTCATTTTCGATTTTAACCAGTCTAATAGCCCTTTTGCAAGCCTTGTTGATTTCCTTGTACTTACGTAAGCAGTCTCTGTCCTCTCTTCTTTGTTTAATTTAAATGCCTGTTTTTTACTCCCAATCTTCATCTTTAAGTCATTGTTAAGCCACATGGGTTGTGATTTACTCCTTCTACTTTTAATTCAAAATGGTATATGGTGATAAGTATGTTTATTTTGTAAGGATTTGAACGGTGTCCATTTATGTTCAGTATTTTTACCTGTCAGTTCTCTGTTCCAGTCTATACATTGTATTGCTGCCCTTAGACTGTTAAAATCTGCCCTTTTAAAATTTAGAGTTTTTGTTACCCCCTTACAGTTTATTTTTTTTAATTCAATCTCAAATGAGACTGTGTTGTGATCACTGTTTCCCAAAGGTTGCCCTATTTCAACTTTTGATACTATATCAATATTATTTGTGATAACTAAATCCAAGATAACTTCATTTCTAGTAGGCTCTTGTATAACCTGGGTCAGCTATTGATCTCTGAGTGTACTTAAGAACCTTCTCCCCTTAGCTGAACTGCTGGTCTCATTCATCCAGTTTATTTCAGGGTAGATACAATCTCCCATTATTTCAACTTGACCATGCTTAGCTGCATTTCCAATTCTGGCAAGCTTCTGGCATTAGCGAGCATACACCTTATGCTATGAGTCTGTAGTTCTGAAGAGTCTGCCACTGTACTTGAGTTATTTAGCAATACCTCCCTATTGACTATACTCCTCCCATCTCCTCCCCCTTGACTAGTTAATTTGTTCCTTACCCCCTCTACACTTTCTACCCCATTACTTCTATCTTGTCCCTCCCCCCACCTACTAGTTTAAAAACTCCCCCAGCCGTTCTACCATCCTATCCCCTAGCACAAAAGCTCCCTCATCATCAAGGTGCAATCCATCCCTGCTATAGAGATTGTACCCAAGTGAGAAGTCAGCCCAATGCTCTAAAAACCCAAACCCCTCTGTAATGCACCACATTTTTAGCCACACATTAACCTCCCTAAGCTCCTTCTGTCTCCCTGGGCTAGCATGTGGCACTGGTAGTATCTATCTTGCCTTCAGCTTATTAACTAGTTCTATAAAATCATTCTTTAGGACACTCCATTTTCCACTAACTTTGTCATTGGTACCAATATCCATTAAGACCACCAGTTAATTTCGAGCCCCTTCCAATAATTTATCTACCCGATCCACAACATGCCGGACCCGGGAGACAGCAAACTGGTCGATTGCTGGGATCTGGGTGACAAATCACCCTGTCTACCTTCCTAATAATAAAGTCCCCAACCACCAAAACCTTTCTCTTGTTCTGCATATGCTGCTCTACTCTCAAGTAGAACTGTTCTCCCTGCTGTTAGAGGGAAAAGCTCTATCTGGCATTGCCATTCCTGAATGCATATCCCCAACAGTTTCACTCAATCTGGTAAATCTGTTGGTGTGTGCCAACTCAGAACTGGCCTGCCTCCTCCTACTGTTCCCCCTGCTTACCCTTGTAACTGTAACCCAGCTACCTCCCTGGACATCCCCACTAGCCGCATCTCCGCCCTCCATGCTAGGCCCAGCTAAACTATGCTCTGTGAGCACCAACCCCCTTTCCAGTGTAGCAATATCACTAAGTGCTGCAATTCTACTCTTCAGTTCTCCCATTTGAGTTTCAAGATGCTCACACCTCTCACAGAGGTGTAGACCCTGGATCATCTGTTCTAATAGTTCATACATGTGACAGGATGCACAATGAGTGAGGAGGTCACTGGACTGACTCAGTGGGGGGAAAATGTATAAAGCACTACAATGTGCTCCCGTTTTCTTTGCACTCCCTCCTTTTATTTAATCTCCTACACTTATACTAGAACTGCACTTATATTAGAAGTGTTTGCAAGATTACAAGTTCGCTCCTTCCCCTGTTTATATTAGGTTCTTACTACTCACCTGCCCACTACTCACTGCACAAGTACACAAACACTCTTTACTGTTCAGGAGAAATCACAGAACAGATGCATCAGACCACAAAAAGTCACACACTGATATAGCTTTACACAGGCAAAACCACCCCCCCTCTCAGCTGCCACTAATCAATGCACAAGTACACAACACACATACTGTTCAGGAGAAATCACAAAACAAATGCAAGCAGACCACAAAAAGCCACACACTGATATAGCTTCACATAGGCAAAACTACACCCCCTCTTAGCTGCCACTAATCAATGCACAAGCACACAACACGCTTACTGTTCAGGAGAAATCCCATATGCAAATTACATTTTACAACATTCTCTTTGATTGTGGATTTAACATCCGCTTGCTTGTTGGATAGATGGGATCAGATGAATTAATAACAAGTGTTATTTAATTCATGCTACCATTTTAACTTGAAAAAAGTCCTTTTAAAAAAGTAATTACATCGTAGATTTTAAAAAAAATGTTAACTATGGTTTTAACCATTGTTATTTAATCTCTTTATAAAATCAGATTTTTTTTTTTGTGTTTATAAATTCCCATTGTTGTTTCATGCAGTATTGGTTAAACCAAATAACAGAATTAAAGCCTATATGTCAGGAATGAAATATGGTGGATGTGGAGTTCGGTATCATTTCATTAGTCTAGTCAGGGATGTATATATATATATATATATATATATATATATATATATATATATCATAGCAGTAGTGCTCTGGTCCCTGGCAGCAAAAAGAAGAGGATGAATCTTAGTATGAAAAGTTGTTAAATGGATAAAAATAGCATATATTTCAGAAGATGGGGCAATAAATATGGCTAAATATGTGGGCATGTGTTATTATTGTAATATCGTGGAGTGGGTCTCTCTGTAGTAAACCGTAAACCATGCAATCATAAGCAGCATTTCAGAGCGTGATCATGATCAATTAAGCAAGGACGCAAATACCGATTTTCAGCCTGTAACCCGTAGATCACTTGCGGATAGCTAAAAATGCCAATTGAATAGAAAAATTAAATTACGGGCTACATTACGGGCTCCAAGAACCAACAATTACTCAATTGAATAGGGGCCTTGGTCTAGCAGAGTGAGCTAAAGTATTTAGTTTGTCAAATAGTCTGAATCCTGAGTAGTCAATTATAGCACCTAGGTCCACATCCAGACCTCTGGCCCCTTTCTTCCAGATCTCATTTCAATATTACATTTATTAAATATCTGAACGGTAGCTTAACATTTACATATGCATTGTATTTTGTTCTTAAATCCATTCTCTATATTAAAATATAATGCACATAATTGTTCCTTTTTCCAAATAGTCTGGATCCTGAGTAGTCAATTATAGCACCGAGGTCCACATCCAGACCTCTGGCCCCTTTCTTCCAGATCTCATTTCATTATTACATTTATTAAATATCTGAACTGTAGCTTAACATTTACATATGCATTGTATTTTGTTCTTAAATCCATTCTCTATATTAAAATATAATGCACATAATTGTTCCTTTTTCCACTAATCTTCCAGCAAAAAAGTATATTTAGATTTTCTTTATGAAGCACATTCAGTTTTAAGTTCACATAACAGAATAAACTTTAAAGATTGATATTGTACCAATATGGATTTTATTATGTAGACTGAAACACATCAACACTGCCTGTGAATTCTAATTGGTCAGACCTTTAACCAATCAGATATGTTACAGGAGTAATTTATATACCCAATTTTGATTGGCAGAAGCATGATTGACACATATTTCAGCTGATTACATTTTGCAAAAAATAGTATATAAGGTGAAGTTGCAGCTAGTCCTCATGGAAGATCCTCGAAGGAGGAACTCCTTTTTTTTATATAGCGTGGTTGTTTATTTAGGCAGAGGCCCATTTCCATGGGCTGAAGATGAGAATGAAGAGCTTCAATCAAGAAAGAAAAGGACGGATTCTTTAATTAACATTGAAGTGAACGTTTATCTAGGTCTGAAGAGTGAGGAGCCTGGGCATCAGTGATCGTCTTTAAAGGGTGTAAAAAGGATGCATAATGTATATTTTCTCCCTTACAGGTGTATTTTTTATTTAATGTATTTATTGTTAGGGACTATGGGGGTCTTTATGGACCCCCCTGGGGAGGTTAGGGTCCATCTGTGGTTGTAGGTGTCATGGGGATTTAGCAGGTAGCACAATAACAGGGTTGAAAATGTCTTGGGTAGATATAAAGCTAAAATCAGTATAAAAAAGAATAGTATCTAAAAGGAATATGATATTTTAAGTGTTACTTTATTTATATATATATATATATATATACTGTATATATATATATATATATATATATATATATATATATATATATATATATATATATATATATATATATATACAACCCTCATCTCGAAATATACAGTTTGCCTCCAACTCTATGAAAATGTTCCTTATTTTTATTCAACTTTCCTCCGCCTTCTAGATTTTCATGCACAAAAATATGAAACCTATCATGCACTGTTTAACCCCCAACTTCCAAACTTATCATAGTTACCTTTTCTTGTACTTCTGACTCTATTATCACTGGCAGGGTCTTCTACATCTTTCATAATTAAATCTGTATTGTCATACACTTCATTGCACAATGCTATAGAATTAATATAATAATTGCTGCTGTGCATGAGGGTCATTGGACAAAGCTATACAATAAAATTAACCCATTGTGCCTCCCAATTAAAAAATGATGTAGAAGTCATTTGGCATTTTGGCTTTAAAGCCTATGACATAAAATAATACAGTTGACACATATTTATGTATATTCAGGGTCTAAGCAAATAGGATTATTCTGCTATTAATAAACAACTGAAGCTGGGTAGTGGAATATTGCTTAGGTTTTCTTTGCAATTGGCTGGACCTCACAGAGTGGGATGTGGTGGCTTCAGGCACTATATTTGTTACATTAAAACAAGTATCTCCTTCAGTTAGCACTGTATGTAGGAGGTAATAATTTTGAATGCTAGAGATGAGTTAGAATTTATCAGTCATATGGATGTTTTTCAAATGGCATTTGGCATTAGAAGCCATATTGGTCACGAAGTAAGCAATTGGTTTGTACCTTAAGTGGTTTTTGAACATGACTAGAAGGCTCTGAATATGTTTTTGAGGTAAACTAAATGGCATAGACTAAAACCAAATGTACATAAATGAAATGGAAAATTAAAGGAGATTGATTATTTGAAGCATTAGATTATTTAATTGAGGCTGGTAAATAGACATAGTTACATAGTAATTGAGGTTGAAAAAAGACTTTCAGTCCATCAAGTTCCACCTTTTAAGATCTCCTCTGACAGCAAGGGGCAGAACCGGCGAAAAACCATGGCTCTCGAGCAACATAAATGCGCTATGGACATCATGGCCTGATATGAGGGCCAGACGAGTCCTTGGGCATGGGCAAGGACAGCTGATGGGGGTCGAAAACAGCAGTGAGGTCCTTAGCGAAAGCTGAAAGTGTTAACTTGAAACATGGGAAAGGACGCTATTTAGTAGAAATGGCCTGAATCTACAACGAGGTCTTGTTGTTGTAAGCCATGTGATGATGAAAGAAGTTGTGTCTTTGGTATTGACATTCAAGAAAAGGGAGCCAAAAACAAAAAGGTACCATGAAGCACTGTGACTGTTGTGATCACTCATCATTTTACATGGATGTGCAATAAACTATTATCATTTTAAATACCTTAAAGAAGGTCTGGCTGGTTGCAAGTGGGACAGTAAGTTTAACCCTTTACACAATACAACAGAACACCTTTCACATCTAGCAGGTAGAGGTCTGACAAAGTGAACATTAGCTATTTTTGCTCAATATTTGTATAACCAACTAAAACTGGTAAATTTTCAGTTTGTATACCTCAACTGTAGTACAGTAACAAAAAAATGAGTACAGGTATACCCTGCTTAAGGCTACCCTTTTAGCAGTGATTCACTATAGCATTCTTTTTCCTGTAATTCTCGGCTTAGCACTAACCCCTGATATAGCAATATATTTTGGTCGCTGTTCGCCATTTCATTGCTCCCCACTATACTGCAGATTTTTACCTTTAACGAACCATCTGCCATTTAAATGTTTCCTGTTTCTTTAAAAAAAAATTTAAAAAAAGGTTCATTTTGTGTTGTTATGTTTGCTGTTTCTTCAAAGTTCATTTAAAGCCAAAAATGTTTACATTTTTATTGCTTTTGTGTATTTCTTCCATGAGTTCTCCTATCCCTATCTACCCTATATTAAAATGACCGAGTTTATCCTGGTTTTACCTTAGCACTCCTATTCCCTGGGGTATTGCAGGTATATAATATTAAAATACAAGTGAAAGAAAATAATAATGTGCTCTATGATAAAAAAAAAACACATTATCTGCATTGTATACAGTTGGATAACTCCTAGTACACAGGTACTGCAAAAAACAATCAGTGCACAAGTGGAGGAACAAGATACCGCAGTATACCACAGTACCTGTGTATTACAAAACCGGGCATTGACAGGTTGAGTATAATATTCTAATGTTTGTCTCATTAAACTATACAGTTTAAAGATAAGGTAATCTGACAACTCGGGATACTATACCTGAATGGTATCACATTTTCAAACATATGAGTTCATATTCATTGGAGACAGAACCATATTACTTATTTATTCTGTCACCAGTGTGTTCTCTGTAACCCTGCAGTTATTATTTTGAACTTTGCGATTGCCATAATTACATCACAACGATAGGATGACAAACAGATAGTAAATAGAGGCAGAAGATGTGGTGTAATATTTAACCCCCTTAGTGGCATAAACTGTTCATGTTTTAACAGCCTAGAGAAGACAAACACATCTGTTTGTAAGCCTCAATCCCTTTTCTTTTCTAGAAATTCATTTCTTAATTACACTTACTATTTATTCCTTCTGTACCTTTCATGACAGAAAAAGAAATAGCAAAAATGGTTCATTTTCTTCCCTCATATCTGTGTCCTTTTTTAATTATGTTAAATTTAAATAAATTTGTCTTAGTATTGTTAAAATCTGTTGAATATGAATATTCATTTGTACACTTTTGTTCATTTGGTGAACTTGGCAAAATTACTTGACTTGAACTGACCACCTGAACTGACGTTTTCTAGTTTCACTAATTACAGTAACTGTTCAACCAGATCCTTGAACTCCAGTTGGACATTTCTTTGGTGCAGCAATCAATAACGAGCCCTTGATACCAGAGAGCCATTGAGCTAATCACATATATATTTGTCAGTGTTGGGAACGCTTATGATGTTGGACACACTTTGCTCGCCTTGCGAAGCGAGGTGAGCCGTGGACAACGCACCCCATTAGACTGGATGAACGCCGAAGGCACTCATCTGCGAAGCCTTGCAAAGGCAAGCCGTGAACGGCACAGGACTTAGGCTGGATGAGCACCAAAGGCGTTCATCTTTGAAGCCTAGCACTCATGGGGCTCTATACAGAGCCCCATGAGCCCCTAATTAACCCTATCACTCATGGGGCTCTATACAGAGCCTCACAAGTATCAAATTAACTCCATCACATGAGCCCCTAATTAACCCCATCACTTAAGGGGTCTATACAGACCACCATAAGCCTCTATTTAACCCCATCAGTCCAATAGGGGTCTATACCCCTATAGGACACTAATTAACGCATATAATAACACTATAAGTGCCATGAGGGTCCTCCAGGACCCTCATGACACAAAGTCTAAGCACTACACTATGTGTATGTTTCTTTTTTTCCTAGGGGTGCGACCTGCTGCAGGAAAACCGTTGTCGCTGAAGGGGCATTTGGGCAAGGTAAGTGGTCTTATTTATCCTATGTTAGGTTAGATTTAGTTTTTTTTTATGTATTTAGTTAGGGGTTTAATGTATAGTTAGGGGGTTAATTTATTTACTGTAGTTAGTGGGTTAATGTATGTAGTTAGGGGGTTAATGTATAGTTAGGGGGTTAATGTTTGTAGTTAGGGGTTTAATTGAATGTATTTAGGGGTTACTGTAATGTAGTTAGGGGGGTCATGTAATGTATTTAGGGGTTAATGTAATGTAGTTAGGGGGTTCATGTAATTTATTTAGGGGTTAATGTAATGTAGTTAGGGGTTTTATTGTATTTATTATTGTATGTATTGTATGTATTATTGTATGTATAGTATGTTTTAATTTTTGTAATGCATGCTTTTTTATTTTTGGTGAAGTAGTTTTTTTTTTGTTGATAATGTCCTTTTTTATTTTTAGTAACGTGCTTTTGTTATTTTCAGTAATGTCCTTTTTTATTTTGTGTAATTAGGTGTTTTTTATTTTGTGTTATTAGGTGTTTTTTTATTTTCTGTAATTCGTGGGGTAATAGTGATTTTATTAGGGTGTTAGGTAGGTATTGTAGGGTTTTAAAAGGGTAGAGGGGGCGTAGAAAGTGTGGAGGGGGTTAATGGGGTAGAAGGAGGTTAATAGTGTAGGGTATTAGTTGGGTAGGTAGTGTAAGGGTTAATAGATGGGGTTTACTGGGTACATTTGTGGTTAAATAGGCCCGATTAGGGTTAAATAGGACTAGATAGGCTTACATAGGGCAAGACGGGGATAAATAGGTCTAGATGGGGTTACATAGGTACAGTTTAGGGTTAAATAGATCTAGATAGGCTTATTGGGTCCTAATAGGGTTAACAGGGTTTGGTATGGGTTAATGGTGTATAGTTAGTGTTAATGGGTTAATGGGGTATAGTTAGGGTTAATTAGTTAGGGTTAATAGTGTAGTGCTTAGACTTTGTATCATGAGAATCCTGGAGAACCTTCATGGCACTTATAGTGTTATTATAGGGTTAATTAGTGTCCTATAGGGGTCTATATAGATGCCCAAAAGTGATGGGCTTAAACAGAGGCTCATGGGAGTCTTTATAGACCCCCATAAGTGATGGGGTTAATTCATTATAGGGGGGGTAATTAGTCTAGATGGGGGGCTTAATAGGGTAGAGGGGGGGTTATTCGTGTAGTGCTGACACTTTGTGTCATGGCACTTATAGTGTTAATATAGTGGTTAATAGTGTCCTATGGGGGTCTATATTGACCCTTATGGGAAAGAGGGGGTTAATTAGAGGCTCATGTGGGTCTGTATGGTCCAATGAGGAGGTTATAGTTATAGGGCAGAGTGATTTCAGAGCTCATAGACTAGTGAAGGTATATTTGCTATTTTTGTATAAATATTTTATTTGCTATCTATGAAGGAATAGTTTTTTTCCTTTTTGAGACAAGTGGCAAAGTTTCAAGTTTTCTTTTCTGTCCTCTTCTTCTGGATCAATTAACAATTAACAAGCATACTGCAGATTAGAGGATATCTTGAGAGGCTGAACTTGATGGACTAAAATTATTTTTTTCAACCTCAATTACTATGTAACTATGTAATTATATAAAGTAATTGTTTTTTATTTATTAATATATTTTGATATTAAAAAGTTGTGACAATTGTATTTATAGCTTCAATAAATAATGATGTGTTTATTTTGTGTTAAAATATGATATATTTATAGACAATGCATTAGAGTATTTGTTCCTAGGCAACACGGTTAAGTGACGTGTATTAACCCCTTGAGTATTTGGTTGTGTTTTACCCTGCATTTTGTATAATCAAACAGGCTTAATACTAACATATCATATTTTCTAATTACACATATGTTGATATCAAATTGTTACGTGACAAATAATGTTGACATGTCATCATTTTGTAGTCCTTTTTGTGCTATACTGTGGGAGGACTCAGCAAAGGTTTTAAAACCAGTTGCGAGTGGTCTTTGGTACATGTAAAGCTTTCTTCTGTTCTTTCAGTTACGGCAGTGCCCTGATTTGCGAGTAAAACATAAAATCTTATTAGTATAGGGTTTGGGTATCAAAGTGTCAGGGAGCCACTCGTAATTTATTGTCAGTGCAAAACTCAATGGAGATTTTTGCCTTGCTTTTCAGCTATGTGATATGAAGTTTACTTGGAGCAGTGTCCCATAGGAGTTCCCTTGCAGATATTAGGGACGGGTGATTAGCATAGCTATGTATAATTTTCTGCGCAGATAGGGTACTTGTAATTGCTTTTTCAGGGAATAGCATAAGACCCTAAGTTTTGAACGTTGCAAATGTTTTTCTTTGCATGAAAAGTGAACGGTGCAATGGGTAAAAAACTATTTTACAAACTGCTTTTGGAATTCAATCAGCACCAACTTCTGATTAAGGCCTGACTAAGGCCATGATATACAGTAAGCTTATTAACATATAAAAATCACGTTAAAAATATCTGAGCAATCAACTTACATACTTTTTGAGGGTGACCGCCAACAATCTCCCCATTATAAAGGAGAACTGATAAGTTAAAACATAAGACCTGACAATTTTAGGCATCTGCCCTCAAAGATTTGAGATCACTGGCTGTTCAAAGCTTTATGGTGTAGTCATAATGCCCTTGTTATTTCCAATTTTTACTGTTTAGGATTAATATATAAAATAAAGTATGCTTGGAGTTAATAACCCTCGCTGTTTAGCCCGCCACATGGTAATTATTAAATGATGTTTCAAGACCCCAGGGTCCTCTTTAATAACCAGGCCCCTCTACCCCTGGTGTATTGGAGTGGGGGCAATAAACACCTATAAAATTCCCCTAGCTAGATAGGGTGGATCATCAATACTGCCCTGTGCTGAATCTTGGCTTTTTGTTTCTTGCTTGATCAGACCTATTGTGACTATTGGTTTACATTGTCTACTTTCCTCTCTGATGCCTGGTAACCAGATTATTGGTTTGATACCTTCTGACACCTAATGCCTCCTTGTCTGATAATTCTACTCTTTGGCTTCCGACTGTTGGCTTTGTCTCTGGATTCTCCCTAGTCTTTTGTCACAGAACTCTTCATTTTGTACCTGGATCTGTCTTGCCAGCAGTCTGCATTGATTCTTGGACTGTATTACAATTTATCTCTTGTCTCTGGTGCCTTCTTTTACTGTTCTGTATTGTGAACCACCCCTGCTAATTGGCTCCACTTATATATTGCCCAGTGATGAGTAAGTGCCAATTTTAGATCTCCCTATAATAGGTAATCTTGGTGAATACGGTCAAGGTCACTAGAGAGATATGCAGTAAACCTTGAAGTTCCTTATGGTAGCCCATTAGATACCACAACATTTCCAACAATTTCTACATTCCTATTTGTTCTCTAACATTCTGATGTATAACATAAAAATTGTTCTGAAAGAACAAAACAGTGTCACAGTTTGATTTGAAATGGCTGAGATGAGTGCTGCCTTTGTAACAAGTAATATTCTAAAGAAAGCAAACTGAGATGCATTATTGTAAATCATGTGCACCTGGATAAAGAAAGAAACTAATTAACTGTGATTTTTTGTGCTATGCAACAATTAACTGTTATTCCTGTTTTATGCAGAAAAATGAATGCTCTCTTTTGTGATCTGTATAGAACAGATAGTATTATTATCATATTAAAAAAACTTATTGGAAACTACAGGAATTTTTGAACTTTCTAGATCAGTTGTTCTCAATAGCAGGTTCTGGGATTAGTTCCAGTTCCTGAGATTTTATATCCTGGCCTTCCGGACTAAAGGTTGAGGAGAACCTAATGCTTGAAATATACCACTGCCATTAGATACAGTTATAGATAGATTGTAAACAAACGTATTGCACAGTTAAAATGTTCTTTGATAATGTAAGTGCAAAACTAAATAAACATTTAATGTGCCACATGTAGTATCACCCTGTTCAAAATGTTCTGGATCTCAATGAAGGTCCACATTAGCACTAGAAGGTATCCTACTAGTCCATAGATCAATAGTTCAAAAATGATGAGAGCCACTGACATAGAGCCTCATTCAATTGCTCCGATTTGAGATCTGGACTTGCAAGTGAAGGTCGCAAGTTATTTTGCTATTCAATTGCCTTCCGTTTGCGGGCTCCGATCGAGTTACTTGCTGTGAACTGCGATCCATTACGATTTATAAGATAGCAAGTTAATGCCGTCCAAGCCTTTGATCTTTCACGGCCGCAAGAGTCCTGAATGATAAAATCGCAAATCACTATTCAATTGCTCCGATTCTCCCTTGCTAACCACTCCGTCAAGCCTGCAAATGGCAAATATCTAACCTCAAGTTAATGGTCCCAAGGAGGTCTTGCAAAGTGCTTAATGACAAATTCGGAGCACTTTAAAAGCAAATAAAAAAGCAAAACTGTACTTTTATGAAGAGTGAAAGTGATGTTAGGTCTTAGAATGAATATCACAACATTATCCAATACTTTATTTCATGTTTAATTTTCGTGTTATATCGAGCACAGCAATTAATGTTAAGTCCTACGGCCTTCAACCTCCAAGTCCCTAGGACTTTTAAAATCCAACCTCCACTTTATCAAAGTCCTACGGGCTTGGAGGTTGGTAGGACTTTGAATATTGAGGTTGGATGTCCTATGGCCTTCACTTACGAGTTACGGACTTGGAGGTTGGTCATGATGACGATCTCTGTTTCCATTGGCTGTTTCTGCATCAGGAGTTACGGGTTTGCTCCCAAGCCCGCAAATGTTACTTTTTTCGATTTTCGATTTTCACAATCTGCCCCTAACTTGCGGGCCCAGCCAATTGAATAGCACCTTAACTCGGGCCCGCAGCAGGCCAGCAAACGTACGTCCAACATTAAGTAACTTACGATGCCTCAATTGAATGAGGCTCATTGATTTTAAACTATATGTGTAAGTGTTTGAGTTCTGTTAGTTGTGCAGTTCTGGTGCTTCCCTTGATGATGCCATTGCAAATATACATTACATGTATGTGTGTCTTGACATACAATTGTACAGCTAGTTAATATAACTGATAGATTATTAGTATTATTTATATATGGATGAGTACCACATTTAAGTATTTGATATTGATAAGTGTAGTTTTTCATTTATAGATACATAATATGTCTTTATATTACTTTAATGAATAATTTGTTATTTATGCACTTGTGATCTATAGAATTACGTTTTTAAGTATGTAGATACAAAGCACTAATCAGTCTATTTATTATTTAATATTTCAGTATATGATTATTTTACATTTATATGTATTGTATTTATTTAAATTGTATTTTCTTAAATATTATTATACCTATATTAGAGTTAGTGAAATTATCGAGTTCACTTATCCTGATGCGACTATGGGCTGTTACTAGAAATGGGTTTTAAGGCAGGTTGTGTATATGCAAGTCAATTATCAGTAATAAATCAGTCCCTGTAGTGCTTAACGCTTCATTGACATATATACAAGACACTTAGGACATAATTTAAAACTTTACTATTCCCATTATTGGATAATCAACAATGTCATTTAAAATGTTAAAAACGTATTAAAAACAATATGAAACCAAGACCCTTTGGCCTCTATTCAACTAAGAAAATTGTCAATTTGGGAGCCCGTAATGGAACTTGTAAACTATCTGCTATTCAATTAGCTTGTTTTCGCAAGCTGCACATGATTTGCGGGTTACTGGCTAAAAATCCCTGCGATTGTTAATTTCGTAACTCCAACCCAGCTAAGCCTTTGATCTTTCAAGCCCGTAAGTGTTACAATGGCAAATCGCTATTAAATTGCTACAATTCCTCAAGCCCGCAAATGTTCTCAGACCCATAAAGGACAAATCTAGAAGAAAATCCCATGGGTACCAGATAGGACTCACAAGGGGGTTTAACCCCTGTTCGTAGCACTGTAATTGCAAAAAAAATCAATACTGCACTTTAAAAGACAGGGAAAGTGATGAAAGACATTAGAATTAATTGAATAACAGTCTCAAGCTCGCAAATCTGCAATCAAAAATTATAATTTTTTAGGTTTAATTTCCGTGTTATATCAATCCCGGGAATCAAGTAGTTAATACATATCAGGCAACTCACATGGACTATAACATTTTCCTCATTCATTTTTATTATTTTGTGGATTACCAGATTGCAAGTCTGATCGCATATGGAACCTCTAAACACTAATTGATTGATGTTTAACCTCAATGTTTTACTGACGTAATGATGACAGTCTCATTTACTATTGGCTGTTTCTAAATCAGTAGTCACGGCCTTGCTTAATTGGTCATGATCATGATCTGAAATGCTACTTATGATTGCATGGTTTACGGTTTCAGCTTTTGGCCAGGTAGTTGCGGGCTTTTTCAATTGAATCGCTCTGTAACTGTAGCAAATTTCAATTTTCAATTTCAGGCTTGCAATTGAATGGGGGCCTAAATATTGTTTTAATTTGATTTTTTTTTTACCAAATACCACAATACACAAACAATGGGTAATATTTGAAATGGTATTTATACTTTGTATGGCTGGCAAATCATGATTATCTTTATATAGGGAGCAGAGTTTTATTTATTTGACACAGTGACTGAGTCAGCACTGTATGTATTTATTTGATACAGTGACTAGGTCAGAGCCATATGTATGTATTATTATATCTACTGCTTCCCATATACTGAAAATCTAAGGAATCCTATGGCCCTGAGCGGGTTCCTCCTGAATAAGGATAGTGCAACTGTTGCACCCCAATTTCTAACTATTCCCTATTTCACATCTATGGGGTACCAATATTAATGCATATAAATGAGTTCACTTAAAGTCAAGAAATTTTCAGCATAAAGGGCAACATTTTCTTTAAACATAAAGTATGAATTGTAGCTTATAATTTTTCAAGGGCTTCTTATAGCCTGTAGGACCACAATTGATTATAGTATATTACAGATATAAACCAATATTTTAAACAAATACCATGTCAATTCATTACATTGACTTCTGCATATGATATATCATCAGGCAGTCCAATAAGCCTTTCATTTTTTAAATTACTTTATTATAGTTAATTGTTGCTTTTGTAGATGCAAAAATAGTAGCCGTTTTGCCGGCAAAAGTTATTTTGGCTATTATCTAGGTATTATGAGGTGATTTTATAAGCCTCCAGCAATTTACTGCAGTACTTATCATCTTTCATAGATACAAGGAATTACTATTTTGCTAGCAGCCATTGTTTACAAAAAAATCACTGTGTACTTTCCACCTGCATGATGAGAGCATAACGTGCCATTCTTTGCTTTATTAATAAGAGCTTCTTTTGTGCATCTTCACTAGCCTTCGTTGTGCTGTTGAAACACGCTATACTCCTGTATATATTGTTGTAGTCATCCTCTTTTACGCTGCTGTGTCAAACTTGATATATTTTGGATAAAAGAAACAAAGTAACTATTTCCAAATGGAAGGCAGTCCGATGAAACTGCCATGCTGATACAAGGAGCTCTACTCCTAAGCGTCTGATGTCAGACGCACACGTCATTTGGATAATACAACAGAGCTTTGAGGAAGCTTGATTAAGATAGATCACATAGTGATTTGGGGTACTCAAGAGGTCATAGTCCTAAATATTTGGTCTTTTGGCCTGTTTTTTTATTGCACTTATAGGCAGTATATTGTTATTCTTGTATTTTGCAATTCTTCGATTGGGAGTGACGTCAGATACATTGAAGAAGACAAAAGAGAAAACACTTAAGGATTTTTTAATTATTTTTTACTATGAATTGAGTTTTAAGGTTAAAGGGATTGTACAGTTTTACTACTGCATAGTGTTAATCGTGTACACCTAAGGAAATTATGTACCTAAGGAATTGGCTCTATTGGGAAAACTAAGCAGGTCAGTTTGAGTTCCAAACAGCACTGTTTTCAATAATTTATTTTTATTTTTTCAATTTTTTTGAAATTGCTGTAAGATTTAGTCTAGAAGGTTGGGCACTATAGGATCTATGTATTGTATATTAGCATATGGATGCGAGAGCTGGACCATAAAGATGGCTGAGCACACTAGAATTGATGCCTTTGAGTTGTGGTGTTGGAGAGAATTGCTTAGAGTCCCTAAGAAGATCTAATCAACCAGTACTACAGGAAATCAAGACAGACAGTTCACTGGAAAGTTTGATAATAGGGCTAAAGATCAAATATTATATAATATATATATTTTGGCCATATCATGAGAAGACAGGATAGAGAAAACTCTGATGTTGGGAAAGAATGAAGGACATGAAGAAGGGGACGAGAGAGGCGTTAATGTGTGTATAGTGTATATAAAATGTATATTAGAACTACAGGGGCCATTGAACACTGCAAACACCATTATTAACGGCCTGTTACTGCTCCACTGCGGTCATGCTTAAAGTACTACTATAGTTAGTTTTTAAATAAAATTTTACTTTTACAGACGTATGAGCAGTTGATGCATTGCCCATGTCCCAAATTTTTCAATGTTTGTTGGGGATGGGTACCAAAATTTGCACATTAAATTACAACTGTTTGGTTCACTGGATGTAGAGAAGATTAATTCTAAAAGTTGAAATCAAGCAACAATTTGAAAATAAATCTCTCTCCATATTTCCCCAACAGCCGAACAGAAAAAAAAAGGAATTCCTTAAAAGATCAGTTAGCAGAACAGAAGAGGCACTACATGAAAACTGCCAGAGTCTGTTAAAAGAAAGATTTTCTTATAAGTATTTATGCCTTTGGACTTTAAAGATGATAATGTTCTATATATCCTTCATCTTTCAGAAACATCAGATTTTACTAAACTACAGTATAAAAAGATAGAAAATTGCATTTCCCAGAATTCCATTTGGAAAAGTTTCTCCAACTATTTTCCTATGGACTGAAGAAAACTTGTTAGGAACAACTAGAGCAAGGATAATGTCATATTTAAAAAAAGTATTTGTATGATCTCAGTTGATTATTCCTAGATAAAGTTATTCCTCTCACATTGACTATCAAAGTGCCCATTTTAACACATTTTTTGCTTTCCACAATCTTCTACATTTGTCTCTCTATGATGTTTTTCTCTCTATACACCAGTACTTCTGTTGCATGTATCACTTTGATACTTCCCACAGAGAGATTTTTTGGCTCTGCAGTTCAGGATTTTTTTAACTTCCCACAGAGCTCTCTCTCTCTCTCTCTCTCTCTCTCTCAATCTCTGTGGTGGAATTATAGCAGATGCTGAAATTAAAACTTTTTAAAATGAAATAGGTCATCCAACTTCCTCTGTGGTCCAATCAAACACGTTGCTGCAGACCAGCACTTTAAATTTGTGTAGTTTAATAAATGTTATGGTTCTGAATAATGTTTTTCCTTAAATAAATCAATGCATCCTTAGAGCGCCTGATGTAATTTAAGAGCAATGATGTTTTGGATACAGGACATGAGTCACAGATCATGTCTGCAATGAGTCATTTGAAGAAGGAGGCAGAGCAGTAAAATGTCAGAAAAGTCCCCATTTAATATAATTGCTCATCTATAAAATAAGTTAGATGATTTTATACATGTCTCAAATGAACTGAATCACTGAAAGAGCCCAGAATATTGGTCTTATTGCAAACAAATACATTAACTTATTTTTACAAACCTATTATAAGACTAAAAAAGGGTTTGCTAACATACAGTATTGATGCCAGTGCTGCATACCATCTCTCTCTATCAATCTACTTCTTCCCATCTCTGTATCTCTCTCTTCTTCTGTGTCTCTAGTTTTTTCCCCTTTTGGATCCTGTGAAACAGATAATATATCAATTCAGATCTATTGAAATGGCTGCCACAATAATGTGGAAACTACAATAGATTTAAATGGCAATTTACAATAGGATAACTCTCCCAGCTAACAAATAGGAAAAAAAAATGCATATAATAGTTAATATATTAAAGGGTGCATTTATTTATTTACGAAAATATTTTTACAGTTCAAGACTAGCTTTTCCAAAGAGCATACTACAGAAAAGTGAATACAGTGGTCCTATAGAAAATTACTTAGTATTCAATCTTAAATAATTTGTGTATGGTCACCTCCCACTAATACACAATATGTTTGTTATATTTATACAGTATGCTGTATATTGTCATGCTGAAAGATGAAGTTCCTCTTCATGTTCAGCTTTCTAGTAGAAGCCTGAAGGTTTTGTGCCAATATTGACTGGTATTTGGAACTGTTCATAATTCCCTCTATCTTAACTAAGGCCCCAGTTCCAGCTGAAGAGAAATAGCCCCAAAGCATGATGCTGCCACCACCATGCTTCACTGTGGGTATGGTGTTCTTTTGGTGATGTGCAGTGTTGTTTTTGCGCCAAACATATCTTTCGGAATTATGGCCAAAAAGCTCAACCTTGGTTTCATCAGACCATAACACCTTTTGCCACATGTTTTTGGGAGACTTCAGATGTGTTTTTGCTAAATGTAGCCTGGTTTGGATATTTTTCTTTGTAAGAAAAGGCTTTCGTCTTGCCACTCTACCCCATAGCCCAGACATATGAAAAATACGGGAGATTGTTGTCACATGTACCACACAGCCAGTACTTGCAAGATATTCCTGCAGCTCCTTTAATGTTGCTGTAGGCCTCTTGGTAGCCTCCCAAACCAGTTTTCTTCTTGTCTTTTCATCAATTTTTTTCGAGGGAGCTCCAGTTCTTGGTAAAGTCACTGTTGTGCCATATTTTCTCCACTTGATGATGACGGTCTTCACTGTGTTCCATGGTATATCTAATGCCTTGGAAATTCTTTTGTACCCTTCTCCTGACTGATACCTTTTAAGAATGAGATCCCTCTGATGCTTTGGAAGCTCTCTGTGGACCATGGCTTTTGCTGTGGGATGCGACTAAGAAAATTTCAGGAATGACCAACTAGAGCAGCTGAACTTTATTTGGGGTTAATCAGAGACACTTTAAATGATGGCAGGTGTATGCTGACTACTATTTAACACGATTTGGAATGTGATTGCTTAATTCTGAACACAGCTACATCCCCAGTTATAAGAGGGTGTGCAGACTTATGCAACCACATAATTTTTATTTTTTATTTTTCTTCCCTCTACCTAAAAGATTTCAGTTTGTTTTTCAATTGAGTTGTACAGTTTATAGGTCACATTAAAGGTGGAAAAAGTTCTGAAATGATTTATCTTTGTCTCATTTTTTTACAGCACAGAAACCTGACATTTTAACAGGGTTGTGTAGACCTAGGGGTGTTTGATTGTGTGATAAAATAAAAACAGAAAGTGCGAACATGAAAACATTAATTAAGGGGAAATTGAAGTCACCATACATGCTCTGAATCATCAGATAGAGGGTGGAAATCATGTGCAAAAGTTGTTTAAATAATCAAAAAATACTTACTTACCGTAATATTTAATTATTGCTTGAATAGCCCCTAAATCCTTCCCATACAAATCTGGATACATTCTGAAGATTAAGCCATATCTCTTGTTTCAAGCCCGCAAACATTGTTGAAATGTAATTGCAAATATAAATTCAAGACAACACTGTAAATGATGGGGAACACAATGGGTAACATAAGGATTAAAGGCACAACATTCTCAAGCTGGCACATCGCCAGAATACAATACTTGATTTCATGTTTCATTTATGTCCAAAATCCTACAGGCTTGAATAACGAGTTACGGGTTATTCAAGCCCGTAGGACTTTGGACGGAAATTAAACGTGAAATAAAGTATTGTATTGTGGAGATGTGCCAGCTTGAGAATGTTGTCCTTTAATCCTCATGTCACCCATTGTGTTCTCCATCATTAACAGTGCTTCACAGTGCTGTCTTGAATTTATATTTGCATTTACAGTGCTCCGAGTTTGCGGCCTTGAACCACGAGTCACAGGCTTGGGGACTCGAATAACGAGGTACGGGCTTGGAGGTCATTCAAGCACGTAGGACCGCAATGGTCTTACTTTCAAAATGTAGCACTAATTAAGCAAATAAAAAAGCCATCCTGTACTTTTATTAAAAGAGAAAGTGATGTTAGGTCTCAGAATTAATAGCACAACATTCACAATATCTCAAATCATCATAAATAACTACTTTATTGCTAGGTAAATTTCCATCATAAAGTCCTACGGTCTTCAACCTCCAAGGCCGCAGGTTGGATTCAAAAGTACAGGATGTCTTTTTTATTTGCTTAATTCGTGCTACATTTTGTAAGTAAGAGCGTTGGGGGACCCCTTTGGTGTAAGTAAGCTGTGGATCGATTTTATCGATTTACTGGATTGACGGAAGGTAAATCCCAGCAATTGAATAGCGAATGGGGATTTCTTGCGTCCGCAACTCTTGCTACTTATGCCACAAACGTAGCAATTGAATGAGGCCCATGGAGTTAATAAAAGAGCCTGCTTTAGACCTGTTTGGTCTTGAATCTTCCTTGTTCTTTTTCTTTACATACATTTTTTCTTTATATCTATTTTACAAGTCTTACAAGACCCATATTTGTCTCATTCCACCCCATTTGAAGTCAATATACATTTTCTGTTTTATCTTGAACCAATATAAAAAATAAATATAAAAAAAAACATTGAGTGCTGTTTTTTTACCCTCAAATTTAACTTAAAAATGGCTAAGAACATTAAATGCTGATACATAAAAAGTAGGTGGCTCAGGTATATAAGTACAGAACCAATGTATATATCAGGGTGCTCCTAAGGATATGTCACATAACACAAAGGCACCTTTCAATTCCAATCCCAAAAGAGAATAAACATTGTTAAGACATAATTTTTAAAAATGTGTTAACATTATTCAAATATGTATAGACATATATAAAGCAATAATCTAAGGTCACTGATAACAATGGTAAATGGGATGAAAGAGGTAACTTAGAATAATTCAGATATATCAAAAAAGTGCTAAGTGCTAATAGTTAATCACATATATAGTTGTGAGTGTACGAGTTGTTGCTAACGCTGCAGGCTCGCGTAGCAAGCCCGCCGCCCTCGCAAAGCGAGGGCCGCGACTCGCGTAGCGAGCTGCGGCCCTCGCAAAGCGAGGGCACTGGCCGAGGGTCTCAGTACGGCGCTCCATGCCAGCACCTGAGGACCTCGCAAACTTCACGTCGCAACTCAAACAGCACGACACACACATTACGACACTCGCAAACAACATACGACACACGTTCACACACATTACGGCCTCGCAACACTCGGACGCAACTCGCGAACATTACAAAATGTAAAACACAATACATACACACAGCACATACATAAAAACCTTACCTACACCAAGAGGGAGCACCCAGGACCTCAAAAATGCAACTTAGACCTCGATTTTACTCGAAATAAATGAGTTTAGAGACTATAAAAAAAAACAAAGCGACAGAAAAAATGGCCGCCGAACAAAACGAAAACGAGGCTACAGCACTCTAAACTCGCAAAACACCACAAGAAACTCGCAAAACGCCACAAACCACCTACGGATATTCATACCACACAGTGCACACATTCAGCATGCTTACACAGCAGCTCCACACCACTAATGCTGCAGCAACATCAACGCAGATTGCCAGCTCTTCATCACAATGCTTCAAAATAGGTACAGTATATTCATTTAGTAATGTATTACATATTTCATTATTATACACCAAACAGCATTAGCTACCTTACAATTTCATTGCCGTCATTTTTTGACGGGCAATTCGCTAGTAGATATATATATATAAAGTGCTACGTGAGTAATAAAGTGCACAAAACTTAAGTGCTAAGATCTAATAGTGTACCGGTATAGTAAGACAATCTTTGTAGAAAGACTGATTTAGTGTGAAGTACACTTGGGGCCTCATTCTATTAATGGCCATAGGAGCTGCGTGGCCGCAAGGGATGACCGCAAGCTACTTAGCTATTCTATTCCCTTGTGGCTGCATGTAAGTACCCGACTCTATTCAAATCCTCCAACCAGCCCTCTGCCAAGCCCGCAGAACGTCCTAAAAGGGCCGCAGCTGGCCGCAGCTTACTTGTACCCTGGAGCAGCCGCAAGATATTTAATGCAGCACTGTACAGTGCTGTAATTGGTAGGGGACACATTGGGGAACATGAGGATGACATGTATTACATTGGCTAGCTGGCACATCGCCGCTAGCCAATACTGTAATTTGTGGCCACAAGTCCGCCGGGCTTGGAGAACAGGTTAATGCCTTGGGGGTCATCCAAGCCTGTAGTCCTGGGCTTGGATGACCCTCAAGGCAGCAACTCGACCTCCAAGAGACTTGCCCTTCTACTGACATGAACCCTTAATTATATACAATAAAAAAAATTCCAAACCTTGCAAAATACAATTTTAACAGTGCAAACATTAACATAATGTAATAACATTTCAAGTTGATTGTTATGGAAATGCATTTATGTTGAATATTGAATCCAGAGGAAGGCAAACAGAACCCCCCCCCCCCCCCCTTGGGGGGTGGTTAATTCCTTCCTGACCACAGCAACTGGCGATTGGATTACTCCCTGGATCAATACTATGAACTTAATTACATTTACATTTTCCAAGAAATGATCATCCTCCTACTAACATGAACCCTTAATTACATACAATGAAACAACTTTCCACACCTTGTAAAATACAATTTTAACATTACAAACATTAACTTAATGTATTAACATTTAAGATGGAATTTTATTAGAATGCAACGTAACTGTTTTGTGGGGCCAATCCTGCCAAAAGACCACTTCCAAGACACTGTTTATTGTAGTTGTGTTTTTGTTATTGTAGTAGTAATTGAAAATGGCACATAGAGTTTTCTATGTGAAATCATGGTCCTCTAAATTGAGTCCGCCAGACATCTAAGTTCATCCACGGAGTATAAACCACTGTTCTCTATGCCATGTTATAGAGTTTCCTATGTTAAATAGTAGTCCTCTAAAAAGAGTCAAAAAACATCAAAGTTCGTCCTCGAAATAAAACCACTGTTCTCTCTATATATATATATTTTTTTTTTTTTTTTTTTAATTGGTCCTTGAGATAAAAGCATTTTTCCTTTTTATCTTTTTTTTTTTGGTACATCTGTTGTATTGTGCTCTTTTTTGTAATTTAAATTACAGCACCACATAGCAGACAATGGGCCTCATTCTATTATCGGCCTTAGGAGATGCGGGGCCGCAAGGACCGGCCGCAAGCTATTTGCCTATTCTATTCCTCTCCGGCCGGGGATTCTGGCAGGCTTGCGGCCGGCGCCTTGCTATCCCTTGCGGCCGCTCGCGCCGGAGGAAAGCCTTTGATCTAAAACGGCCGCAAGAGTTTCGGCCGCAAGAAAATCCTATTATCTATTCAATTGCTCCGGGAACCCTATCTGCAAGGCTAAAACCGAGCCACAGCTTACTTGCAGAAAAAAGGTCCCGCTAGCACCAATTAAGCACATACTATAGCCCAAATAAAGCCATCCTGCACTCTGAGGAGACTATAAAGTGATTGTAGGTGTTAGCAAAAATAGCACAACAATCCCCTACACTCAAATCCGTAAAAAAAAAGTTTTTTTATATATGTCAAATATCCATGTAAAAAGTCCAGAGTGCTTGGAGCACCTCAGACCCGGCCACGCTGCGGCCGGAAAATAAACAGTTAATGTAAACTCGGATTTGGGCTGATGTGCAAGCTTGAGAGTGGGTTAGTATTAATCCTCATGTCCCCCAATATGATCCCTAGCATTTACAGAGCTTTACAGTGCTGTCTTGAATTTATTTTTGACTTTAAAGATTTCTGAGCTTACGGCCGGTTGTAAGATATACGGCCGGCCGTATAATTGAATTGCAAGGTAACGGAACCCCGCAAGGAATCGCAGCCTTGCGGCCATTTTACGGCCGATAATAGAATGAGGCCCTTGGTATTTTTTTCAATATGAACTTAAATTTCCTCTGGATTGTTGCATCTTGAAAATGCAACATAAAGTTGTCCATGGGCAAATACAGGTTCCTGTAAAAAAAATACCCACAGGCTTAAAATGTTGTCCTTGGGATGTATTAATGGTCATGGCAAATGCCATGATAATGGGAAATTGTCTCCTTTGAAGGACAAAAGGCAAACTCTCACTTGGAGCCAAATCAATTATTGGTATAAAGACTTGTTCACCTTTATGGGTACCATTCATAATTTCTGCATGTATGAAATGATCTCTTAAATCCTGTACAATTACAGCCTTATTAAATTGTGATTCGGCCAATTGAATAGGGCTCTATATAAGCACATAGCATATTTATTTTACAGAAGTTTTTAGTTTGTGAACTTCTATCCAAAAGCAAGGTCTTCATTAACTAAAATATTCTGTAAGAAAAAATATGCTCTGTGCTTATATAGAGCCCTATTTAATTGGTTGAATCACAATATAATAAGGCTGTTAATCCCGTTACAAAGTCCTTTTTTGGGATTAATATTTCTCAGTAGCATGACAATTGCCCCTTTTTTAAGTTGAAAAATATGTGGTGGCATTTCAGAGGAAGTTAAATAATTGATAAATTCCATAGTAAAGTTAGATTCACTGGCACTCATTCAATTCCACTCTGGCCAATTGAATAGGGCCCAATAAAAGCACATAACATATTTTTTTAAAGAAGTTTTTAGTTAGTAAGCATCTATTCGAAAGCAAGGTTTTCACTAACTAAAACTTATTTAAAAAAAATATGCTATGTGCTTATTTAGGGCGCTATTCAAGTGGCCAAATCGCAATTGAATGAGGGCCTCTGTCTTTGGTCCTCATTCAATTGCGATTTTGTCAATTGAATAGGGCTCTATATAAGCACATAGCATTTTTTTTTTTAAATAAGTTTTTAGTTAGTAAACCTCTATCCAAAAGCAAGGTTTTCACTAACTAAAAACTTATTTTAAAAAAAAAATATGCTATGTGCTTATATAGAGCCCTATTCAATTGACAAAATCGCAATTGAATGAGGACCAAAGACTGAATCTGCACTGAAATAACATTTTGTGGGTGCATTAATTTAAAAATGTCGTTATTTAGATTCAAGGCATCTATATTTTTTGATGTCAATATCACTTTGTTTGCAATGTCTGAGTAATCCTCGTTATTCATAGTATTTAGAAAGATTGCCAATATTAGTGATTTGTTGCAAATCATTTGTGATGGAATTTCAACGGTATCCTCAGGTAAATTAGTTATTTTTGGATGTTTTCCTTCTCCAATTTTAATTAGCCAATCATTGAATTCATTTTGGCCTTCCAATCTCATATTTAGCTATAATTTCAGGTGTGTAAATATTTTCCACAGTTTACTTGTCTTTATACATGTTTCGTGGAAGTAAGTTCTATTTCCATGTGGCATAACAGGTAATGTTTGCCTAAAGTCTCCACCTAGCAACATCACCTTTCCACCAAATGGCAAATCATTATCCATAGCTTTAATAATACAAATCTATCAATACATTGCAGGGCATAACACAACATCATTGTTGCCTCATCTATGATAATTAATTTACTTTGTTTAAATGTTTTGGCTTGTAAAGAATTCATTTGAATATCCGACACTGATGTTTCCAGAATGGGAACTGGCCGTTTAAATCTACTATGTACAGTTCTCCCACCTTCTAACAAAAGTGCAGCAATTCCAGTTGTTGCAAATGGCAGTGCTATTTGACCCTATGCAAAATGCAACTCATCAATAAATTATATAGATACGTTTTTGTTGATCCATCAGGGCCATCTAGATAGAAATAACGCTCTTTGAGCATGTCATCATCTATTGCATTAGTGGTGGTGTTAAATGCTTGCAATTGTAATGCATTTAAAGGTGCATTTTTTTCTTGCATTTTTTGGTATTCAATCTCAGTGTCATACTCTTCAAAGTTCATTTCATTTATAAGTCCTGGATCAGGCAGATTACAATTTGCACAATTTAATCCATGACAAAGAAAGATTTCCTGAATTTCCATTAATGCTTTAACAGTGCAATGGTCTCATTGTAACATTCCAAAAAGTCTTCACACATATTTAATTTAAATGTTTCCCACAAAGCTAATGCATCAGGTACATTGCAAAAGATGCAAATTAATGCAAACTGTTCTCTTATTTGCTTCGGCATTTGACAAAGTGATGCTTCTTCTAGACATCTCTCCCATTCCTTATCATCTGCCAGGAAGTTTTGATGTCTTGCAGTTAAGTGGAGAGTATCATAAACTATGTCATTCACTGTGCGTAAATGTTCATAACTTTGTGCACCGGGAACATGTAAAAGAAGTAATCTTAAACTGAAAAGTTCAATATCTTTTGGACTAACAGTATAAATTCTTGGGATCATTTTATTAGTATCTTTTTTTCGTTGTCGCCATTGGTCATTTACAAATGCATAGTGTTATGGAATCTCAATGTATAAAAATTGTCTGGCCTCAGTGTCCTGGCAATTTAATTGAAACCAAGCAGTAAGTGTTGTTGCACTATGTTCATTTTGGGCTAAGGCATTTCTTTCATTCCCTGCAGTAAAGCAAACATATTGACTTTGTGGCAAATGTACATCTAATCGATACACACCATGTGACCGATCATGCATCTCAGATTTCAGAAGACGCCACATGGCTTCAGGAGCACTGACATAGCGAGCATCTAAATATCATGAAAGTTCATCAGGTAAAATTGGATTGTCTTGTTCATTTTGGGCACCTTGCACAACAACAGTTGCTGCATTATATCCTTTGTATATATATTTATACACATATTTTATGGATTTGATAGAAGTGCAAGCTTCCACATTTATGTGTGCATTGTACTTCATCAGCAAATGTGGATTGTATGGAACAACATATCTATTATCGACCTTTTGGCCACGAATAATAGCAGTTTGTCCTTTTCTTCTTTTATATAAAGGGTATCCATCACAATTAGCATAAGCTTTTATTTGAAAATCTTTTGGGAAATCTTTTGTGCATTTTTTATTTTCCATACATGGTGAATCTGGATTGATATCTCCACATGGACCATGAATCATTCTATGCGTTACAATCTCATAAAGTTTTGAATTTTTTTCTGGATGTGGAAGTTCAGCAGTAATTACTGGATCCACTCGGTCTGCCGTATTCAATGTATCTTTTTCTTGTAGGATTAAAAGTATGTGTGCATGTCCGCCATTGTAATCTGTTATTGTAAATACAGGCGTTTTAGTTTTAATAGTAATGTTTTCTTATATTGCAAACAACGGCAATGATAATTATCATTAGTAATATTTTTTTACTTACCTGAAGTATTAATAGATGAAGTTATTTTCCACTTTGTGATGGTTTTGTAGTTATGGCCTTTTAATTCTTCCAATCTGTAAGATATCATTTTTTTTTATTGTACATATTGTTTTTAACTTTCATGAATGCAAAACCTAAATGGCTGTAATTAAACAGTAAAATTACCTAAAAGGCATTTGTAATTTTTTCATAAAATGTGTTCATTAATCAATCAATCTCTGATGTTTAATTGGCATATATTAAAACATAAAGAGCTAAGCGTATATATATTGATAAATAAGGTCAGGGTAAAATATTATTATATCTTTAAATAATTCATTAATAAAATAATATACGTTAATAAATTAATCAATAGGTGACATAAATGCAAAACATAAATAGCTAATCATGTTTTTGTAAAGAACGGCATCATTGAAATGTAAATTTCATATCCAAACACAAAGATTTATGAGCAAACTGTAAAATGACCTGAAAAGGATTTATAATTTTTTTGATTAAATTAATTAATTAATCAATAAATGTATGATGTTTAATTGCCATAAATTAAATAGTAAAAAGCTAAGCATCTATGTATTAATAAATAAGGTCATTGTAATTTTTTTTATTTTTTGACATTATTAATTACCAATTCATTAATAAATTAATATATGTTAAATAATTAATCAATAACTGTCATCTTTTCCTAAAGAAGATCATCATTAAATCATATACCTGTGATGGTGATGTAATTGCAGATGAAATGCTGTGTTCAGGCAGCTGCAGAGATGAGCAAACTGTAACGTATCATGTTTAATTGGCATACATGCAAAACGTAAAGGCCTAAGCACCGATATATTCATAAATAAATGCAGTATAAAATATTCAATGTAGCAGGTGTCAGAGCCTAAGAAACTGATTTAAATATTTAACTGCTTTGAGGGTCCTATCCATGTCAGCCAATGAGCAGTAATACATATACAGAGATTATTTGTTCATTAATGTTGCACAGTCCTCCCCCAATAGAGGTCTCAGATGATAATAAACTGATTTAGATATTTAACTGCTTTGAGGGTCCTATCCCTGTCAGACAATGAGCAGTAATACAGATATATAAGTTTAGTGTAAAATGTACATTTTTTTGTGTAGTGTAAAATATATATATTTTTTTACAATTTTTAATAATTCATTAATAAATTAATGTACGTTAATGAGCAGTAATCCAGATATATAATTGCCATGTAAAATATACATATTTTTTAGTACATTGTAAAATATATATATTTTTGTTTCAATGTCTCAACTGCTCTCCTCGCTTTGCAAGGCTCGCAGGAGCGCCTCTGGCGCTCATTTCCGCCTAAGTCCTGCGTGTTTCAATGCCTCAAATGCTTGCCTCGCTTTGCAAGGCTCGCAGGGCAATTAGCGCATTTAGCGCCCATTGTCTAAGTCGTGCCAGCTCAGAAGGCTTCAATGCCTCAATGGCTCGCCTCGCTACGTGAGGCTCGTAAGCATGACGACAAATCGCAGTTTGACAACTATTATATGTGATGATCTCCATTAACTATTAGCACTCAGAATATTCAGAATATTTCATATATATGAAAAAATACATTATTTAAAAGTTACATTTTACATGTTTTTTCTCTTTTGAGATTGGAATTGAGAGTTGAAAGGTGTGCCCTATAAGAGGATCTAATCTGCTAACCTTGCTTTTATGTTAAGAACATATACAGCCTTATTAAATTGGGATTTGGGCAATTGAATAGGGCTCTATATAAGCACATAGAATATTTTTTTACTGAAGTTTTTAGTTAGTGACCTTCTATCCAAAAGCAAGGTCTTCACTAACTAAAAACTTCTCTACAAAAATATGCTCTGTGCTTATATAGAGCCCTTTAGAATTGGCCAAATCGCAATTTAATAAGGCTGTAAATGCCCAAACTGTTCTAGTAAAATTACCGGCTAGTGCTTAGAGCGATATGGCATTACAGTTAAAGAAAGACAGAACAGGTTTTAGAAATGGCATATCTAGAAAGTGCTAGATGGAATAGTCATTCAATAAGTTAAGCAATTATACAGGCAAAGATTGCAAAGATTTTTAGATTTGGTGATACAGGTTGTGCATAGTGTGAACCAGTCCATGTTTTACTTTCACCGACTCCAGTCCTGTTACTGCAGTGATCTCATCCAGTTATTCCTATTCCTTGTTGTTGGAAGAAGGAAATGCAGCACAAGACCTATATGGGTGTATGGGCAGGACAACACTGCACTTATGATTCCCTGCTGCCAACCACTTGACTCTAGACTATCTGTTTTTTTTGCCCCTGGCCCTTTTTATGATTATTCTGGTACCACTTACTACTGGATTCCCCTGATACAAGTTACTCCTGGACAAAGTCCTCCATCCACCTCTGAGCAAGTTCCTGAAAAATGTCAGTCAAATCTCCAACTCAGTATTTGTTATCTGCTTCTGGAATGTTTCCCCTGATGCAGCTCAGTCTATCACTGTGGTTCTCCCTTTACAGTCTCCTCAGCCATGCCTATCTCACAATAGAGTTTATGGAGCTCCAACTCCAATTCCATCATCAAGAGACAAACATTCATCTATGTGACGCATTTACCTCCTATTTTTCCAGGAACAATTAGTGAACAAACATACTGACTCATTCAATTGCAAGCCCGTAGTTACATTTTGGCTGTGGGTCAAATTTTTTCTACATATCTAGATGTATTCAATTGTCACTAACCCATAATTACAGGCTCATTGCCTCCACACGCAAACCATGAACACATAAGTAGCATTTCAGGACATGATCATGATCAATTAAGCAAGCCCGTAAGTTACTTTTTAGACAGAGCCAATAGTAAATAGCACTGGTAACATTTGCGGGCTTGAAACATCAAAGGAGGACAAAGGACGGAGTTATGTTTTTAACAACCACAGTGATTTTGAGCCTGTAACTCGCAAATGGATTGTGAGTAGCTTAAAGTAGCCAGTTGAATATCAATAACATTTCCTGGCTCCATTACGGGCTCATGTAATTGCGATTTGGACAATTGAATGAGGCCCATAGTGTTTTACACTTTTCTATTAAGTTTAAATGTATTAGTGTAACTTTTCATTATTAAAACAATTAGATGAACTGCTGCCAGAGATTACAGTTCATCTGTTTGTGGTATTGCATGCTAATTTCGATTACGTTTTCTAGAAGGGTGTTTCAGAGATTAGTGGTTATTTAGTTTAAAATATAAAATTAAAAATATTTGTTGATTTTTTTTAATTTTTATTTACATGCAGCCCCATTAAATTCCAAGCCCGTAGCAGCAACGGCTCACCAGCAAAGCCTGTGGGCTTGAAAATCTGCTGCATTACATTACGGGCCGGAGACGCAAGCCCGCAAACCATTCTTGCGCAGGTTGCATGTGCGGCCCTGAACCTGATCAATTTAGATGGAGCCAATGCTAAAAGAGATCGTCATTATTACATCACTGAAAAATGGAGGTTAGATTTCAAACCCTTACAGGTTTGAATTACGAGTTACGATCGGACGCGCATTCCAGAAATAATGCAATATTAATTAATCAGTAAATATGATATTCTAGTCCATGCAAGTTCCATTGTATGTATTAACACATTGATTGCCAGGGTTGATATAACACGGAAATAAAACATTAAAAAAAATATTTCATATTGCAGATTTGACCGCTTGAGAATGTTGTGCTATTAATATTAATACGTAACATCACTTTCCCTTCAATTTAAAATAAAGTAGTATGTTGATATTTGCATCTACAGTTCTACGGATAGGACTTTAACCTCCTTGCGGGACTTTTTGGCTCAATTTGCGGGTTACGGATTTGAACGCTAGTGGATTTGTAGCAATTTAATAGCGATTTTCTAACGTAACAGTTACAGGCTTGACAGATCAAAGGATTTGCGGCAACTGAGTTCAGATTTCAACATCCCGTAGGGTTTTTCCGCCTGTAACCCACAGATCATTTGCTGGTAGATTTAAGAGGCCAATGTAATAGCCGTAAGTCTTGCGGACTACTTAATGGGATATGGTTTTACACGTGGAGGGAATTTAATAGGGCTGTAAGTCACTACAATAACCTGCTAAGAAAACAAAACAAATTACTTTATCTTATAAATTGCACCTTCTCCCTTTTTAATATACAAAGATAACCTTTTTAAATGTGCTATAAAATTTAATGTGATTGTTTTCTAGTTTTCTAAATATTTTCAATTTTAGACCCAATAGGAAATGTAATTCTGGAACTGATCATTTGTTTCATAATTAAAAAAAATGCTTGCCCATCATGTAACAGATGTTGTGTATTTGTTTTGGTTCTATAAAACCACCAGGAAATAAGATTAACATTAGCAGGCTTATTAAATTGCAATTCGGCAAATTCTAAAGGGCTCTATATAAGCACAGAGCATATTTTTTACAGAAGTTTTTAGTTTGTGAACTTCAGTCCAAAAGCAAGGTCTTCGCAAACTAAAAACTTCTGTAAAAAAATATTCTCTGTGCTTATATAGAGCCCTTTAGAATTTGCCAAATTGCAATTTAATAAGGCTGTAGGTATATAAATTGAACAGCGTAACTGTAAGCATAGGCACAAAAAGATACAGAAAAATCTAAATGTACTTTTTTTATATATTTTGAAAATAAAATATATCTGTAAAATACCATCCCACTGAATCATTAATCGATGACCATTTCACATGTTACTATCTGTAAGAATAGATATATGGGTTCCCTGGTGGTCCAGTGGTCAGGATTCTGTGCTTTCTCTGTTGTGACCTGGGTTCGATTCCAGCCAGGGAACCAAGAGGTCAGACCTCCCTGAAGCCATGCAGCTTTGGGCCTGGTCAGTACTTTGATGGGAGATTACCAGCAGCTGTATGCTGTGGCTCACTGGAGACTGGCAACTCACTCCAGGATCTCTGCCATGAAAACTAAGTGGATCAGCATGACCATGGACATAAAGATGTGCCTGGTGTATTACAGTCCATGGGGTCACAGAGAGTTAGACATGACTGAAAGACAAAATAAAAGAATGGATATTACCTCCAATGAATTTTAAATATAGCAAATTGTCAGATTTTCCATTTTGCCTTTTTGAGGACATCTTCCTCAATTTAAAGTGGGGGAAGTTTCCACTAAAAGTAACCTGAACCTAATACGCTGAAGCAAAGAGGCAGAAGCAATGTTTCCAAATGGGGACGCAATCAATGTTCTAACTTTTGGAGATAAAGAACAGCCTTCTCCATTGATGTCCTTTACCTTCTAGGTTAATCTAAGGCAGAGCCAGAATCGCTTTCTTCCAGGACTTGGAGACTAACTAATCTGGCTATTAGTTCATTCCAGCTAGCTAGACTTCTGTGACTCTACAAGGCAGCATGCAAGTTATGAAACAAGGTAATTAGTACATACAGAGATTGCATCAACATATACTGATGTTTGCCCAGTATGAGAGAAAAGCATATCATTAAGGAACCACTGAAGCCTGAAAAAATGTCTGTTTAATCAATATTCAATTTTATATCATATTTTGTTGTATTCATATGTATAGCGTCTTTTATGTACTCGCAAATGATTTGCGGGTTAGAAGCTCAAAATCCCTGCCATTGTTAAAATCGTAACTCCAACCCAGTTAAGCCTTTGATCTTTCAAGCCCGAAAATGTTACAAATCGCTATTCAATTGCTACATATCCTCAAGCCCGAAAATGTTTTCACACCCATAAATGGCAAATATAGATCCTACGGATCCAGATAGGACTCGCAAGAGGTTAAACACTTGATCGTAGCACTGCAAATAAAAAAAACAATACTGCACTTTTAAAGACTGGGAAAGCGATGCAAGCCACTAGAATTAATAGCACAACAGTCTCCTGCTCGCAAATATACATAAAAAAAATTATGTTTAATTTCTGTGTTATATTAATCCTGGCAATCAATATGTTAATACATATCAGGCCACCCACATGGACTAGAACATTTTCTTCATTCATTTTTATTATTGTGTACATTGCCGGATTGCGAGTCCGATCACATATCGGACCTCTAAATGCTAATTGATTGATGTTTAACCTCCATGTTTTAAGGACGTCATGATGACTGTTACTATTGGCTGTTTCTAAATCGGTAGTTACGGCCTTGCTTAATTGATCAGGAAATGCTACTTACAGGTTCAGGGTTTACTGTTTCGACTGTCTGCCCGTAAGTTGTGGGCTTGTTCAATTGAATCGCTCTGTAAATGTAGCAAATTTCAAACCCGCAGACTTATTATTATTATTATTATCGTTTGTTTGTAACGCGCCAACATATTCCGTAGCGCTATACATAAGTTAGGTTACAGACAATGACAAGTTCAAGATTCACACATTGCAATGAATGGAGGGCCCTGTCTTTGAGCTTGGAATCCGGTGTCCATTGCGCTTTCCCTAAAACACAGCGCAGGATTGAATTTCGCAGACTTACAATCTAAAGGTTAAAGTTTGTATGTGGTACAGTAGGGAGAGAGTAGTGCTGAGCATGTTAGTGAGGAAGGTTAGAGGCTTCTTTAAAGAGGTGCGTTTTTATTGATGTTTTGAAGGATTTAAGGCAGGAGGATAGTCTGGTGAAGCGAGGCAAGGAGTTCCAGAGAATAGGGGCAGCGCGAAAAAAGTGCTGGAGGCGGGAGTGAGAGGAGGTCCCAAGAGTGGTAGAAAGAAGAAGGTTGTTAGCAGAACGAAGAGGGCGTGTGGGGGAGTTATGGCCTTTATAATGTAAACTGCGGGCTTGCGATTGAAAAGGGGCCCTAGTTATCACTTAGTAGGTTTCAGAACATCATGATTAATACAAATCAAGCTGAATTTGTATATATTAAATATATTATAGTTGTTTGAATAGATATTTTTCAAATATCAATTTTTTTTTATTTATTAATTTTGGGGTTTTCATTTTTTTTTATGTTTTTTGGTTGTTTGTCTTGGTTTTGGGCTCTAAAGTTAGGTTCTGTTATGGATAATGCTTACAAAAACAGATTGAAACCTTTTGAATAGTTTACTACAGTTAAATGACATAGCACGCTTTTGAAGGAGTTGACTAAATAATGGATAACATGTTTATAAAAATAACATTAAAACAGATATTTATTTTTATGTTGTACTCAAATCTGCTTTACTGGACGAATCTTCTTATACAATGTCTGGAGAGCTTGGACACATATGGTAAAATAATAAAATCAGAAAAAAGAACAGGTTTTTATGTGGGTTTAAGTTTGCATTTGGAAATGCATATCAATGGCAGAGATCCATCACATATAGTAGGTTAGTGCTACTAGTTGAAGGAAAAAAATAAATGGTTGATAAAGTGGTTGGTAAAAAAAATGTTATTGGAAAAATAGGATAGGCTTTGGTAAGATTTGTGGATTTTAGGTGTTTTGTATACTATTTGAAAACTAAGGGTTACTTTGGTACTATATTTACGTGTGCGCGCACCAGAAAACTTCACTACAAAGATTCTCAACCAAAACCAGATCATTTCTTAATTTAGACTGATTAGAAGAATCCACAGATAATAGTCTTTTAAAGCAGGCAATCAGTGGTGTATTTCATTGCAGTAATTGCTTCAATTTAGTAGAATAAAAGACACTAAAGTAAGATAAAAAAATAATTAAATTTAAGTGCTACAATAATGCCTTCCTCTGATACAGGGAAGTAAAATATAACCTTTATTATTTGTAGTATTAAAAGAATATTGCTGTAGGAATACATGCTGTGAAAATAAGTGTAAAGAATATGTCCTCCATTCCATGGCTCCCATAAGAATTCTCAGAAGACTGACTTGCAGCTACGGGAGTTTTGAAAAGCTATTCTATAGTTCCAGATAAAAAAAGAATGCTGTAAAAATTACTGACTCGAACCCAGTGGGGTTTGCCTTGAGCTCAATTATGCCCAAAAGCACAAGTGTCTGCCTGCTGAAAATTGAAATATAACCTTTATTATTTGTAGTATTAAAATAATGTTGCTGTATGAATACAAATTGTGAAAATACTGTAAGTCTAAAGAATATGGCCTACGTTATATGGCTAATAATTCTCGGAAGGCTGACTTGAAAAAATAACCCTGTAAAACTTAGTGACTCGCACCCAGGAGGGTTGCCCGGAGCTCTCTAGTTTGCAGGAGACTCTGAATCTGAATGTCAGTAGTCTCTATAGCAATGCTAGAGAATGGTACCCACCAACATGAATACACTACACTAGTCCTAACATTCTCCCATATCCCTATCTAGCTATATAATCTCCTTCCCGTGGTAGTAAGGGGGAATCCCAAGTGATACCCAGGCTCATAGAGAGTAGCAGGTATTGAGAGGGAATCCCAAGGATCCCCTAGCTCTTAGGAGATAGCGGTATTAACCCCTTAATTAAGTTGTTAGCTTCTTCATAGCGATTTAAGGCATCTAGGCTTCTCAGAGGCATTTTCTGCCTTTAATTAATGTTGAAAGTATGCACAGGCTTTTTTTACATCTTGCGCACTCAGAAAGACTTCAGAGTGAACTTCAGCGAGGTCAGATATCGTTACAGTATGGCATGTGATGTGATTTTTAAAATAGTTATAGGACAGGTACTCTGATCTTATGATATTAAGGACATTTGGAGCATGTGGATGGCATTATTTGGAAGTTAGATTACGGTGTGCGATATGATAGCTTGGTAGTAATTTAAGAGTCAATTTCACTCACAGGAGCAATGGGATGGATGCCTACATTCCTAATAGTCTTTGTGGTATGATAATCGAATAATTATACATTTTTTGCTATATTTTAAGTTTAAATTCTAAGTAATTTGACAATCATCCCTATGTACAGTATGTATCAGCAGCATCCTCCATTCTTTACTTAGGATTTCTGGTTAATACTGTATATTTTCTAGTCCAGTGACATAATCATTTGGCTAAGCTGGGTTCTGTCTATGCATTATTACCTTCTTTCAAAATTATAACAAAATACATGCATTATCAGTAAGGCACATTTAATTATTCAGCTATGGTTTTGGAAGGATTGCACTCACATATTTGCCTAAAAGAATGCCCCGCCACCCCTTACCACCATTAATGCAGTATTAAAATATATATTTTTTTACAGTTTTCCCATTAATTATATATATAGAAAAAATACATTTTGTGTATATGCATATTTAGTGTTACATACAGGTGTATCTTCACCCTTATCTACTCTCCTTCCTCCCTCTGCTTTCTCTCTCATTCCTCTGCTCTTCATTCCTCTCTTGTCCCTCACTGTCTACTCTCTGCCACCCTTTTCCCATCTTCTTTCTGTCATTCCTCCCTCTGTGTCTGTTTTCTTCTCTCAATCCTCTCTCCCCCCAACTTATCCCTTCTAAAAAATGTTATCTCTCTTTCCACCTCACTGTCTCTCTTCTCCATCCCCATTCCTCTTGTCTCTTTTCTCTCGCTTCTACCACACTGTCTTTATTTCCCTTTGCTCTTTCTCCCTTTTCCCTCCCTCTCTTCTCACTCATTCTCTTTACCCTTCTCTATCTCTTCTCACTCAGTCTCTCTTCTTCCTCACTCTCTTTACCCTCCTCTTCTCACTCCATCTCAAACTGTCCCACACTCTCTTTTCCCTTCGATTCTCTCTTTTGCCTTGCTCGCTTTAATATCCCTCTTTTGTTCCTTCCTTGCCCCTCTTGTGCCTCCCCCTCACCTCTCTCTAAATTCTTCTCTATCTTCTCCCCTCCTCCCCATCCCCACTCCCGCCATCTGTCCCCCACAATTCAATACCTTGAATTTCTTTATCAAGGCAGGATGGGCTCACAAGGTGCAGAATGCGCCTTTTTCCTACCTACAGGAACTACAGAGTCTTGCAGCAATGGTGTTATGGTCATGCTCTCACAGTTTGTAATGGCACTGTGCAACTCTGCAGTACCCTTCAAACAAGAAGAAGCCTCATTCAGTATTTTGTGGGCCCCTCCTATCCTAGTAAAACAAAAGAAGAAGATAGAGGGAAAAGAGAGGGGAGGGAGAAAGGAGGGCATGCTGTTCCCAAAACTGCATCTCATAGACCTAGGCCTAAACTCGTCTATATTACAGTATATGCTATTTTGTAACACATTACAATGTATCTTGACATTTTTTATGATACTGTTTAAATGGTTCATGAATACTGAACAGTGTGTGGTGATTTGTAACGCACATTTGTTTTTGTCTTTAGAGCAGTGAGAGCAGAAAATTAAAAAAGTGTGTTTTGTCTAGGACAAGGGCAGAAATGTGTGAAAGTAACTTAGGTGTGTGCGACTGGGAACAAAGAGTAACAATCCAGTAATCAGACCAAGTTCATTTGGTCTTGTTTAATTGCTGTACACACTGTCAGAACATAAACTGTATAAAATCTCTTTTAAATAATACTATTAAGATTCATTATTTTGTAAATTGTTTCCATAACTTGCAACAGCCTCACTAAGCCATTTAAACATTTTATTTAAACATTATATTTAAACATTTTTTTGCATGAAAAAATACCAAAATATGCATTATTATACTTACCCCAAATATTGTTAAATCTCTTGAGTTTGCAAGCAGTTGGTTTTCAGAGTTAGCACCCCTGGAAATCCAGCATAAAATCCATAATTTGTTTTGGCCAATTACAGACAGCTAATACATTGTATCAATCTGTGATAGCAGTTTGTGCATGAAGGAATCAAACCATAAAACATGTTTGTTAACATTTAATTGTTAAATCAGTGATGTTTGGAGCATCAGAGCCTTCAGTAAAGAAGTATCAATAATTTACTCCACTAAACACATAAAAATTAACTGTAGTCAGTTCCACATTTTATTCAGACCAAATACATACGGTGCCAGCTAAAAGCCGGCTGGGGTGAAACATCTGATCATCTTGGGTTTTCCTGCCTGTGGCGTAACAACATAACATCCATACTATTGATTGTCAGTTAAAAACATGTTAGGCCAGATTCACACAGATTTTCAGAGGCTGTAATGACTAGTTTATCAGAGATCCCCTTTGCAGCCTTTGAGACTCTAACAGCCCCATTAAATTGCTACGATTTTAAGAATCGTAGCTCGTAATGTAACTCGCAGGACTTAAGGCTATTAAAATAGCCTCTTAAAGCAACCTGCAGATGACTTGCAGGTTAAGACGCAGCAAGGTTGAAAAAAGCCTACGGGACGTGGAACGTGGAACTTCGCGGCCGCAAATCCTTTGTTCTTTCAAGCCCATAAACGCTATGTTCCAATTGCGCTATTTCATTGCACCACAATCACTTGTGTTCAAACTTGTAACACAAATGGAGCCAAGTAGTGCTAGAGAGGACCCACAAGGGGGGTAAAGTTTAACTCGTAGCACTTTAAATTCACATATCACCACACTACTGTAATTGTATTAAAACTGAAAGTGATGTAAGGTCTTAGAATTAATAGCAAATTATTCTCAAGCTCACCAATCGGCCCCAAAAAATACTTTATTTTGTGTTTAATTTTTGTGTTATATCGATCCCGGCTAACAATGTGTTAATAAATATACTGTAACTCACATGTAATAGAATATAATATTTACCTCTTTATGAATATTGCATTTTATCTGGAATGTGGGTCCAATCGTAAATCATATTTGAACCCCGTAGGACTTTGAAAATCCAACCTCCATTTTCCAGTGACATAATTCTGACAATGTCTTTTGCCATTGGCTCCATCCCAACTCGTAACTATGAGTTAGATTAATTGATCACGTTCATGGCCGCACATCAAACAAACGACAAATGGTTTACGGGTTTGCCTCTCATGCCCGTAACTCGCAGTCTGTTCTAATTTAATAGAAGTCTGCAACTTGTCAAGCTCCCAGCCATTGAAGGTCTCACGTTGCAGGTACGAGCTTCAAATTTTATGTGGATGTTACTGAATATTACCTTTGTTCACATCAGCAATAGATAAAGTAGAAATTACACCTAAATACAAGCTTCTCTTATATAAAATGGTACATCTATGGAAGTTGAAATATTTGTGTAAAAGTTATATAATTTGCCCAGGGCTGGATCTTCCTTTTTTGAGCCCCTAGGCAGTGACGTGCGAGTGAATATGCAAGGTATGCACAGAGCCATTTTTACCTTTTTTGTGAGTTCCTTTTCCTGTTGTAACTCTCTTGTTAGCCCCTAGTGACCAGTCTAGGAACTACAACATTTAGTTTTTTTTAAGCCAGGAATCTTTTTTTTAAAAAGTGGCGCCCGTCACAGGGAAGCACCCATAGGCAGCTGTCTAGTTGGCCTAATGGGTAATCCGACCATGCACTTGCCTTGCATTGCTATATGAAGTCTGCCTCTTAAATATGCAGTGTGCTGTGACTGTTGACGAAACAAAAAAAAGGATGAATAAAACTATCACAGCTTAGAATTGAAGCTGTAATATTAATGGTTTTTGATTTTTGAGCCAATAACATCACAAAGCTCAGAATTGTAAGTATGAGTGACAGAAATGGAATATAACCTCATCAGGAAATACAGGCATTGCGCTCCAGAAAGGTAAAAGCCCTTCTCACACAATCACTTCCACCAATGTATTGTGGATGCCACCAGGGTCCAGCAGTGGCATCAAAATGCATTTATTTTCAAATTAAAACTAGCTTCATGACTTTCAACCTTTCAAAAACATATACTTTTTTTAATTGTACATTGATACTTTAAGTATAAATGCCTGTATTTTAACTAAAAAATGCCCTTCTATCTCTCTCAAATGTCTCTTCTATCCAGGAGTGTGCCTGCTGAGAAGTATATGTGTGTTTGTAGAGAAGTTTGAGCAAATTAAGTATATGTATCTATTATATTTTGACATTTTTCCCAAACTTCAGGCCATTATTAGTCAATAGCACTATTGCTACAAAATATGTTTTTTTTGTAAAAATATTGGGAGGTATGACATAATATGTTGCCCAAAAGGACCAGGCCTAAGGCAGCTGGATTTTCAAATTGCTGTAGTGTGTCATGTAAACAGAACGGTATATAGGCAGGGACACTTCCGTAGTATACCCGACTTTTCCTGACATATATATTCATAAACACATATACAGTTATGATCCTCTAAAAGTGTATTTGTAGTAAGTATTGGGGATTAGCAAGTGGAAAGGAGGAGAGGTAACTGAAGTGTGGGGGTGCACAAATTTGAACGGCCGACGGCAGCTTAAAACCTTAATATGACTGATACATAATAATATTGTTGAATAATTACGCTATTAAGTTCTAATAAATTCTATAGTGTAGCCATAAATGTCCAGTAATTCAAATGAATAATAAACGTAACGCAGTATAGAGTGATACCTTTTTTAATGGACAAAAATTTTATTTGGAGTGACAACCTTTCGAGATATGTAGCTCTTTTCACTCCAAATAATATGTTTGTTTAATAAAATAAAGGTATCCATATATTGTGCAATATTATTATTCATTCTGATAAATAAACCTTAGTGAAAATATACATTTATTACTTTTACTGGAGATATAAAAACAGCATCACTAAATATAAAATCAAGCACAATCATTCCTGTGTCTATATAGGAAAGGGTTACACAAACTGGTGCCCTCGCAATGTGCTTGCAATGAGTAGACTTCTTCCGACTAAACTTGGCATTAAGTTTCGATCTGTAGCTTATGATTTTAATTTAACGCATCCTGTGGCATAGTTTGTCAGAAATGTGGTTAGAACAGATTATTATAAGATGAAAGGACACATTTGTTTATTTTAAGTGACTTACTATACTTGCATGAAGCCAACATTCCTGGCCCATGAATAGATTCTGGTGATTCAAGTATAATGTAGGTAAGAGGTCAGAAGAGGAAAACCGAAAGAAAAGCATCATTTATACTCTATCTATAAAATTAACTTCTTGGGCTGCATAGAAAGAGGATCAGGTTATATAGTAACCAGACTGTTTTTGTTGACAGGCAGTTAAAGTACAAGCCATATATCAAAGTTTCCTTTTTGGCAAATCTGGGGAAGAAAAAAGCACCAACAGAAGTGACTCACTGCACACTAATGTATAAAAAATGTCAGAACACTTTGTATATTGAATTGCTCAAAGCAATTAAATCTATCCAGCATATGGAAGAAAAACACGCAAAAATAAAGGAAAAAAATAATGCAAGAAACAAGTACTGTAGAAAAAAAATATATATAGAAGCCACGTAAAGATATAACAAATGTTGCAGTGGGCAAGTACTAGAGAGACTGATTTGTTCGGAATCAATACAATTTAATCACAATTTACAATATTTAAATTACATTTTTAGTTCTGTTAACCTACTCATTAAAACAATATCGAGTGGGTCTTCGATATTTTATTATTTAACAGCAAAACGTTGTCAAACTTTGGAGCAAGGGATTTGAAAGAGAAAAAATATAAGTGCAATACAGTTTCTGTTGTATGGAACAACACACTGACAGAATTTATAATACTATCTAATTTCCACAGACTGCCTCAAAAATCTAAGCTAGAACTGATTAGAATTTCCAGTTAACAATGATCTAAATTCATGAGCCACATTTGTGCATTTGTCAAGCATGACATCCAAGACCAAACATGGCAATATTTTGCTGTTAGTACTTTCTTGAGCTATGACGTTTAGTATGTAAATATTCATCTTTATGTATACCCTTATTACTCTTTATTTATAAAGTGCAAAATATTACAATTATGTTGGAAGATATTTTAATCATTAGAACAGTATTTCTCCCTTGGCCGACAAGGGCCAAGCCAAGGGCAAAACACCTTAATGGAGTATCGCGCTGCCTCTAGTTTCTAGTGGAGTACCTCAGACTAATATGTCCATATAAACAGAGATGTCTATATACAGTGGTGTTCCTATCTCTATGTGTGCCTGGCATTGCCATCAGTACATTTACCCGTATGTGTGTATACATGTCTATATGTGTTTATACTGGTACAAGGACATTACAAGGGGAAAAACAGCATGAGTAATTGTTGTTGATGACCATATCTGAATATGCCTGGGACAGCGTAAGTCCTTAATAAGTATCTGCGTGAGAGCTTTACTTGTGTATTGTAAATGAAGTGAATTGATTTGATGTGTGCCATTACTTGTGTAGGCAGTTTTGAATGGCCCTTTTTGATTTGTGTGGGATGATTTGATTGGTTCAATGCATGTTGCGACTAATTTATATTGTTCAGGGATTTCTTTACTGGCTGATGAGAAACACACACATATACTATTTTGTAATGAAGAACACATGATAAATGAACCCTGCAAATATTATTGTGAAGAAATGTACCACTGTGGTATTTATTTCCTACATTAAAAACTCTGTTGATTTTATGAAATATAATTTAATGCATTCATTGTCTTGAAAGGTACATCATTGTAAGACTATGTTGTGATTAGTACTAGTTACATATATATATATATATATATATATATATATATATATATATATATATATATGTAGTGATAGATACTTCACACCCCACAGACCTACATAATCTAATGTAAACAATAGAATGATTTTAAGTAAATAATACAAGTGCTTGGGATCCAGAGGAGTAATTATCTGGCTCACCTGAGGCTGGACTCCCTCCTGAGCTCAATTGGCTAAAAAGAAAACACAAATGGCTACAACAAAATGGCCCAAAAGAGATGTGTACTGTTCTCGTGGTCTCCGATCCCATGTCATTACTAAAGCCTCCTGGCAAAGTTAGTCTATCAAGCACAATGTTTATTAACACACCTCTGGGATAAATCCAAAAACTAATGATAATGTTGGGGGCAAAAAGTGAATACTATGACATATCTTAACATTTCTTAACTAAACAAATGCAAATGTTATAAGTAGATCCTTCTCCAAACAGTACACATAAAGACATTTTGTTTAGACTTCAGTTTAAGTCTTATCTGGGTTGATACATCTATCTATTGGCCCTTTGAAAACTGACCAGTAGAGGTTTTATTTTTTGAAATACAACTCAATATGAATGAATTAAACAAGATTGAATATATTTACAGCTTAACAATAAAATGTCAATTATACTGTATACTACAACTTTAATTATGATTGTGTTTGCTAATCTATTAAACATGTCTGGTATTCATGTCTACATCCAAAAGTAATACAAATTGGAAAATGTTTTCTTTCATTAGTAACAGTGTCAATAAAACTCTGGATGCAGTGAATAATCTCAGACGACCAGTTTCTGGTTGGTTTCGGTGAGGTTATTCTGTGACTTTCTTTCTCTTTGTTGAATTTACAGCTATTCCCATACTTATATGTGCTGTTTTGTATGTAATTTGTGGGTATACGCTGATATGGAAATGTTGTGCTTTTACAAAAACAACTTTATTTTCACTAACTGCACATAAGAATACATACTCTTTACACCTATCCATTAAGCAAAAGTATTTCTATTTTAAAGGAACACTGTATGAACGTTTTTTTTTTTTAAGAAGGAGCATATTATTAAAACAATGTTTCATTTTTATACCATGTGACTACAGTTGCAGTTCTGATCAAGCACTACATTGTTCCTTTGCTGCAGAGTCACTTTAAAAAAATTATATGTAAATTTGAGGGGGGGGGGGGGGGGGTGCTGGTGCACACTATTTCTCCAGGATCCCTGAGTGAACCCCAAAGCAGTTCTGTGCACAGCAAACTTCTAGTGTGAGCAGCAAAGGGGGAATGTAGTCCTTGATCAGAGCTGTAAATGGAATCACAGGAAAAAAAAAAAAAAAAAGAAAGTTTAAGTTCTTTTTAATATTATCCTCAATTCTCATTCTTTGACATGCTGCCTAAATGAACATTATGCCTTTAAAACCCCTTACAGTGGTCCTTTAAGAAATGTTATAAAATACACATTGAGCAAAATATTTTATGTATTTTACTCAAAAACTAGCATTGTTTATCTTTTTGTTCTCTCATTTTAATCTTTCTATGCTCTTATATTAGCATATTAGTTGACTGTAAACGTAGCCACTATTTGTAAAGATATACCTCACTCAAGGAGCTAATGATATCTCCCAGCAACCAAAAGGGTGGACTTGTCTACTACACTTGAACTATTTGGTACAAGGCCATGTGATTCAGAGCACCTTTACTATATGTTATTAATGACTGTTGCATGTAACCTTATTTTTTAGTTTTCATTTTTATTGTAGTATTATTTTGCAATAAGTACGCTAGCTCAGCTACCCAGATTATTCTCATTGAGCCCTCTTTTATTAGAAGCCCACAAATGCCTCTAAGCCATAATTTTGTTAACTTCTTGAGCCTGAACTCGTAAACCCTGCTTTTTTAAGTAGGATTTTAGAAGGCATGATCATATGATCTGACAATACTTAGCGAACCTGTAATTTACTTCTTAGACACAGCCAATAGTAAATGAGACCGTCATCATGACATCAGTAAAACATGGAAGTTAGATGTAATCTGCAATCGGAGGCTACAAATTAATTAGTGTCAATAAGTAATATTTGCTGATTGGGCTTGCAATCAGGAACTGTATAAAAAGCATTAGATCATCTGTTTTAGTCCATGTGGGTTTCATGATATGTATTAACCCTGTGAGTCCCGGGATTGATATTACTCAATAATAGTTCAAAATAATATTTTTTAATTGTATTTTTGTGAGTTTGAGACGGTTTTGCAATTAATTTGAATGTCTTTCCATACCTTCCCATGCTTTATAATTGCACTATTGTGTGTTTAATTGCTGCTACAGCTATTTTTGAAAAAGCCCTTGTGAGTCCTATTTAGGACTCGTAATATTTTTGAGAGACATGATACTTTTTTCAGTTGCGGGTTAGACTTTATTTGAGAGCTAGACCTATGGGTCTAATAGAATATCAATTTTGTGTACCTTTAATTTTGTAGAGCTTGTAATATTCGAGCTGTGTTAAAAACAATGGAGTTCTAAGACCAAATTTGCTTATTTTGCTGGCCAGTAGTGATTGTGGGCAATTAACTACTTGCAATCCGATTATGAGTTATTAGAATATGCGACAATATTAAGAGTGATTTTAACTGTTTATAAATATACAAATTTGGAAACAGAATAGGGCCAATTGTCTCATTATGCGCAATGAATATAGAATAATATTTCTACAAAAATAGGTATTCTGTTCTATCAACATTTAATTGTAGAACAAATCTCACATTATTGTATTTCCTAAGCAACTGCACAACAAACTTGTGAAATAATCCACCATTTTTTATTTTAACAGCAAAAAGAAAGTACATTGAACCTATCGTAGTATATTTATTAAGGACACTTTTTACACTAATAAAGAACCATATATGCTCACAAGTCAAATGGTCAAAGGATCTTAGTCTCATACTCCAAATTCGCACCAAAGGATTTTTACCTTTAAAACCCCCAGTCCACTGGATTGGCATGCACAACACCATCTTTTCCACTGCACAGATGTGGTCTCCTTATCAGGGTAACCCAAACTGTTTTATAGTTCACATGGTTTACACACCAAAACAGTCCCAATAAGATGAGGTAAATGGTAACACAGGATTTTCAAACCTACGCATTTCGTTCTTGAATGTATAAATTGTAGTTTGAATAGCACTAACTGTCAATCACATATACAGTTGTGAGCATACGAGCCGTTGCTCACGCTTGCAGGCTCGCGTAGCCTCGGCCCTCGCAAAGCGAGGGCCTCAGTTGCTGGCATGGAGCGCCGAAGGCGCTCCTTGCCAGCAACTGCGACCCTCCCAAACTTTACGTCGTAACGCAAATAACATACAAGACACGTTAAGACCCATTACGACCTCGCAAAAATCATCCGCAACACAATAAATACACACAACACATACATAAAAAGCTTACCTACAGCAAGAGGGAGCATCCAGCACCTCAAAAAATGAAGTTACACCTTAATTTAACTGAAAAGAAAAGAGTTTAGACACTAAAAAATTCTCTAAGCAAGAGAAAAAATGGGCACCGAACAAAACGAAGAAGCGAGGGCCTCAGTTGCTGGCATGGAGCGCCGAAGGCGCTCCTTGCCAGCAACTGCGACCCTGGCAAATTTTACGTCGTAACGCAAACAACATACGAGACACGTTAAGATCCATTACGACCTCGCAAAAATCGTCCGCAACCCGCGAATATGAAAAAATTAAAAACACAATAAATACACACAACACATACATAAAAAGCTTACCTACAGCAAGAGGGAGCATCCAGCACCTCAAAAAATGAAGTTACACCTTAATTTAACTGAAAAGAAAAGAGTTTAGACACTAAAAAATTCTCTAAGCAAGAGAAAAAATGGGCACCGAACAAAACGAAGAAGCGAGGGCCTCAGTTGCTGGCATGGAGCGCCGAAGGCGCTCCTTGCCAGCAACTGCGACCCTGGCAAATTTTACGTCGTAACGCAAACAACATACGAGACACGTTAAGATCCATTACGACCTCGCAAAAATCGTCCGCAACCCGCGAATATGAAAAAATTAAAAACACAATAAATACACACAACACATACATAAAAAGCTTACCTACAGCAAGAGGGAGTATCGAGCACCTCAAAAAATGAAGTTACACCTTAATGTAACTGAAAAGAAAAGAGTTTAGACACTAAAAAATTCTCTAAGCGAGAGAAAAAATGGCCGCCGAACAAAACGAAAACGAGGCTACAGCACTCTAATCACGCAAAACACCACAACAAACACGCAAAACACCACAAAACACCTACGGATATTCCGATACAGACGCATACCACACATTAGCCGCACTTTTAGAACAATGCGGAAGTACACAGCTACGCGAACGGTTTGGTCTCGCGCACGCACACTATTACACTGCACACATTCATCACGCTTACACAGCAGCTCCACACCACTAATGCTCCAGCAACATCAAAACAGATTGTCAGCTCTTCAACAGAATGCTTCCTCCATATATTACTTGAAAATAGGTGAAGTATATTAATTTATTAATGTATTATTTATTTGATTATTATACACCAAACAGCATTAGCTCACTTACAATTTCATTGCCGTAATTTTTTGACGGGCAATTCGCTAGTGATAAATAAATTACAAAGGCAGCCCTCAGGTCCTTACCGTTGTATGATCTATATCTGAATTGCAATTGATGATTCTAGCAATCACATGACTGATTGCATCTTGATTGGATGATGTATCCTCCAATTATCCCTCAATATAACAGTCAAATAATCTGACTGGTCATGTGGACAGTTACTATTTAATTTTGCTTTCCTTATTAAATATTTATTAAGATGGATTTTTTTAAAATACATTTTTATTATGAGAAAAGTAGGTTACAATGCATTTGAACATGTCTTCATAATGAAAGAGTACAAAACATTGTAGTATGACACTTTACCGCTTATAATAAACACATTTACTGCAACTCTTTCTCACTCTTTTTTGTTTTTGTCAAAGAACTACTCTTAACTTTTCCTAGTATTTCTAATGTTATACTAAGCAATATTCTAAAAATAAAAATAAATATATAAAAAGAAGAATGAAAGAAGAAAAAGAAGGAAAGATATTACCCTCTTTCAAGGTCCACATTCACCAACCTCATCGGCCAACTCTCAGAGTCCACATATCCCAGCAGGAAGCCCATTTCCTGTATTTTGCATCTATCTCAGTAGATAAGACACTCATGGAGCGAATAAATCAATCTGGAAGGCTGGAACAGTTTTTTTCCAATGTTTTGCAATTATGCTTCTAGTAGCCAAAAATATCTGATTTGATAAAAATTGTGCATTTTTAGAAAGACCTGGGAGTGGTAAGCCTAATAATGCCTCTTCTGTTTTTTGAGGAATAACTGTATATCATAGCTTCTCCAGGGTATTATAGGTCGCCATCCATATATGCTGAACTTTGGGGCAATCCCTTAACATATGTTTTAAGGAACCTATGGTGTTGCAACCTCTGGAGCAATTGCTATCCAACTGACTTTTTGAACAGTGGAGTCTGCGTTTTTGATCATTATACCCCATTATTCATCATCTAGGCTAATATTGAGCTCAGCCTCCCAGGAGGCCCTATAGGACAAATTATTAGGCGTGGCCTATTCATTTAGGTAGTTATAAAGAATAGTGAGAGTTTTTTTACCTTTTGAGTTGTGTAAGCAACAATGCTCAAAGGGAGTTTTGCTAGCTGTTTTTTTTTTTGCAGTTTGTCCCACTTGTGTGCTAATCATCATCAGGTTAAGCCATTCTTTGTGTGGGAATCAGTGATTTATGCCAAAGTCCGATGGAGACCAGTTTTGACATTCTAACATCTGACATCTGCAACAATTGTTATCTGGCTTCTAATCCACCAAGCAAATTGGGTATTTTTATTGATTGATAAGTCTGCATGGGGTAGCCATAATGGCGTTAGCCATGAGCCATTTTGTAGTAGAGGAGTTCTCTTGTTGATTTGCTTCCATAGTACGATGGAGTGACTCAGACACATTGAAAGGGATTTTAAATTAATACTATAATTATAATACTATAATAATACTATAGATGCTTAGCCATAGTATTTGGTTCAGGAGAATATTTTGGTCCCATATCTCCACCAAAAATGGGGGGTGCTCTCTTAATATAACATTTAACCATTTGGGTTAATCTCGCCGCCTTATAGTATCGTAGAAGGTCAGGAGTTGCTAAACCTCCTTTCTGTTTTGATGCTGTCATGGTCGCACTATTTATTCTACGTTTCGTTTTGCCCCAGATGAATTTAAATATTGCTTTCTGTAATGTTGATATGTCTTTAAGATTTATCGATGATGGTATAGTCCTAAAAAGGTATAGTAGTTTAGGCAGGGTGTTCATTTTAATGGCGTGTATTTTACCAAACCACAAGATATTTAATGAAGACCAGGTGCGAAGATCTGAATATATTTCTCTAAAGATAATGGGGTAATTGGCATCATACATCTGTTTAGTAAATTTAGGGGTATGAATACCTAGGTACTTTATATGATGCAAGGACCATTTAAAGGCATAGTTTAAGGTCAGCAAATGTTCCAGTTGTTTGGACAGTGAGACATTAAGACCTTCACTTTTATTTGCATACATTTTAAACCCTGATATATGGCCAAAATTGCTCAATGTTTTAAATAGGCTAGGTAAGCTAATTAATGGGTTAGTAACTGTAAGGAGAATATCATCCGCAAATAGGCTTAGCTTATATTCTTTATTGTCTAACTTGATTCCACTAACATCTGGAACTTCCCTTAATGCTATCGCTAGTGGTTCTAAACATAGAGTAAAAAGTAGAGGCGATAAAGGACATCCCGGTCTTGTTCCCCGATCTATCTTAAATAATTGAGACTTGAAACCCTGATAGGAAATATAGGCCCTAGGGGCAGAATATAATGTCATAATGCTTCCTACAAAGTTTTCACTAAGGCCAAATTTAAGCAATGCTTCTTTCATATAAGTCCAATCAATCCTATCAAACGCTTTCTCTGCATCTAAGGATAGTAGCATTAGTGGTAATTTTTTTGTCTGAAGCAATATCTATGAGGTTAAAGATTTGCCTAGTATTATCAAGCTCTTCCCTACCTGGGAAAAAGCCCACCTGGTCCGGATGAATCACGGTCGGCAACAAAAAGGCCAATCTATTTGCTATGATCTTGGAGTATAATTTTATATCATTGTTTATTAAAGATATGGGTCTATAACTGCTGCACTGCATTGGGTCTTTGCTTTCTTTATGTATTACTATAATTTTTGCCTCCAGAAATGCAGCTTTTATAGTTTTGCCCGAGAGGAACTCATTAAATAGATGTTGAAGGTGAGGTAACAAAGTTTCCATGAATTGCTTGTAATAGTAATTAGTGAATCCATCCGGACCAGGTGCCTTATGAGGCTTAGTAGCCCCTATTGCTATTCTAATTTCCTCTTCAGAGATAGGGGATGTGAGAGAATCTACTTTACTTTTATCAATTTGGGGTATCGTAATGGATGACAAAAAATTTAGATTGTGTACGTTGCAATATAGTCACCATTTTATTTCGCAGAATTTCTTTCAATTCTTGTTTACATTGAAGAATTTCCTCAAAAATCTGAGTTGAATTCTGAACAGCGACCAGTCTATGAAGGTCTGATTTTTTTTTTGTTCAAATAGTTTATCTGAGACTGATCTAATTGTTTTGCTATTGAGCCAAATTGTATGCAACCCCCTCGCAATACTGCCTTATGGGCTGCCCAGACTCCCATCCTATCTACATCGCCACCGCTATTCAGTGCAAAGTAGTCCACCAAAGCCTTATTAATCTTATCTTTTGTCAGAGGGTCATTAAGAAGTGCGGGGTTTAATGTCCAAGATGGGGAGCGACCTTTTGGGAGCAAATCACACAGTGACACACTTACAAGGTCGTGGTCAGAACATGAGATGGGATGAATTGTTGCATCAATCAAATTAGAAGCCATTTGTTGTTGTAGCAATATATAGTTTGGGATTTATGTCTGGCTGAGTAAAAGGTTGTTTTATAAAGTCCTTCCCTGTCTGATTCAAACCCCTCCATGTATCAAAAAAGCAATTTTGGTTCAGGATTGATTTAAAAACCTTAGCAAAGGTGGGGATTTGTGATGGGATAGAGGGTCCACATCTATCTCTGAGTGGATCTAGAACTGCATTCATATCTCCTCCTATAACCCAAATAGAATGTTGCCAATTGGAAATTTGATTGTAGATTCTACAAAAGAAAGTGGACTGGACTGAATTTGGTGCATAGACATTGAGAAGTGATACTGAACTATCGTTAATAATTGCATGATATCTGCCTTCAACGTCTGAGTGTTAGTGTGTTGAAAATGAAGTCTTTTGTGAAACAAAATCGAGACACCTTTTGTTTTATCTGTAGCAGATGCATGATATGATTGTGAGTATGAGTTTCCTCAGTATTTGGGTTTTTCATTTTTTTTTTAAGTGGGTTTCCTGTATCATGACAATATCTGCTCCCAGTCTATGGTATTCATGAAGGGCTATCCCACTTTTAACAGGCTCATATAAGCCTTGTGCATTATGTGAAATTATTTAAATGTCTTTGACTCATCTGGTGCTAAGATAGAGGAAAGAGACTGAGGATATCAACTTATCAGTCAGGCTTTTTACTATACTGAAGCACAATGATCTCCTTGCTGGGACACGAAGAACAAGAGACTGAGATCTGTTAGTTAAGGCCGATTCCCTGAGAAAAATATGGATATGGAAAAAAAGACGAAAAGAAGTCAGAGCAGGATAAACCAGACAGACAATTTATGCAACAACTTTGTGATCTAAAATTAGATTCGTAGTTAACTAGCTAACTGATACCTCAAAGGAGATAGGCAATTTCGTTATAGTAACTACGTAAGGGAGTATAGATATATTTCTATGGTACACTAGGGAAGAGAAAGAAAAGGAAGAAAAAGAGAAATAAATAAAAAGTAGAACTATCAGTAACTTAGAGGAGAGCAATAGCTGTCCTCTTAACTTTAAATCGGTGAGCCAACTAGTTTCCAATGAATACTGAAAAGGTTTGCCTAAAAATTAAACTATATTTACGCCCTATAGGGGCCCAATTTAAAATATTTGGTAACATTATAAGTGACATTGCAAGATAAAACGTATGTATAAACAAGCATATAACTGCGGAAAAAGGAGATAAATGGTAGGTAGCACTTCAGGGTACTTCCAATATGTAGATCAATATGCCTAAATGAAGTCCCCTAGTATTGAAAGGTTCATTAGACAAATAATGAGAGGCATATTTAGGTTCTTGTAGTAGCTCGGCTTCTCGGACCTCGCCTCTGTTGCAGGGTTGATTCAGGAGGAGGGTTGAAATTTTCTGGTAGCCGAATGTTCCATGAAGAGAGAAGTGTAACTCCTTCTTCAAAAGATCGAATGGTGTACAATTTCCCCTCCTTGGAGATGTTCAGCCGGAAAGGAAAGCACCAATTGTATTTCCAAGATCTGGCTAGTACAAGTTCCAGAATGGGTTTTCCTCTTAAATAGGGTTGTTGCAGACAAATTTGAGTAAATACTTGCAGCCTTATTAAATTTGTGATTCAGGCCAATTGAATAGGGCTCTATATAAGCACAGGGCATATTTTTTTATACAGAAGTTTTTAGTTAGTGAACTTCTATACAAAAGCAAGGTCGTCACTAACTTAAAACTTCTGTAAAAAAATATATGCTCTAAGCTTATATTGTATATTGTTCCATCATTACCCCTTCTAAAAATCGAGACACCTTTTGTTTTATCTGTAGCAGATGCATGATATGATTGTGAGTATGAGTTTCCTCAGTATTTGGGTTTTTCATTTTTTTTTTAAGTGGGTTTCCTGTATCATGACAATATCTGCTCCCAGTCTATGGTATTCATGAAGGGCTATCCCACTTTTAACAGGCTCATATAAGCCTTGTGCATTATGTGAAATTATTTAAATGTCTTTGACTCATCTGGTGCTAAGATAGAGGAAAGAGACTGAGGATATCAACTTATCAGTCAGGCTTTTTACTATACTGAAGCACAATGATCTCCTTGCTGGGACACGAAGAACAAGAGACTGAGATCTGTTAATTAAGGCCGATTCCCTGAGAAAAATATGGATATGGAAAAAAAGACGAAAAGAAGTCAGAGCAGGATAAACCAGACAGACAATTTATGCAACAACTTTGTGATCTAAAATTAGATTCGTAGTTAACTAGCTTACTGGTACCTCAAAGGAGATAGGCAATTTCGTTATAGTAACTACGTAAGGGAGTATAGATATATTTCTATGGTACACTAGGGAAGAGAAAGAAAAGGAAGAAAAAGAGAAATAAATAAAAAGTAGAACTATCAGTAACTTAGAGGAGAGCAATAGCTGTCCTCTTAACTTTAAATCGGTGAGCCAACTAGTTTCCAATGAATACTGAAAAGGTTTGCCTAAAAATTAAACTATATTTACGCCCTATAGGGGCCCAATTTAAAATATTTGGTAACATTATAAGTGACATTGCAAGATAAAACGTATGTATAAACAAGCATATAACTGCGGAAAAAGGAGATAAATGGTAGGTAGCACTTCAGGGTACTTCCAATATGTAGATCAATATGCCTAAATGAAGTCCCCTAGTATTGATAGGTTCATTAGACAAATAATGAGAGGCATATTTAGGTTCTTGTAGTAGCTCGGCTTCTCGGACCTCGCCTCTGTTGCAGGGTTGATTCAGGAGGAGGGTTGAAATTTTCTGGTAGCCGAATGTTCCATGAAGAGAGAAGTGTAACTCCTTCTTCAAAAGATCGAATGGTGTACAATTTCCCTTCCTTGGAGATGTTCAGCCGGAAAGGAAAGCACCAATTGTATTTGCAAGATCTGGCTAGTACAAGTTCCAGAATGGGTTTTCCTCTTAAATAGGGTTGTTGCAGACAAATTTGAGTAAATACTTGCAGCCTTATTAAATTTGCGATTCAGGCCAATTGAATAGGGCTCTATATAAGCACAGGGCATATTTTTTTATACAGAAGTTTTTAGTTAGTGAACTTCTATACAAAAGCAAGGTCGTCACTAACTTAAAACTTCTGTAAAAAAATATATGCTCTAAGCTTATATTGTATATTGTTCCATCATTACCCCTTCTAAAAATCGAGACACCTTTTGTTTTATCTGTAGCAGATGCATGATATGATTGTGAGTATGAGTTTCCTCAGTATTTGGGTTTTTCATTTTTTTTTTAAGTGGGTTTCCTGTATCATGACAATATCTGCTCCCAGTCTATGGTATTCATGAAGGGCTATCCCACTTTTAACAGGCTCATATAAGCCTTGTGCATTATGTGAAATTATTTAAATGTCTTTGACTCATCTGGTGCTAAGATAGAGGAAAGAGACTGAGGATATCAACTTATCAGTCAGGCTTTTTACTATACTGAAGCACAATGATCTCCTTGCTGGGACACGAAGAACAAGAGACTGAGATCTGTTAATTAAGGCCGATTCCCTGAGAAAAATATGGATATGGAAAAAAAGACGAAAAGAAGTCAGAGCAGGATAAACCAGACAGACAATTTATGCAACAACTTTGTGATCTAAAATTAGATTCGTAGTTAACTAGCTTACTGGTACCTCAAAGGAGATAGGCAATTTCGTTATAGTAACTACGTAAGGGAGTATAGATATATTTCTATGGTACACTAGGGAAGAGAAAGAAAAGGAAGAAAAAGAGAAATAAATAAAAAGTAGAACTATCAGTAACTTAGAGGAGAGCAATAGCTGTCCTCTTAACTTTAAATCGGTGAGCCAACTAGTTTCCAATGAATACTGAAAAGGTTTGCCTAAAAATTAAACTATATTTACGCCCTATAGGGGCACAATTTAAAATATTTGGTAACATTATAAGTGACATTGCAAGATAAAACGTATGTATAAACAAGCATATAACTGCGGAAAAAGGAGATAAATGGTAGGTAGCACTTCAGGGTACTTCCAATATGTAGATCAATATGCCTAAATGAAGTCCCCTAGTATTGATAGGTTCATTAGACAAATAATGAGAGGCATATTTAGGTTCTTGTAGTAGCTCGGCTTCTCGGACCTCGCCTCTGTTGCAGGGTTGATTCAGGAGGAGGGTTGAAATTTTCTGGTAGCCGAATGTTCCATGAAGAGAGAAGTGTAACTCCTTCTTCAAAAGATCGAATGGTGTACAATTTCCCCTCCTTGGAGATATTCAGCCGGAAAGGAAAGCACCAATTGTATTTCCAAGATCTGGCTAGTACAAGTTCCAGAATGGGTTTTCCTCTTAAATAGGGTTGTTGCAGACAAATTTGAGTAAATACTTGCAGCCTTATTAAATTTGCGATTCAGGCCAATTGAATAGGGCTCTATATAAGCACAGGGCATATTTTTTTATACAGAAGTTTTTAGTTAGTGAACTTCTATACAAAAGCAAGGTCTTCACTAACTTAAAACTTCTGTAAAAAAATATATGCTCTAAGCTTATATTGTATATTGTTCCATCATTACCCCTTCTAAAAATCGAGACACCTTTTGTTTTATCTGTAGCAGATGCATGATATGATTGTGAGTATGAGTTTCCTCAGTATTTGGGTTTTTCATTTTTTTTTTAAGTGGGTTTCCTGTATCATGACAATATCTGCTCCCAGTCTATGGTATTCATGAAGGGCTATCCCACTTTTAACAGGCTCATATAAGCCTTGTGCATTATGTGAAATTATTTAAATGTCTTTGACTCATCTGGTGCTAAGATAGAGGAAAGAGACTGAGGATATCAACTTATCAGTCAGGCTTTTTACTATACTGAAGCACAATGATCTCCTTGCTGGGACACGAAGAACAAGAGACTGAGATCTGTTAGTTAAGGCCGATTCCCTGAGAAAAATATGGATATGGAAAAAAAGACGAAAAGAAGTCAGAGCAGGATAAACCAGACAGACAATTTATGCAACAACTTTGTGATCTAAAATTAGATTCGTAGTTAACTAGCTAACTGATACCTCAAAGGAGATAGGCAATTTCGTTATAGTAACTACGTAAGGGAGTATAGATATATTTCTATGGTACACTAGGGAAGAGAAAGAAAAGGAAGAAAAAGAGAAATAAATAAAAAGTAGAACTATCAGTAACTTAGAGGAGAGCAATAGCTGTCCTCTTAACTTTAAATCGGTGAGCCAACTAGTTTCCAATGAATACTGAAAAGGTTTGCCTAAAAATTAAACTATATTTACGCCCTATAGGGGCCCAATTTAAAATATTTGGTAACATTATAAGTGACATTGCAAGATAAAACGTATGTATAAACAAGCATATAACTGCGGAAAAAGGAGATAAATGGTAGGTAGCACTTCAGGGTACTTCCAATATGTAGATCAATATGCCTAAATGAAGTCCCCTAGTATTGAAAGGTTCATTAGACAAATAATGAGAGGCATATTTAGGTTCTTGTAGTAGCTCGGCTTCTCGGACCTCGCCTCTGTTGCAGGGTTGATTCAGGAGGAGGGTTGAAATTTTCTGGTAGCCGAATGTTCCATGAAGAGAGAAGTGTAACTCCTTCTTCAAAAGATCGAATGGTGTACAATTTCCCCTCCTTGGAGATGTTCAGCCGGAAAGGAAAGCACCAATTGTATTTCCAAGATCTGGCTAGTACAAGTTCCAGAATGGGTTTTCCTCTTAAATAGGGTTGTTGCAGACAAATTTGAGTAAATACTTGCAGCCTTATTAAATTTGCGATTCAGGCCAATTGAATAGGGCTCTATATAAGCACAGGGCATATTTTTTTATACAGAAGTTTTTAGTTAGTGAACTTCTATACAAAAGCAAGGTCGTCACTAACTTAAAACTTCTGTAAAAAAATATATGCTCTAAGCTTATATTGTATATTGTTCCATCATTACCCCTTCTAAAAATCGAGACACCTTTTGTTTTATCTGTAGCAGATGCATGATATGATTGTGAGTATGAGTTTCCTCAGTATTTGGGTTTTTCATTTTTTTTTTAAGTGGGTTTCCTGTATCATGACAATATCTGCTCCCAGTCTATGGTATTCATGAAGGGCTATCCCACTTTTAACAGGCTCATATAAGCCTTGTGCATTATGTGAAATTATTTAAATGTCTTTGACTCATCTGGTGCTAAGATAGAGGAAAGAGACTGAGGATATCAACTTATCAGTCAGGCTTTTTACTATACTGAAGCACAATGATCTCCTTGCTGGGACACGAAGAACAAGAGACTGAGATCTGTTAATTAAGGCCGATTCCCTGAGAAAAATATGGATATGGAAAAAAAGACGAAAAGAAGTCAGAGCAGGATAAACCAGACAGACAATTTATGCAACAACTTTGTGATCTAAAATTAGATTCGTAGTTAACTAGCTTACTGGTACCTCAAAGGAGATAGGCAATTTCGTTATAGTAACTACGTAAGGGAGTATAGATATATTTCTATGGTACACTAGGGAAGAGAAAGAAAAGGAAGAAAAAGAGAAATAAATAAAAAGTAGAACTATCAGTAACTTAGAGGAGAGCAATAGCTGTCCTCTTAACTTTAAATCGGTGAGCCAACTAGTTTCCAATGAATACTGAAAAGGTTTGCCTAAAAATTAAACTATATTTACGCCCTATAGGGGCCCAATTTAAAATATTTGGTAACATTATAAGTGACATTGCAAGATAAAACGTATGTATAAACAAGCATATAACTGCGGAAAAAGGAGATAAATGGTAGGTAGCACTTCAGGGTACTTCCAATATGTAGATCAATATGCCTAAATGAAGTCCCCTAGTATTGATAGGTTCATTAGACAAATAATGAGAGGCATATTTAGGTTCTTGTAGTAGCTCGGCTTCTCGGACCTCGCCTCTGTTGCAGGGTTGATTCAGGAGGAGGGTTGAAATTTTCTGGTAGCCGAATGTTCCATGAAGAGAGAAGTGTAACTCCTTCTTCAAAAGATCGAATGGTGTACAATTTCCCCTCCTTGGAGATGTTCAGCCGGAAAGGAAAGCACCAATTGTATTTGCAAGATCTGGCTAGTACAAGTTCCAGAATGGGTTTTCCTCTTAAATAGGGTTGTTGCAGACAAATTTGAGTAAATACTTGCAGCCTTATTAAATTTGCGATTCAGGCCAATTGAATAGGGCTCTATATAAGCACAGGGCATATTTTTTTATACAGAAGTTTTTAGTTAGTGAACTTCTATACAAAAGCAAGGTCGTCACTAACTTAAAACTTCTGTAAAAAAATATATGCTCTAAGCTTATATTGTATATTGTTCCATCATTACCCCTTCTAAAAATCGAGACACCTTTTGTTTTATCTGTAGCAGATGCATGATATGATTGTGAGTATGAGTTTCCTCAGTATTTGGGTTTTTCATTTTTTTTTTAAGTGGGTTTCCTGTATCATGACAATATCTGCTCCCAGTCTATGGTATTCATGAAGGGCTATCCCACTTTTAACAGGCTCATATAAGCCTTGTGCATTATGTGAAATTATTTAAATGTCTTTGACTCATCTGGTGCTAAGATAGAGGAAAGAGACTGAGGATATCAACTTATCAGTCAGGCTTTTTACTATACTGAAGCACAATGATCTCCTTGCTGGGACACGAAGAACAAGAGACTGAGATCTGTTAATTAAGGCCGATTCCCTGAGAAAAATATGGATATGGAAAAAAAGACGAAAAGAAGTCAGAGCAGGATAAACCAGACAGACAATTTATGCAACAACTTTGTGATCTAAAATTAGATTCGTAGTTAACTAGCTTACTGGTACCTCAAAGGAGATAGGCAATTTCGTTATAGTAACTACGTAAGGGAGTATAGATATATTTCTATGGTACACTAGGGAAGAGAAAGAAAAGGAAGAAAAAGAGAAATAAATAAAAAGTAGAACTATCAGTAACTTAGAGGAGAGCAATAGCTGTCCTCTTAACTTTAAATCGGTGAGCCAACTAGTTTCCAATGAATACTGAAAAGGTTTGCCTAAAAATTAAACTATATTTACGCCCTATAGGGGCACAATTTAAAATATTTGGTAACATTATAAGTGACATTGCAAGATAAAACGTATGTATAAACAAGCATATAACTGCGGAAAAAGGAGATAAATGGTAGGTAGCACTTCAGGGTACTTCCAATATGTAGATCAATATGCCTAAATGAAGTCCCCTAGTATTGATAGGTTCATTAGACAAATAATGAGAGGCATATTTAGGTTCTTGTAGTAGCTCGGCTTCTCGGACCTCGCCTCTGTTGCAGGGTTGATTCAGGAGGAGGGTTGAAATTTTCTGGTAGCCGAATGTTCCATGAAGAGAGAAGTGTAACTCCTTCTTCAAAAGATCGAATGGTGTACAATTTCCCCTCCTTGGAGATATTCAGCCGGAAAGGAAAGCACCAATTGTATTTCCAAGATCTGGCTAGTACAAGTTCCAGAATGGGTTTTCCTCTTAAATAGGGTTGTTGCAGACAAATTTGAGTAAATACTTGCAGCCTTATTAAATTTGCGATTCAGGCCAATTGAATAGGGCTCTATATAAGCACAGGGCATATTTTTTTATACAGAAGTTTTTAGTTAGTGAACTTCTATACAAAAGCAAGGTCTTCACTAACTTAAAACTTCTGTAAAAAAATATATGCTCTAAGCTTATATTGTATATTGTTCCATCATTACCCCTTCTAAAAATCGAGACACCTTTTGTTTTATCTGTAGCAGATGCATGATATGATTGTGAGTATGAGTTTCCTCAGTATTTGGGTTTTTCATTTTTTTTTTAAGTGGGTTTCCTGTATCATGACAATATCTGCTCCCAGTCTATGGTATTCATGAAGGGCTATCCCACTTTTAACAGGCTCATATAAGCCTTGTGCATTATGTGAAATTATTTAAATGTCTTTGACTCATCTGGTGCTAAGATAGAGGAAAGAGACTGAGGATATCAACTTATCAGTCAGGCTTTTTACTATACTGAAGCACAATGATCTCCTTGCTGGGACATGAAGAACAAGAGACTGAGATCTGTTAATTAAGGCCGATTCCCTGAGAAAAATATGGATATGGAAAAAAAGACGAAAAGAAGTCAGAGCAGGATAAACCAGACAGACAATTTATGCAACAACTTTGTGATCTAAAATTAGATTCGTAGTTAACTAGCTTACTGGTACCTCAAAGGAGATAGGCAATTTCGTTATAGTAACTACGTAAGGGAGTATAGATATATTTCTATGGTACACTAGGGAAGAGAAAGAAAAGGAAGAAAAAGAGAAATAAATAAAAAGTAGAACTATCAGTAACTTAGAGGAGAGCAATAGCTGTCCTCTTAACTTTAAATCGGTGAGCCAACTAGTTTCCAATGAATACTGAAAAGGTTTGCCTAAAAATTAAACTATATTTACGCCCTATAGGGGCACAATTTAAAATATTTGGTAACATTATAAGTGACATTGCAAGATAAAACGTATGTATACCGTATTTTTCGCCGTATAAGACGCACTTTTTCTTCCCCAAAACTGGGGGAGGAAAGTTGGTGCGTCTTATACGGCGAATATACCTTTTCAGACTGCCTCTGTCCTCTTGATCTCACCCCAGCGCTTCCTACCAGCATCGCGTCGGCCGGTGCGTCCTAGTGACGTCACACACGCAACGCTGCAGTACACGTGGAGTGCTGGTAGGAAGCGCTGGGGTGAGATCAAGATGGCAGAGATCAGAA